>JAQJVK010000007.1:53873190-54473190 GCA_035578135.1 Flexamia atlantica
ACTTCGCTCGTAGTTGCTTGATTTTTAATTAATTCACACAGTTGCAATCTGCATTAAATTGTGGAGATAATGATATAGATTTTATATCAAAATAATTGTGTTATAAACTGTATTCAGCAAACATTTTTATATGTTGAATGAAAGCTGCTATCTTCACTAATATTTTATTGATTTAATTTAGTTTAGGCATTTATTCTAGTTCCAGTAAGAAGTTATAAAAATTATGTTTTCCTTTTAATGGAAATATAAATTATTTTTCCAAGAAAATACATATGGCAAGCGTGAATGTGGTGATTGAATATATTTATTTGGCTGTAGTATTAAATTAAATGAGGGCTAAAAGGCTTGGAAAAGGCCATCAAAGTAAGCATAAAATACACTAATAAAATCATTTACTCGACAAAAATAATATTTTCATTACCTTAGTAATCGAATAATGGTTTTATGTGTTCTTAATAAACAATACTAACTTGTGCAGTTTTTGTCGAAGGCCAGCCGAACTTGGGTTTTGTTAAGTGTTCTCAGTTTTGATTGTGGTGTAGATTTATCAAAAAAAAACAAATGTCCTATCATTTTGATAAATTTTACTTTATTTGGGGTTTCTCCCAGCTGCACCAAATCTTTATGGTCTTTAAAAACTTTAAACATTTATTTTAAAAACATTTACGAACTAGTATTTAAAAAATTAAAAATGTGTCTTACAATATTACGACATAAGACCTTGATAATTAAATTCCTGCTTGTCAATTCAATAATAGAGCGATTCCCATTTTAGGCATATGGCATATAGTATGACTTTAGAAACCAAGTAAATGTAATATGTTGATAACATTAGAAATAAACGAAACCTAGGCATAAAAAATGCCTTTGGTACAATAAAATGTACCAAAGGCAGAAGTTTGGTTGAATCATGACTTTAGATTTATTTTAGATCTAAAATACTAATATAGTATTAATAAAGCAAAATTACTTACCAGTAAAATTATAACGACTCGTCTTTATCATTATTAGAACAGTTGTACACCGCGCAATATTTCGGCAAGATGACTTTGGGCATATTTTGTAATCACAACAAACAGCCAAAACCAACGGAACTGAATTTCATAAGGTGGACGAAGGAGTAATGAAGGGTGGGGTTAGAAACAGACAAGTCGAGACCATCGGAGTATAATTACATCGATAGTCGAGACTTGAATTACCTCCTTTGAGTGATTTTGTTTGCCCACATGATACGCGCGGGCTGCGATATTTGTAAACATCTCTTATTTCTATAAACGAACAGCAGATCGGGATAAAATCTACTCTTTGTTCTACTCATATGAATGCATTAGGCCCATGAAATCATTGTTTTATAGTGTGAAAATTTTAGTTGAACTGGTAATATTTCACAAACAAAAAACTATAAAAAATACCAAGTCACACCTTTTTCTCCCATTTATATCGTTGCAATGGTGTTTGTAATAACGTAAAACTACACAACAACCTCCGCAATTTCGTAAGGAGTACAATGGTGTAACCCCCATTTCAATTGAGTAAGTATCAACAAAGTTACTTCAGTTTATATCAACGAAAACACGGAAGCCCCGTATGAAGTGTATGGGCCGCGCGGCGAGGCTCACCCGTTAGAGCGGCCCGACCGAAATGAGCCTTGTTCTGGGCATTACAGCGCGCGATCCAGTTGTATTATAGAGATCGCTGGGCGGGCTATGACGGTAGGATGATTTTAGCCAGGGGGGGGGGTCAAAAAATGGCCAAAAAGCGATGACGTAATTTATGGACGGCCCGAAAGACCAGGGATTTCTAAAAGTATTGATAGTGATGAGTTGTTTAAAGTGATACAAAAGATTTGCTTTCCTTAAAATTGGGGAATTGCGCGGAAAATTAGAACATGATTAGAACTGCAGGTGGGGAATTGCGGGGAATTTTGGGCCTGCTGGCTGGTGGGGATTTGCGGGGAATTTTAGTGGTGAGAAGTGGGGAATTTTAATTTTTTCATCTGGAGACACTGATTTCCCTAGGTCAGACTGACAAGAGCCGACGAGCCGCCCGCCCCGAAGACCGCGAGTGTCCGTGTGCTAGGGGCGCCAGTCTGTCAGTGTGTCGAGCCTTGACGTCTTGGTGATTTAGTTAAAAATGAAATATATTTTAGTTACTGGAGGAGTTATAAGTGGAGTTGGGAAAGGAGTTATTGCCAGCTCATTCGGCACCATTCTTAAAAGCTGTGGCATTCATGTTACTTCTATAAAAATTGATCCTTACATCAATATAGATGCTGGCACGTTTTCACCTTATGAACATGGTAATATTTAGTCATAATATTTCTTTGTATTTCCTTTGTTGTCATCCACAATGCTTCGCATTCTTGTTTTTAATGTCAAAAATTGCATTAAAATAACCTTAGTTAACACATTCACTGTTGAAATAAGCCTAACAGGTACCCTAGGTGAAACAATTTGTAGGCCTATGCATAATCGGCCACCACGGGGGAGGGGGGGGGAGATTGATGGCGCAAGTTGCGCTATTGACCAAAGTTTTTTTGGGGGGAGTATAAATTATAGGGGAGTAAATAAAGAGGTACGAGTTTATATTATCTGATCTTCTGCCTTTACAGGTTATGTTTATACTAATTTTATTGATTAGGCCTATATGTTTTGCTCAGGTTTAGTAACTGAACTTCTCAATATAATATAATATGAGCGAAGATCAGTTTTATTTTTTGTGCAAGTTCTTTGGTTTAGGATTACGTTAAATAATCCGATAATCAACTACCAACCTATCTTGTTAGACTTAATCGATGTAGCCTACTTTTCCAACAACCCTCAGCAATGAAGAAACATTGATAACAAACTATAACCGAAACCATTGCCAACTATATGATTAGATTCTCTCACGTACAGTATGCCCTAAATTATACCTAACTTTAAAATACGAGGGCTGTTCAGAACGTAAATTATGTTTTGTCTATACATCTAGTCCAGTAGTCTCATCTCCGTGACTGATACTGTGGCCTATACCTCCACTCCTGGTCCAAATCTGAGCCAAGTTCTGTTGCCGACCGACCACGCATTTCATTCTTACAGCGTTTCAAAATGTCGGTGTCCTTTGAAAATTCCTCCATATTTATTTAATAATGTTACTTCTCTCAGTTTCTTACCATTTGCAAACACATTCCAGTCTAAAAATTCCCGTGACCTTGGAAAAAGGTAGGCCCAATCACTTTAGACCAGGCATGGGTTTAGAGATTCGTTCGAAAATGTCTCTTTTGAGGCGGCAAAGTTCTGTGAAGTTGCTGCTGCTGCTGCGTGGGACGGGCCGCAGTAGGTATAGTACCAGTATTCAAAGTATAATACCAAAGTACCAGCATTCAGTATAGTGTCCGTTTGTGTTGTACAGGGGAGGTCTACGTGCTGGACGATGGGGGTGAAGTGGACCTGGACCTGGGAAACTACGAGAGATTCCTCGATGTGACTCTTCACAAGGATAACAATATCACCACGGGCAAGATCTACCAGTCAGTCATCAACAAGGAACGCAAAGGCGACTACCTCGGCAAGACCGTGCAAGGTAAGACAGCAGTTGTCACGATTTTGAGAAAGGTGGAACTAGGGACGTTCCGATACCGAATTTGATTCAGTAATATTCAGAAGGGGCCAGGAAAAACTATTAAAAAAAGTTCGTATTAAATTAGGTTGTTAGGTTGTTAATGCAGAATGATAAACCAATTAATTTTACTTTTACAAAAACAGATACACTTAACATTTTAATCATTCAATGTCTTAAAAAAAGTTTTACTTTTAAAATTTAATTTGCTCATTTATTTTATGTAGGCCTAGACCTAGCAATCTTTATAAAAATTCTTCCTTTGTGTCAAATTACGATCTTATAACTTTTTCTGGATTATTGAAAATTGTCTATTGTCTATTCGTTTGTAAATAAATAGGTGGGTAACAAAAGATTTATACAAATCTAAAAACAGAAAAAAAATTATATATTTTTTTTAGTAGCCTATATTTTTTTTTAGTATATATATATATTTTTTTTTATGTAAACAGAATAATTTTACATTTAAAAATATTATTGAAATGAAGTATAAATAACAAAGAAATAAATAAACAGTAAATTATAGGGACAAAATCACAACATGGAATATTAGTTAAATTTCTAACATTTTTGACCAGATTATCATATAAATTTTTTCCTCCCCTGCCGAGTTTAATAATTTATATACGATTCGATACTTTTGATCCGATACTCCAAACTTTCTTTCGATACCACGATAATATCGAATGGTTCGATACAATACCGATACTGTGAATATCGAAAGAAAAGTTTCGATACATAGGCCTACTAGTATTGGAAGTATCGGAACGTCCCTAAACAGAACTAATGTACCAGTTTTTCAGTAAACAACTTTAGCTCTCCACCAGTGGAGGTCATGCTTGATGGTAGAATGAGTAGGGGTGTAATTTAAGGGGTCCCCCGTAAAAAGTTCTAATTAAAATTCACGTTAAACGTGTAATTACCTCATGTTAAACGTTCTAAGTGACGAAATTTCATAATCGGAGATATTCAGTGAAAAAGGTTCACTAGGACATGAGCTACACCATGGTATATTTTGTTTTGAAGATATTTAAGTTGGCAGCCCTGATTTAGTGTGTTTAAAGTTGGCGTGCTTCGCGGGATTGCACAGACTTTTTGGGGAATAACGTTCTATTTGCCGAAAGATGGACTCCCCGCCAGTCTTTGCGTTGTTGCTCAGCGACCAAAATTGCGTAAATTAAAACACGTGAAGTAAATATTGGAAAGTTGAAGGATAAGACCATAAAGGATTATACGTGTCCGGGCTAGAGGTATCAAGAAATAACTACTTATCTCGTATGATATTAAAATGTAATTTTTATTTTTAAATAACTATGCAAATAACTATAACTATAACAACTTAGCCATTAATGTGAATATCAGCCTAATGATAATGTTTACTGAGAAGTAAGCTGTTAACAACACCATTTTTGCTTTAAATCCTTAACGTTGGGCTGATATTCACATTAGTGGCTAAGTTGTTGTTATAGTCAGAAATTATTGAGCTTGGTCAAATGGAAAGACTACATTTTCCTTAACTTGTAGTTTTTAGGCATATTGTGTTTGTAATAAGACCGTTAAACATTGTTCACACAATCTTGGTTGTATTTATGACATGTTGGCATAGTTATTTTAAAACAAAAATTAATTACATATTAATATCATACGAGACAGTTATTTCTTGATACCTCTAGCCCGGACACCCTGTATAATAGAAAAGCTGGGTTACCCTATATTTAAAAAACTAAGAAGCCAAGGCCTGGAAAATTGCCCCCAAAAAAGTGACTAGAATAACGTTTCAAGCACCACATTTGATGACTTTTAGCAAAATGACGTATCGCTATGTAACGATATTACGTTTTTGTACTTTTATATCAGTTAGGCCTAAATTGTTTTGTATTCAGTTTTATTTTTGTTTATGTTGGTATTCTTATACTCCCTGATGTTTTCTTCTAAAGCAGAAGAGCTGTCCATCGGAGACTGTTTCAAACGCCAGTCATTTAGAATGTTATAACCCCCCAAAAAACAAAAATGTTTAAAAAGTTTAATGGCAAGTAAAAATTTAATATAAGGCTACATTATGATGTTATAAATAGGGTATTAAAAATTATACATGATGATAAATTCTAACCTTGAAAAAACTGCAAATTTCAGAATTCAATTTTTAACGCTTGATCACTCGAAATTAGGTTTTTGTCGCTTCGAACGTTTTACGGGGGACCCCTTCAGTTATATCAATTTACAAAGCAATTAGTCTCCCTTGCCTGCATGGTATATTCTCTGCCCATCTAGTCTAAGCTTAACTGATTGTAGTTCATCCACAGAAAACTCCCCTTCATTTTGTATATGTTTTTAAGCCACGACTAGGGTAGAAATTAAAAGCTCCCATATGCAGCAAAGAACAGTATTTGTTGTTTCCTTTTTCAAGGAAAGATTGTACACTTTATATTGTTTTATGTAAAAAATGTTTCATTGAGACATTTCATTCAATATAGGCCTATATTGTTTGATAAAATAAAGAGTTCTTATTATTATGATATAGGCCTACTTTTGCAGTGTTTTATAGTCATACAGTACACTCTCGATTATCCGAACCCTGGTTATCCACGACTCCGGTTTATCTGAGGTCGTTCTAAGTCGAAATATAATTTTTAATTTTTGGTTGGAACATTATTATAAGGTGATTAATGTATATTTTGTCTAAAGTAAATATAAAATTATCATTAATTGTTTAGTTTATTATTATTTAGTTTATTTACGTTAATAATTTTAATAATCATTCAAGTATTATTTTATGATACAAATACACTACGATAACCTTGATTTGTGTTGCCAAACAAAATCACAAGTGGACGAACTGACCGTCGTCTGCTGGATATAAGGCGAGAGTTCACTATCGTCGAACAATGGCGACTTTGATTTCCCCAAATATTCGGTGAACTATTTTCCGCGTGAGGCCTCATGAGAGTGACGTAGAAACGAGTTATGCCGACCGCGTCAGTAGGAGTGAGTCGGTGGCACAGTTGGTAGCGCACTCGGCCTTAGTACTGTGGCCACGAAGCATTGCAGGTTCGAAACTCGAGCTTGTCGCATAGTTTTAGCAGTAGGCCTACTGTTCATTCTTGTACTGTATACTGGCTCACTCCTTGTCTCTGCTTGATAACGTCCACGCACAGATCAATAGTCTATGTGGGCGGGGCAGAGGCAAGGTTAAAAAAAAGGCCGCCAACCTCTTTTTTTTTAAAAAAAAACACCACGTTTTTATTGGCCACGTTTGTATTCGCCCATGCCTTATGACGTTTCGTGACGAATGATGATTTTCTTTGACGAAGTGTATGTTTTACTGTTGTTATTTTTAAACAGAGGTACTGTATTTAAAGCCCCGTTTTCACGATGCCAACCGAGTAGACAATCGGCATAAGACAGCCAAGTAGCAACAAATGATTGGCATTGTGTGAACAATTCTGTGCCAATCGGCGTGCCAACAGACGGGTTGGTTGGACTGGAACTGCATTGTCCCCGAGAGTAAACTGAGGCTAATAAGCCTGCACCAGTAACGACTTCCCGCACCGATTAGTATCGTGTGAACGGTGCATGCCAGGCAAACAGGCCTGTTTGAGCCAGTCCGCCAAAATAAGTTGAATTGTGTGGTAAATACTTTATTTGCGGTGCTGTCAAAGTTTTAATCTTGGTTTTTACTAATATTATTTTTATTAAATATATTTTTAGTATTGTTTGTTTTTTATTAATATTAAATGCATCCATTAATAGTCATAAAAAATAAATTGAGTTACAATAGTTTGAATTTTGTATGCGTATAACGCTAAATAAGATATAAAATGGTAAAAATTATTAATTTTTTGGATTTAGGGTAATTTTCTGAAGATTTTAGGGTAACATTGCTTGGTCATGGTGGTTACGCTGGTGCCAATAGAAAACAGCGTGTGAACGGCGCGTCGTTCTATTGGACTGGCAAGGCAACTTGTTCAAGTCAGCTGTTCTGGCAAATTGCCTCGTCAACTAGCATCGTGAAAACGGGCCTTAAATAATTTGTTGACTAGAAATCCTAATTTATTGGCCTAACCTCAAAATATAAGCAACCTCCGTATTATCCGAGATTTTCGGTATCTGAGGCAGCCTCAGTCCCGACGACCTCGGATAATCGGGAGTGTACTGTATTTACATCACGTCTCTACAATATCTGTGTATGATTCTAGTGGTTCCACATATTACTGATGCCATACAAGAGTGGGTTGAGAGAGTCGCAAACCAGTCTGTCTCAGAGGATGGTGCCAAACCACAAGTAAGGAGATTTAAACATCCTTATTGCTGCAAATAGTTTTTATCGTAGTGTAACTGAACTAAAATCCACCAATGGACCCTAATCAAATTCGTTAATATTCTTAAATATATTCGCTTCTTATTCTACTTAACCCTCGAGTGGGCGCATACAGAGTTTTCTTCAGCATGTGTTTTTTATTAAAATAAATATGCATTATGGGTGTCGGCAGTCGTGCTCGGCTCCGAATTTCACGCACCTCATTCCAGGAATCTCCGAAAGCTATTTATACCTTCCCACATCCCCTTTGTACCTTCTTATTTGCAATTTGGTGATGCTGTGTCAGTTTGTGGAGCACTCTCTCCCATAACACAGACAGTGTTACCTATTCCATACTAGAAAATTACTTACTATGTTCAATTGAATTATTACACCTATTAAGTTGAACAATTAATTGTATCAACGATGAAATGTGATTCCTAATGAAGTTTGTCAACATTTCAATACAATATTTTGTTATAAAACAAGTAAAATGGGTTTAATTTGTGTAATTTAATGTTGTGGGGTAAAACGCCTCATGCGCTCACTACCGCAAACTATCGTTTCAGTGCTCAAGGGTTAATCTCAAAGAAATTGTCAAGAAGCCTACTTAAAGGCTGCAGAAATGAGGAACTAAACAACACTGAAATGAACTACTAAACAATATCTAGTGGTTTCATTGAGTATAATTGAAGCAAAAAGTTAACCTGTACCAATTTCCTGAATACCGATTCCCTAAATATTTTCATCCATAAGCCAAGAGTTTGTACTGTAATTGCCTCCTAAAATAACCTAATTATGAACAATAGTAGATTGTGCATTTCAGTCTTTTTTTAAATCAAATAATGTGGGTGTAGGAATTAATGCCATGAGGCGACTCAGTAGAGCTGTGTCTACTAGGCAGTAAAAATTAGGCTGTAGTCGGCCCAGTTTTTATAATAGGCCCTACCCTCATGCCCGTGGGCTAGTCACAGCTGAGGGTGGTTTGTTGAAGGAAGGTGGAAAGACATGGGAATAACTTATAACTTTGGATTTAACACTGAGACATTGTTATATCTTGTAACAGGTAATCAAGAAAAAAGTGTTTAATTCAACAGCCAATTGTTTTCCAGACACAGTTCTGTTTAGGCTACACTAGCACCAGGCACATTAAGATCAATATCAATATGATTGCTTATCACTCATTTGTTTTGAAAACAAACTGCATAACCTAAAAATGCCATGCTCAGTGTCCATAACTGATCAAATTTATTTTATTGATAAACCTTTCTTTAATAAACTTACTATTGCTGTCAAAAGTACACCAATTAACTTCTTTATGACCCCAGTCTATTTTGATTCAGGTACTGGTGTAACAACTAAGAAAATGTTGTTTTTGTGTGGCAAAGATAAATATAACCTCTTGACATTAGAAGGATAAATAAATAAATGTGCACTCAATTTAGACCCATAACTCTTCATTGATTTTTTAATTTATAAATAATATAGGCCAAGATTCAGGGTGTAATTTTTTCCAAATAGGCCTAACGAGAACAAGTGGTCCAGTTTTTACTCTTCCTTATAGATTTTTTATTTAGGCTTATAACCAAATAAGCTACATCTTTATTGTTCTCAATATAAACTATGTAGGGTAGGCTATGCATATACTACATTATATATTTATTTTATTCCTCGCTTGTAATTAATTCTGATAATTCTTTCTTTGTATTTAGCCTATTTCTTACTGATAAGCAAGGCTTACTGATATTTTTGGTATCAGCCTATTGTTAGAGTTTACCTCATTAAATTAAGAGGCTCAATAATTTTTTAAATAATAATTTTAGTTTACCTTTGTATATTTAGCGTTGGTTAGAAGTCTAATCAAATTGTTTTTGAGGAAACTTTTAAACTGCAGCAGGCTTAGTACAGTACCGGAACTGAACTCGTACCGAGAACCGAGGTACAAATAAAGTACTGTACCAAACTGAACTGACCTAATATTTCTTGTGCCGAAAATCCTTACTCTACTGTAAATTTTTTTTAAGGCCTCTGACAAGGATTTAAAGGGGGAGCGAGGTTCCCAAGTCGGACTATGTATCCGAACAGACGTTCATTGTTTACCCCAAAACATTTGTTCTAGTGATTCATTCATCATGAAAACCATTGCCCATAAAAATGTGTGATAACTGTGCAATATGAAGGTGGGTGTAGCCGTGTAGCCTCATCGAGTTTGATTCCTAAAAATGTTGAATTGTAGAGGTTTAGAGCTATAATGTGAATCGGAAAAATGGTGTATTATTTTGGTTATTTGGACAAAAACTGTCGAGCTATAGGTTAATTTAACATCGAGTCATCGAGTGTCATAGAGTGTTTCAAGATTTGAAAAGTAAATTTATTATAGAAAAGAGGTTGTCCTGATATCGAGTGTCATGTAACTAAAATCCTACAACTAAATTGAGGTTCTAACAAAATCCTTAACAAAACACTATGTAAAACAGCGTGACTTTGACCTTGATCTCATGTTGCAGGTTTGTATTGTGGAGTTGGGAGGCACCATCGGTGATATAGAGGGGATGCCTTTTGTTGAGGCTTTCCGTCAGTTCCAGTTCCGTGTCAAGCGAGAGAACTTCTGCTGTGCACATGTGTCTCTAGTCCCTCAGGTAAATGCTCCAAACCTGTCTTAATTATTTTGACCAGATACACACTGGCTCAGTGAAAATCCTTTTCCATAATTAGGCCCTAGCGGTTGCCACTGGCTAAGTTCTTTTTCTTTTTCAGAATCAGAATCTTTATTTCCATAATTTTTAAAACAATGAGTTCCAACAAATCTTAGGATTTGTCATTGGGTGCTCTTTATTACAATATATTACATAATACTTAACAAACTAAATACATTAATAGATGCAGTGCTTTAGGTGACGGTACACAAGTCAATTTCACTTATTATAAACTACCTATAAATTTAACTTAATATCAAATATAAAAATAACAAAATTTAATACATGAAATACGTAAAACAGCAGCAGTAGTACAAAACTTACCTTCTTATCATTTTAGTTAATTGAATCAAGTTTAAATTTTGATTCAATTTAACCCCGAATGAAATCAAAGTTTCCCAACTGACTTAGTAACTTATAAAATATAATTAAATTTACTCAATACATCAACAAAACAGCCATTTAATACGTGAGAGTAAATATGATAATATCAAACATACCTACCTGAAAACTGATAGTAGTAAGACTATGAAGGAAAAAAATAAATTTGTTTGAATAATAAAAATAATAAATAATAATAAAAAATAAGTAATAATAAATATAATAATAAATAAAAGTTTAAGTTCTGAGTTTTGTCAAATCTGGCATATGCCTGTTGCAATTTTTATTAATCAAGTGTAAGTGTAGTGTTGTGTGTTTAGATTTGGATTCCTTGAGGGAAAGTGTTCCCTGAACCACTCACAAAAAATTGAGAAGTGGGGAATTTTTAAAATTGTTGAGGTGTTCTGGGGTGTGTGCTGGAGTTCCGAGGGGCCTCAGGGCTCGTGGCCCATCAGGCCTAGGGCCCATGTGAGTAACTTAGTTTTTTAGTTCTTTCTAATTTAAAGTGTAGATCTTTACATTTAGAAAGAACTAAAAACTAAGTTACATGGACCCTAGGCCTAATGGGCCACGAGCCTGAGGCCCCTCGGTCCTCCAGCACACACCCCAGCACTCCCTCCTAGGTAAATGACCCCCAGCCTCTTGTTACCTGACCTACTTAAAGCCTGAGCTGTCAGTCAGTCAGCATAACAAGAGTCTGTTTAATAACAATTCCAGTCTACTCATACAACATGCTCAAATACTTCCTCTTTACAAAGGTCAAACTACCCAACCTCACAGTAGTTTGACAAAAATTCAAAGAAAAATCACTTTATTATACATAACGTTTGCAGGCCTACAGGGTAAAAATTAAAATAAAATAGGTGCATAGGTGCAGTAAATTACAATACAATAGAAACACATTATATTGCAGTATTAAACTTAAAATCAACTTTAATTTGAATTTTCTACCTAGGAAATTTTTCCTAGTATAGTATGCCTTCGTTACATTTGCAATTTATGTTTTTTTTAATATTTCACAGTTTGACAATATATTTTACATGAGGTAAAAATTTCAAACAAAGAAAAAAAATAGGTAAAAATTGTTATAAATATTTGAGTTTATGTAGAATGGGCTATTGGAACACATTTCTTATCGGTGAGAAATTTAACCAAACAAGCAGTATGTACTCAAGGCTCAAGAATGATTTAATTTCAGTAATAATAACTAAAATAATTGAATATACAACGGGGCACGGGGTGCTCTCGCTTGCTTCAGGGGGATTTTTAAACTCTGCTTTTTGATTTTGCTTATAAACATTCTAATAAGTCTGGATTTTCATTACATATTTCATCAATTCGGAAATAAATAAGCAAGATTCTAGGCACTAAGATATTATGTGGAGGTCAATATTTTAAGAGAGATATTTTTACTGGATATAAAAATATAATTACATAATTGGAAAGAATATACTTTAATTGACTTACTATCTAAATTGGACATAATTATGATGAGTGGTCTTTGTTTTCTGCCTCCTAGTAGGCAGCGATGTTGGTGAGGATGGAGTTGAATGTGTCACCGCCGCCGCTAGTGACTTCACCCGATCGCCACCCTTATACAGCGCGCTTATGTAGGTGATTTTGTTATGTTAGGCCATCATAAATATGTTAGTAGGACTTCCCTCATTTCGTTATGAATTGAATGATACCAGATGAGTCATACTTTCGCCTGCCAAATACCCTTCAAGTAGCAAAAGCCAGGTCGTTGACATGAGCGCACGCATCACCTGTCAACGGGATTTGGCAGGCAAAAGTATCATCTGGTATCGTTCGATTCGTAATGAAACGAGAAATTTCCTACTAACATATTTATGATAATTTACCTAACATAACCGCCGCAGCACGCTCTATAAGGGTGGCCTCCTTATAATACCTAACAAAAACCAGTTTCTACCAAAGTACCAGTACCAAAGTACCAGTTTCTACCACTACTTGGAGCCTCCTAAAAGAGGAATATCATCCTTTCTTTATGTTTAAATTCATGATTGTGACTCAACTGGTTGTGCAGCCCCGCTCTACCGGGGAGGCCAAGACGAAGCCTACGCAGTCCAGCGTGCGCGAACTGCGCGGCCTCGGCCTCTCCCCCGACCTCATCGTCTGCCGCAGCGAGAAACCGATCAACCAAGGCGTCAAAGAGAAAATATCCAACTTCTGCCATGTACCTCCGGAACAGGTAGGCACGAGCAGTTGTAAGTACAGGAAATTGTGAAAGAATTGATTTGCCTCAGGTTCGTTTGGAAAAAACAAGAGCAGGGCATGTTATTGTGGGCATTCGGCTTTTTAATAAGTTACTTTTTGAAAAGGAGCCAAGTCTTCTTTTTGGTCCTAAAAACATATCCAAAATCCAGACATCACGTACCGTTTTGTCATTTTCACTTTTTTATTTTGCAATTTGACTGGACTAATAGGACTAATGGAAATTGCCATAGATTTTATTATTATATTATATGATTTGTATTGTTTTCTCAACATTCCAGTTATGATTTTATTAAAATTGAATTTTTGCCGGTAATTCAGAAATGAAACATAAAATTATTATTTACACATAAAATTGTTTGCCATTTAAAGCACACCCGCGTGCGCTCGGGGGGAGGTTTTTTACGTTTTCGTCATAATGCTGAAAGTGCAAAAGTGGAAAATTCCGACATGAGGCCCCTTTTCACTTTCTGCTTCACATATTGAGATGAGCTGTATGTTTAATCATTCCATTTAATATATAGGTTAGTACAAATCAAATTAGGCAGGCCTAAAAGAAAAATTAAAGTAAGGATCATAAAGGTTTGCTCAAATTAGAAGTCTCCTTAATTTTTAATTTAGTTGGGTATTATCTTTTAATTATTTTGCTCTTACTTCAGAAATTACTCTTAGTTGACCAACTTTATTAATTATATTTTTTATGATAATTATTTAGAAAAAAAGCATCTAAACCTCTCTTTGCAGAAAAAAATTGCTTGAAACTTGCCAGTTTTTTCCATATCTCGGCTCGACTAAAAAGTGACTGCTCACTTACCCTTTTTTTACAAATACACTTTATAACAAACCATAAAATGACTAACTGGAAGGTTAGAAAATGTAACCAAGCCAGGATAAAGGCTGATGCTAAGGGGACTGTTTGCTCTCAAATCATCGTTTCTGTCTGTACACCCTGGCATAACACGCCATCAAGCCTAACCTTCCTTGGAGGGGGAACTGAAGTTGTTCACTGCAAGACAGCTACAGTTATTGCTCCAGTACCTGACCTGGCAAGGGCCGGTTAGAGTTCCAGTTTTGAGTTATTTTAATCATGGCGCTGTTTGCAGGTGGTGTGTATCCATGATCTTTCCTCCATCTACCGAGTTCCAGTGCTGATGGAAAAACAAGGAATGGTCGAGTTCTTTGTGCAACGCCTTCAGCTGAATGTCCAAATGCCGAGGCCCAAGAAACTCATAAATAAATGGAAAGATCTTGCTGACAGGTTAGCTTACTTGTTTCATCATCCAAATCGCCAGTTCCAAAAACTACAGCAGGTTAAAATATGCTTTTCCAGTTCAACTCAATTTCCAGCTGTTTAATGTGCGGTAAAAAAATAAAAAAGTAAATTGTGTTTCAAGATGACAACTAGTTTTTCTAGCTTAAAATTATAAATTTGAAGTAAACAATTCTATGTTTGGAAATCACTATGGTCTATAGTCAATAGTAAATCATCTTTATTCATTAAGAAGTACAAGGTACTACATTTGAGAAGTGTCAAGAAGCTTAAACTAAAACATTAGAAGCTCAAGCTAAACATTAATACAAATGACTTCCCAAATTTTATAGTTTGATAAAAGCAGTTTCTTCTACTTTTTTTCTATAACTCTTAAATTAATAAATTATGTACCTGTCGACGTGCAGTATTTGAAATTTCATTTAATTTAAAAGTTCATATTTTTTACTTTTGTTAACTGCCTAAAAATAATTTTATTTACTTATGAGAAATAGTCTTATTTTTGGGTTTTGAACTAGTTTAGAAATAGAGTCAGCAGGCAAAATCACAATATTTAGCTGACCAGTCTGGCCAATAATACTAACAATAATCACCGTCACACCTTCTGACAAGTTAATTCCGTTAATTAACCGCTGTCAGTGAATACTAATGAATGACGGGGTTTTTCACACCCGTTCGCGAGTTTCGCAATGTTGCATTTGCCGTTTATCAGCGATCAGCAAACACATGCTTATTTGCAGCCGATTGCAAGCTTTGCAAAGCGACATCGGCTGTTTATCCACGATTGACAGATATGCCCAATCCTATTATGCGGCCTTTCGCGAATTTCGCAAAGCTACATAGGCCGTTTTTCGCGATCAACAGATATACGCTATCGTAGTTGGCGGCCGTTTGTCAATTCCATGAAGTTAAATTTGATGATAATCTGCGTCTGGCAAATACACGTGATTGTTTTCACGGCCGTTCGTGATTTTCACATAGCTACATCGGCGTTTATCTGTGATCAACAGATATGCGCTGTCGTATTTCACGGCCGCTCGTGAATTTTGTGGAATTACATTTGCTGTTCATCCGCAAATGGCAAATACGCACGATTTTCCCGGGCGATCCCAAATTTGGCAAAGCTGCATTTACCGCTCATACTTAAAAGGGCAAATAGCGCAACCGTTTTTTGCGGTTGAACCTGAGTTTTGCAAAGCTACACTTCTTGTTTTTGTTCAGTTGCAATCCCGTCCCAAAAATTTCCTGAAGTAAATTTAAATCCTGCCCAAAAATCAGGATTGTTATTTTTCTGAAAATTACCCAAAATTTTGGGACCCAACCATCCCTATCCCAATTATATATATTTGTTAGATTTGTTTCAGATGAACTACCACATTTGACAAATAACAATACCCCCGTTGCAGCAGACCTGCATACTCAGCGAATTTCAAAGGCAAAAGAACATGTTTCAATCCAAGAAAGTGAGATTTAACATGTTTTTGTAAGCTCCATAAGAGTAACATGGAGAATGAGTGTTCAGGTTTGCTGCAACAGGTCCATTAAAACTGGGTGTTTTCAATTCAATGTTTCGTAGATCTGAACTAGGAGAAACCATATAGCAACTTTTATCAAGATTTGTCAAAAAATAAAGAAGATATAGAATTTTTTATTTTCCATAAGGATAACATGGGGAATGAGTATGCAGGTTTGCTGCCACAAAAATGGAAATTTCGGGGGTTTTAGACTAAAATACATTAGATCTTATTTAGATGAAGCCACAAACCAAGTTTTATTAAGATATTTTGAGAAATAAGCGAGATATAGAATTTTACTTATTTCCCATAAGGTTAACATTGGGACAACGTACTGTGTTTACCACTTACAATATCTCGGTAACCAATGGACATAGAGAAATGATTCAAGATACTAAATTGTTTGTTTTTTCGAGCTGAATTCAATGGTGCTAATTAAAATTGGATTATTTTGATTTTTATATGTGAAAACCCCAAAAAACCCTTTTTTGGGGGGGTTTATCCCCCTTTACCCCCCCTTCCAGTGGTCCGATCGGGCTGGTTTTCGAACTCATCCGAATAATTGCTACTTTACACGCCTATGCCAAATTTCATTCCAATCGGACCATTTTTGCGAGCGCTATCGTGCTTACAGACACATATATATATATATATATATATATATATATATAGATAGATATATATATATATAAAGTTTTAAAATTTTTGTTAAATGCCATAATTTATTTATATTTCTATCTTATTTTATACAATTTTTCACCTGAAGACGCGTAAAGCGAAATATAGTGAGTTTTTTATAATATTTTCAGTGTTTCATTGAAATGAAAATATATATAGATATATATATATACAAATTTGAACGAATGGTGTTTTTGATATCTGGGGGCACCAAAACAAAAAATTATGATGGTCCCGCGCTTAGGTCTTACCATGAGACCTACAGTAATAGCTTCTTCCCTATAGGGGAAATTCGCTAAAAATATAAAAAAAACCAAAAACTTCATTTACGTTTCTGCGAGTGGTGGCGGCGAGTAGTGGTTTTCAAAATTGGATCGAGTTGAGTAAATCTTTGTGAAAAGTAAAAACAAAATTTTCATAAGTTATTGAGTTGAAACATAAATGATTAAAATCTTTCAAACATTTTATTAATAATATTTACTTAACTCTGGGTGATATTCTTACATTTTTACAAAGAAAACTCTGAAATTACATTTCAAAGCTTACTTTTAAATTAATCACAGTATACCAACTCCAAATTTTAATTTTAGTGTACCAAATCCCTAAAATAACAAATCACATTATTTAACTTTTTTTAACTTTACACAGCCCAAGATTATTATTAGCAAACCAAATGTATTTTAATTTTATGTATTAGATTTATTCAAAAATGCCAAAACTTAATAGATAAATGTTTTTAAGACCTTTAATGTCTTAAAATATGTTATGTTCCAATTATCAAATATTAGCAGTAAGAATTTTTCATTTCCACTTAGTCAAATTAATGTATTCTTATGTAAACTTTAAAATAACAGTTTGAAAAATGTAAGCAACTGCAAGATTGAATTATGTTACATTTTCCTCCTAAAAATAATTGCCAAGGAAATGTTGACAAAAGAATTAAAGGCAAGAAGTGACCCATTGTTCGATGGCAAGTGACACAGCTGTTGTGATTAGATAGGCGGGAGGTAATATCAAAACCTAAACCACTGGTCGTATAAAACCAATGACGTCTTACATTTTTCTTCTAATTTTCACAAATCAAAAGACGCAGAAATGCACGGTGCAATGTTCCATTCAAGTGATAAACCATGATTAAAAATAAGATAAGTTGTATGAGTGTGGGTTGAATCAGAGCTAAATCTAGGTGTGTTTCCTATTTCCAAATCCTGAGAAATCGTGTTTTATCGAAACCTATCAATGTCGTTTCCCTTATCAGTTTAAATATTGTTGTTATCAGGACCAATGTTAAATGTTTAGATGACTAATGGTAGTAGGCTTGTGACCTTCATGTAATAGATCGACAGAAGAATGCGATTTCTGTTAAAACAATAATTATGCTAACAATTTTGGCAGTATTGAAGGATTCGATTCTGAAATCTTGCTGATGAAATATTGAATCTGACTCTTTTCCAAAGACTTAGTGAATTTGAAAATCGAGATTTGAATTTGACACATCCCTACAATGAACCTAAGATTTTGTGAAAAGATTTGTGGATTTGTGAAAAGAACCTAAGATTTGTGGATTCGACACATCCCTACAATGAACCCTACAACAGGGTTTTTCAACTGGTCATCATCGGAAAACATGATTTGGGGTCAAATTAATTAATGAATCTCTAGTTCCCATGTAACAAGCTTTTTAAATTTAGAATACAGTTAAATGTCGGTGAACTTGTCAAGTATTGTACTTTGTTTTTAGACAGTATCCCTTTTGCAAGGACTAAATTAAGAAGCTGTTTTCATTGATGGCTTCAGCATGAAGATTTGAATGAATGCCAACAAAAACTCTAGGTACTTCAAGGCAAAAAGATATAATGACTCTGGCTTAGATAATACCATGATTATTGATGTGGGAGGGATGACTAACCAGCAGGTAGATAAATATAGAATTGGTGTTCACCCGAAGCGGGGGAAAATACTCAAAAACTGGGTATTATATAGTATAGTACGTTACTAGGCCGGGAAGTACTGTTTGCCGGACGAGCATGATAGTTCCGGGATTTTCATGCGAGTACGGCAAAACTTCCCGGCCGTGTAACATACGATATTTTTCATCATACTACCAGAAAAACATACTTTCAACCATAACGTAGTCCTTGCATAAACATACGTTTCTCAATCCTTCAAACCTAACCTTTAACAAACAGAACAAGCATTTGCTACAGATGCAGTGATGCCACTAAATTCCTTTAAAAAGTAAACCAAATAAACAAGCATTAATCGTCGGTTTGCTGCAAATCAGCTGATTGTTTACTTCTGTTTTCCGGCCTAGGACGGCAATGGGTAACTTTCGAGCCAACAAAAAGGAACTGATAACAGATGTTTCTGTGTCAGTATGATGAAAAATTTTTATTGAATTTAGAGTAGATTGACTTTCTCTTTTGCAATTCCCATGCAAAAAGGATGGTAAACTGATGATTAAAAGTGTTTTCAAATTTTTTATTCTGGGTGTCTGTAAAGTCTGTCACCAAACTCCATAACATGGTTCATTGGGTCAAAATATTCAAAAAAGTTTATGTAAAGGTACGTCCTAAAATGAAAATTTATCCAGATATCCACCATATTGTATTTTTCACAAAATATTTTTTATCTCCAAAATTTTTAATAGACTTTCTTGAAACTCGGTATGTACCCATAACTAGTCAAGATCAGTTTTTGAAAAAATAATCATCATGATCGAATGGTAAATTTCAAAATGGCGGCCATTTAAAATCCTTCAATTGAAATAGTGTAAAAACTGTACGCAGTAAAAAAATACAAAGGATAACAAATTTTTAGGAAATTTAATATAAAATCTAATGACACAAAAATTATGAAAATGGGTCAGCAAATAACTGAGTTATGGTCAAATTTGTCTAACGAGGCAGCATAATTGACCTGTCAGCGCATACTTCATGCAACAATGGGCCATTTTTCTCTTCAAATTATGCTGCCTTGCTAGCTAAATTCGACCTTAACTCAAGAGGTCTTAGGTATTTAACATTAGTCTTGAAGGAAAAACCTCACAAATGAGCTCTGCCTTTTTTTAGTGATGAAGGCAAAGAGTTTAAAAATTGTCTTCACCCCTAGAGTTGATTGTGTTTTTATTTATATCTAGAGTGGACAATCTGCGAAGGGACGTCCACATCAGCTTGGTTGGAAAGTACACCAAACTCGAGGACTCGTACGCCTCCGTTACCAAGGCACTTCAGCATGCTGCCATAGATGTCGGCTATAACCTGAAAATCACCGTGAGTACATTTTTTTCAGGCTGATTTTTCTCCAGTGCTTAATGTAGAAAACATTAAAAAGCTGTTCAGATTTTTTTAAATAAAATAAGTACAATTTTTTAATGACAGGTTTTAAAATTTTTGTTTAGGAAAGGGTCAGTATTAAGTTTGCTTTTTAATAGCCAGTAAACATAAACTCAAAAGAGAATTTCGAGGCAGCTATTGTAAATACAAAAAAGAAAATACACCTTAATTGATATTTCCTCCCTCTTGAAGAATTTTTCAGGGAGAAAGATCCTGCAGGGGCGAATCCAGGGGGGGATAAAGGGGATATATCCCCCTCAAAATATTTAATTATACAAAAAAATTATCAAGTTTTTTGAACAAGAGATTTACTGAAGTTACAACATTATTGGTGTTTTTCCCAAACGGTATTTAAGAGTGAATAGCACTACCTAAAATTTGGGAGTAAAATGGCAACACTGTTGGGTGCCCTCCATAGTCTCTATAGAATTATGTCATTCATTTAATTATACCCGACAGAGCTATTGTTGGCCACTTTCTTCAGAGGCATTGCAATTTTAACTTATCCTGCCAAGAAAACATTGGCTTGGTAGTGAAATAAATAATCCTAAGATAACTATAATTTAGGGGTTTGCGAGTAGTGATTTTTTAAAGTTGATGAGAGTTTTAAAAATACTCGCGAGTTTTGAGTTTTTTTTCGAGTTGAGCATTTTGAATAGTAGAAACTAATAGTCATCATACTTATTATTTAACACATACAATGTAATATTTTTAGTTTTTAAACTAGGAAATGTTCCTATGACTTAAAAGCAAACCTGTTTTCAAATTAAATAAAATGATAATTCAGGTCATTATTAACATAACTTTATATTATCACTCAATATTTTACTAAAACTTTCAGCCTGAGAAAGTAAAAAACAAGCTAGGCCTCCTTTTAAAAATTTTTATAGGTTTAAAAATTAAAGTTAAATCAGAATCATTGAGCATAAGCACTAAAATATCTCAAACTGTAGAAAGGAAAAAAATACTTAACAAAATTTATTGATTTAATAACTCAAAAACCAAGTGTTTTGATACAAGTACGTTTGTTGTTAATTTTTTTAGTATACTATTTAAACCCTGGCTGTCTTTATCCTCAAGATTGGGTTTGAAATAGGAAGTATACAAAATAATAAGTAATTGTGTTAATTTTCTGTCAGTTGTACAGAATTTATTTGAATTTAGAGTTATTATTATTCCCGGAACTTTAAAACGTTAAACCTAAATTACTTGTCAAATTTTGGTCTCTGAATATTGGTCAGGGCTGGTAAGAATTGCGTGAAACAATAGGAAATTATGAATATAACCAAAATGAATGTTTGATTGACAGTACATCGAGGCAGCAGATCTGGAATTAAGTACCAACACCTCAGACCCTGTGCAGTACCATGAAGCTTGGCAGCAGTTGTGCAGAAGCGAGTGAGTATCATCAATCAATCCTTTACACATTGCTTCACACACCCACTACAACATCCATACATTTTAACATTTCCTTCACACATTCATTGTTAATTCTAAATTTTACTTCCTCGATATTTATTAATTTTATTTTAAACTAGCAGAAACCTGCTGCTTTGCCTGCTGAAATCATACAAAATTTTTAATTAATTTGTACTTTAATTGTAATGTAGGCTGAGACTTTTTATGAATTACCATATGGTCTGATTGATTTTAATCATACAGTAGAACCTCACTTATTTGAAATCCAGGACATAGCCATTTTAGTTCGAATTATAGGAAGTTTGAAATATCAAGGGTTTCAATTATAGAGGTTATTGTGAATGAGATTTGAATTATGGAGGCACAACTTTATTAATCATAAATGCTAGTTTTCTTCAATAAAATTAGCGAACTGAACACGCATTTGTTCATGTTTCAACAGGCTTGTTTTCGGCGCTGAATTCGAATTTCAGAAGCTTACGGTGGTCTCAGTTTGAATTGTGGAGGTTGACTTCGAATTTTAGAGACTATATTTCGAATTACAGCAATAAAATTCAAATTCTAGAGGCTTGGGTAGGCATTAATTCAAATTTTAGAGGCTACATTGTACCAAAAATATTTCGAATTATTGGTGTATTTTTTGACGAATATTAGAGGTTTGTTCAAGGGAAAAGATGTAACATACAAATTATAGAGGTTTTCGAATTATCGAGGTTCGAATTAGTGAGGTTCTACTGTATATTGTTTCTGCACGTGAAGAAAATTGTAAAAAACTGTTTTACAAGAACTGACGACAACGAGTGTTCCATAATTACCACTGTTTGACAAAGGATTTGAAAATGGGTCATTGAGACCCCAAACTAGTCATCCTGTATAACAAAACTTTGGATTGATGACGAAAAAGGTCTGTAGCCTGTTAATTAATTTATTATTCTTTTTGAATCACCCGATTCATGTACCTGGTGTTGTGTTGCAGTGGCGTGATCGTGCCGGGGGGTTTCGGCAAGAGAGGCATGGAGGGGAAGCTGGCGGCCTGTGCCTGGTGCCGCAAGACCAAGAAGCCTTTCCTCGGGGTCTGTCTGGGGTTGCAAGCTGCCGTCATTGAGTTCGCAAGGTGCGATCTGACTCATAACTTTCGTCGCTTAAGATGTGATACCTCGTATCTCCAAAAACACAACTTTAAAGGAGGGCCAAAAAACTGCAGGAAAAATACTGCTGTGAAACCTTATATGTCAGTAAACAGTGGCCGTGTGATATCATGTATGTCGTTATTTGTGGGTTGTAGGTTAAGTATTCGATGTTTACTTACATCAAACATATTATTATGTTTGCAAACAAAACTACAGGTATTATCCTATTGTGTAAATAAGTAAAATGTATAATTTTATCTACGGAATACACGAGACATACTGGGTCTCACCAGAAAAAGCCACTGCCATCATAATACCTGACTTAAGAGGTACAACTTCAAATTAATACCTTATAAAATCCAATTTTTTCTTACATACATGTTATCACCAGAAAAATGGGTTATTTTTTTCTGAATTTGGCAATACCATAATCTTAAAACCCAAAAATCGGAGATACGAGGTATCACATCTTCAGCGTATACAGAGTATTCATAAATTAACTACCGGACCCAATTTTGAATTGTTTTACAGCATTTAATATAAACAAGGCAATTCTCTTTAATCAGAATATTTTTATGTTGAAGATAAGTACATAGATTACGTTTAGTTTGACAATAACATGAACATTTTTGTGGTCGCCGAGCACTTAGTCACCCACAAGAGCAATGACAATTAGAAATAAAACTACATGTTCTAAGTTCTTATTTTCAAGGTAAGCTTGTTTCCCTGTGAATCTAAATAATTGTTGGTAATTGCTCTATCTTAAAATGAAATAGTCTGAATATTTTATGGTTTGTGTAAACATTTTGGATACATAGTTCTCTTCTATCTCTTAATCACTCTAGACTGCTAGAAATAGATGCATATAACAGGAAAAACTCATAACAGTAAAGAAGGATCTGTGCCTTCAAGGAGAAGAGATAAATTCTCCTTGAGATACATTTTATTAGGATGCAATATAGCAATATGTGAATTCTGTAATTGACAAATTCTACATAAGAGAAAGCTGCAGGCAATCTTTTACAGAACTTAACATACTGACAGTCGTTGCTCTACACATCAAGGAGGTGATTCTCTATGTGGATGGAAAACCTCTTCTAAAGGGGTCAGACATCCACTGCCATAACACCAGGCATGCATCCAGGTACCAGTTGCCACATCACCAAAGCACACTGTACGAGAAAACACCTTCTTACAGTGGAAGGAAGTTCTGAAATGTACTTTCAGAGGATGTCAGAAACCAAACAGGAAAAAACTGATGACCACTCTCACCAACCGGTTGACAAGAAATCCTTTTTACTCCTTGGATGAGTCCCTGAAATGGAAGGAAAACCTCTACGAACACCACTGTACCCTGACACCATTACAAATCTTTATGTTTTGTTAATAAAGTGATTTTGATTGATAGATCGATTGATAAAGAATTTTAATTCATTTTCCAGGAATGTATTGCAGTTGGAGAATGCCAATTCAACTGAGATTGACCCCAGCACGAGACACCCGGTGGTGATAGACATGCCGGAACACACCCAGGGCAATCTGGGCGGCACCATGCGACTGGGAAAACGCAAGACCATATTCACGGACAAGGCACCCTACACCTCCAAGCTCAGTAAATACTTTACTTTCATTTGCTTAATTTCCTCTTTAATCCAGTTTGCAAAATGCTTGCACAAACTAATTATATCAATAACTCGGATAAACAAACATGATACTTGGACAGACAAGTTGTAGCTTTGAAATGCCTTTTACTTGCGGGAAGTCTGGGTGAGATGGCGAAAGGAATTCCTGTAGAGAAAAATAGGTTTGATTATCATAAAGGGTTTCAATTCTGTTTTAAGTTTGTGCAAACATTTTTTGTTTCAATGTGCGTAAGGAAATATTGAAAAAAATGTTGACCAATGAAAAATGGTTTTCTTCTTTAAGTCAGCCTATGGAATTTGGAACCAAAATTCTGGTGTTTAAATGTGTTATGTGTTTTTGTATGGTATAGCGAACTGTTGAATGTAGACTGATTAGACTGAAAAGCTTAGAGTCAGTGAGGTTTAGCTGAGTGTGGTCGAGTCAATTTCTTTTGTCTCTGTCTCAGCAACCCTTAGATTTTGAAGCAAGTACTTAATGATTATTGTGGTTTGACAGGACAACTGTACCGCAACAAGGAGTCCATAGAAGAAAGGCATCGACATAGGTATGAAGTTAATAAGGAGTATGTGGAAAGATTAGAAACTGCGGGGCTCAAGTTTGTTGGTAAGTTACATCAATACATCAGTGTTCAGTCTTTGTATTAGGTTAATTCTAATAAATAAAGTAGACAATAGACAAATATTCTATATTAACATATTCATCAAGAACAGTGTTAGCTTCAAATAGGGGTCAAATGAAAACACTGTTTTATAGGAAGGTTAAACTCGTCGATTAAACTCGTCGGTTAAACTGTTAACATAAAAGGTGTAGTAACTCCATAAGTAATTTTTCCTGCAGCCGCGTGTAAAGTGTCAGTTTATGCACTGAAACCTAATTATAAAACAGCTGTTTTCTGAGGAGCGAGCGATAATGTCTCTGAAAGTCTTTGGAGAGAGCGTTAAAGTCTTTAACGCTCGCCTTATAACTCTAACGCTTGCCAGCTGATTGCATTGTTGCTTGGCGTGTTACAGCGCTCCCATCTGCTTCCGACTGAGCTCGACTCGTTTATAACCTCAAACTGGCGCATTCAGCTACAAAGGATGTAATAAGTGATGACGAATTCGTGTTTTTATTATTTATAAGCTAAAATATGTATTCAATAAATCGTGTTTGTTGTTGTAAAAGTCTTAATTTTTATTCATTGTTTATAACCTCAAAATCGTAATGGCGCATTCAGCTACAATGGACGTGAGTAACTGTGATAGCATTTATTGTTTGGGAATTTAAAACTGCAGTTGTAGGAAAAATATAGTATGTATTTCGCGTGTAAAGCGTCTTTCTCGCTTTTGCTAAAAATACTGCGCTCCGCTACGCGTCACACAGTAACTGTTTAGCTCAAGCAAGAAAGACCTACTTTACGCTCTAAATACATAAATAACATTTTGCTGTAAGAATCACTGTTTTAATTTTTTCAGTTTAGTTTTGGACATGAGACAGTAACCGTTGTCGTGTGCAGGCACGGACGAGGCGGGAGAGCGTATGGAGATCCTGGAGCTGGAAGACCACCCGTACTACTGCGCCACCCAGTACCACCCGGAGTACCTGTCCCGCCCGCTCAAGCCCTCGCCGCCCTTCCTGGGCCTCGTCCTGGCGGCCGTCGGCCGACTCAACACCTTCCTCTCCCGCGGCTGCAAGCTGTCGCCGCGCGAGAGCGACAACGACTCCGACTATATCGACTCCGGTAATAGCAGGATCACTCCATAAGTCAAAAAAGTCAAAGTCAAACAATTTTTATTCACAAATATATACAAGTGTGTACAATTTAATAGTGTCACAATGCCCTTATTTCAGAACATAGTTCTTAAAATATAAATCTCTACACTCTATTATACAAACTCCACACCAAAATATTCATCTAGGTATAGAATAAATTGTTTTATCAATTAGGTACTGTTTTAAATTTTTTCTAAATTTAGATAATGGCTATATATTTTTAATATTTTGTGACAATGCTCGAAAAAATTTGGAACCCATATAAGATGTTTTTTTTTTGTAAAAAACTCAAGCCTATGGTGAGTGGATATGATATCAGCTTTATTGCGCGTATTGTATGAATGAGGTTCATACATACATATATAGCATACATACATTCATACATAAAAAAAACACACACATAAACATACATACAAAAACACTAGCAATGTCTCTAGTGTCATGTAATTTTAGCGAGTTTCCCCTATATGGAAGAAGCTATTACCGTAGGTCTCATGGTAAAACCTAAGCCCCAGACAATGATAACTTTGAGTTTTGCGGCCCCCATAAGCAAAAAACACCTTTCGTTCAAATTTTTATGTCTATATATGTGTCTGTTAGCACGATAGCGGCCGTAAAAATGGTCCAATCTTTATGGAATTCAGTACAGATGTGTAGAGTGGTAATTAATTTGATTAGTTCGTAAACCAGTCAGATCGGACCATCAGAAGGGAGGGTAAAGGGGGATAAACACCTCCAAAAATGGGTTAATCGGGGTTTTCACATAGAAAAATAAAAATAATCCAATTATTGTTAGCACCATTGAATTCAGCTTGAAAAAACAAACAATTTAGTATCTTGAATCATCGCTCTATGTCCATTGGTTACCGAGATACTGAAAGTGGTAAACACAGTATGTTGTCCCAATGTTAACCTTATGGGAAATAAGTAAAATTCTATATTGCGCTTATTTCTCAACATATCTCAATAAAACTTGGTTTGTGGCTTCATCATGATGAGATCTAATCTATATTAGCCTAAAATGACCAATAATTAAATTTTTGTGGCAGGAAACCTACATACTCATTCCCCATGTTATGCTTATAGGAATAAAAAAAATTTATATCGTCCTTATTTCCTAACATATATTGATAAAACTTGGTATATGGCTTCTTCTAGTTCAGATCTACTATATATTTATATAAAACCACCCATTTTGAACATACCTGTTGCAGCAAACCTGCATACTCATTCCCCATGTTATTCTTATGGAGATTACAAGAACATGTCATAACTCCTACGTTGGATTGAAATTTTTTCATTTGAAACTTGCTGAGAGTGCAGGTCTGCTGCAAGGGGGGGGGGTATTGTGTTTCATAAATATATTTTAAAAACTTAAGTATGTTATGTCGTTATTCTAAATTTCCTTTCGGTTTTGTAAAAATAACGCTTAACACAATTTGACAGCTTTTGCCGATCATAACACATCACTAAACCAGTCGGTTTCTCTGAAAACTTAGTGCTGCCAACATAAAGCACCTGTAGGTAGGTGTATCTTTGCTTACTGCTGCCAACATAAAGTGTTATTCAAACAAATTAATTTCAAATTAACATCACATTTTTTTCATGCAGTATAATAATTTGTTTAAATTACAGTTTTTAGGTACAATTATTTGTTAAGGCTGAATTTGATTTTCCATTGAGAATATTCTCAAGGTCTCGTTAGGTAGCTTTATACATCTTGAATTCTTTGATTGTTCTAATTTGAAGCTCTTTTTAAAAATAAATTTGGATGAGTGAGAACGAGAGAGATAAGAATTGTGGCTACTCTGAATATTTGTTTGGTTTGGTTTGGCCAGATTAGATTAAACCTCATTGATAGTGAATTAAGTCCTGTTAGATTTAACGGTATGTTGCGGTAGATCAGGTCGAGGTTATGTTATGCTATGTTTTGCCCTGGTAAGTCCACAAAATTTTTTTCATACAACTTAAACAAGAATCAAAGTATTCCTGATTACTTCTTGTAAGTTGATGAAGAAGATTTGACATCTGTACTTATTGTTTGTTTAAAAGTTTTAATAGTTTCTTGTGCTACAATTGTTTATCTAAATTAATCACTGTTTACAGTAATTAATTTATCAGCTCAAATATTTGAAACATATTTATGACTTGCATCAGTGCTAGTGTGTGATCATCAGTCCGTTGTAAATGGAGAAGTTTGTTATCGATCGAATAACTGGATGGCCAGAAGGTCATTAATCTCACCTGCCAATCTGCTGAGAATGACCATATAATGTTGAATTATATACTAAACACGTTACAAATATTTGATCTGTCCTGTTGGATTTGTGAAATTAACTTTATCTCACAATCTTTATTTTTTAGATTAGGGGGTAAATAAATAGATAATAATGGTTATATTGGTTGCAGATATGGAGAGCAATGCGTCCCACATGCTTGACAGCAAGCTGAGCATTAGCGGAGAGACAGTGAAGACCGAGGCCCAGAGCACTTCATCCTCCGACTAAACCTCCGATACACCTAACGACTAGCGGTGAGTCTCGATTAGAATAGACTAAACCTGGCCCTGACTAATAGTGAGTCTCAACCCTACTAAACATGGCCCTGACTAATAGTGAGTCTCAACCAGACTAAACATGGCCCTGACTAATAGTGAGTCTCAACCAGACTAAACATGGCCCTGACTAATAGTGAGTCTCAACCAGACTAAACATGGTCCTGACTAGTAGTGAGTCTCAACCAGACTAAACATGGCCCTGACTAGTAGTGAGTCTCAACTAGACTAAACATGGCCCTGACTAATAGTGAGTCTCAACCAGACTAAACATGGCCCTGACTAATAGTGAGTCTCAACCCTACTAAACATGGCCCTGACTAGTAGTGAGTCTCAACCAGACTAAACATGGCCCTGACTAATAGTGAGTCTCAACCAGACTAAACATGGCCCTGACTAATAGTGAGTCTCAACCAGACTGAACATGGCGCTGACTAGTAGTGAGTGTCAACCAGACTAAACATGGTCCTGACTAGTAGTGAGTCTCAACCAGACTAAACATGGCCCTGACTAGTAGTGAGTCTCAACCAGACTAAACATGGCCCTGACTAATAGTGAGTCTCAACCAGACTAAACCTGGCCCTGACTAGTAGTGAGTCTCATCCAGACTAAACATGGCCCTGACTAGTAGTGAGTCTCAACCAGACAAAAACCTGGCCCTGACTAGTAGTGAGTCTCAACCAGACTAAATATGGTCCTGACTAGTAGGGAGTCTCAACCAGACTAAACATGACCCTGACTAGTAGTGAGTCTCAACCAGACTAAACATGGTCCTGACTAGTAGTGAGTCTCAACCAGACTAAACATGACCCTGACTAGTAGTGAGTCTCAACCAGACTAAACATGGTCCTGACTAGTAGTGAGTCTCAACCAGACTAAACATGGCCCTGACTAGTAGTGAGTCTCAACCAGACTAAACAAGGTCCTGACTAGTAGTGAGTCTCAACCAGACAAAAACCTGGCCTTGACTAGTAGTGAGTCTCAACCAGACTAAACATGGCCCTGACTAGTAGTGAGTCTCAACCAGACAAAAACCTGGCCCTGACTAGTAGTGAGTCTCAACCAGACTAAACATGGTCCTGACTAGTAGTGAGTCTCAACCAGACTAAACATGGCCCTGACTAATAGTGAGTCTCAACCAGACTAAACATGGCCCTGACTAATAGTGAGTCTCAACCAGACTAAACATGGCCCTGACTAGTAGTGAGTGTCAACCAGACTAAACATGGCCCTGACTAATAGTGAGTCTCAACCAGACTAAACATGGCCCTGACTAATAGTGAGTCTCAACCAGACTAAACCTGGCCCTGACTAATAGTGAGTCTCAACCAGACTAAACCTGGCCCTGACTAGTAGTGAGTCTCATCCAGACTAAACATGGCCCTGACTAATAGTGAGTCTCAACCAGACTAAACCTGGCCCTGACTAGTAGTGAGTCTCAACCAGACTAAACATGGTCCTGACTAGTAGTGAGTCTCAACCACACTAAACATGGCGCTGACTAATAGTGAGAGACAACCAGACTAAACATGGCCCTGACTAATAGTGAGTCTCAACCAGACTAAACATGGCCCTGACTAATAGTGAGTCTCAACCAGACTAAACATGGCCCTGACTAATAGTGAGTCTCAACCAGACTAAACATGGCCCTGACTAATAGTGAGTCTCAACCAGACTAAACCTGGCCCTGACTAGTAGTGAGTCTCAACCAGACTAAACATGGTCCTGACTAGTAGTGAGTCTCAACCAGACTAAACATGGCGCTGACTAATAGTGAGTCTCAACCAGACTAAACATGACCCTGACTAATAGTGAGTCTCAACCCTACTAAACATGGCCCTGACTAGTAGTGAGTCTCAACCAGACTAAACCTGGCCCTGACTAGTAGTGAGTCTCAACCAGACTAAACCTGTCCCTGACTAGTAGTGAGTCTCAACCAGACTAAACATGGCCCTGACTAATAGTGAGTCTCAACCAGACTAAACATGGTCCTGACTAGTAGTGAGTCTCAACCAGACTAAACATGGCCCTGACTAGTAGTGAGTGTCAACCAGACTAAACATGGTCCTGACTAGTAGTGAGTCTCAACCAGACTAAACATGGCCCTGACTAGTAGTGAGTGTCAACCAGACTAAACATGGTCCTGACTAGTACAAAAGACGCCCTCCTAATGCATAGACACTGAATTGCATGTACTGTATGTTTTAATAAATCAATGAATGTTGTATTTTTTATAATTATATCGTAAGGCTTACTTTGTTTTTACAATACGTAAATAGAATAGCTTGTAAAAAGGTTTACATACCAATATTTCTGTACAGTCAGTCGCGCTTTTCTGCTTCCGTATAATACACCTAAGATTAACCACTAGGAAACTTAATAAAAAACAAAAACACATTCAATTTGAAACCCATCACCAGCGTCTCACTCAGATTCTAAATACAATAAACAGTTTTTTTTACGTGATTACCAGTTGAGTTTGTTTCTTTATTAAACCATGTACAAAACATTTTTTTAAATGGTATTTACTTTGTGATTTCAGGTGCTCGAGCTTATTCCCTCCTTCAACACTCATAGAATTTAGTCTTACTTGAAGAATTAGGACAAATTACTTCCCATGGATTCCATTACCTATGTTATCTCGTTAGGCCTATGTACTTTACTTAAAGTACAACAGTTATATTCATGTGACCTTAGATGACTTGAGAGGTATTTTAGTTTTAAACATATCGCTATAGTAAATCTCTATTATTTACTAGTATATTTTTTTTGCAAATTCTGCAAGATTTTTATTAAATTTCGAGAGATTTGTCAATGTGGAGCTGCACCATTTGTGTGAGATGTTTTATTTTTGTACATCGCTCTAAGGGGGCAAAGTAATGTCATATGTTGCTACAAGTGTGATCTTTTAAAAACCTTTTATATAACTGTAGTTTATAGAACAAAATATTTTGGTATTGTTATTTTAGGTTTTTGTGATTTTATGTAGGCGTTCCAGTCGGAATAATAGGAATGTTTTAAAGATAGTAGGGATGTTTTAAAAGACATCAAAATTTAATTAAAAAATTTTAATTAAAGTGAGATTCCAGTCAATGCATGTTTTTTTTTTTTGAACATGTAGATTTCATTTTTTAATTTGTAATTTAGACATAAGAATGTAAATCCCAGCGAAAATGCTAGTGCACCGTAATAATTAACTTAGATTTTGTGAAATTGAGTAAATGTTACACTAGCTGATATTTGACAAAATTACCTAAGTAGTCAAGAAATAAATTTTCGGGGGAATGATGAATTATGTAACAAATTTATGAATAGACAAGACATAAAGGAAGAAGCTTTTATATTGTGTTGGCAGAATAATAATATAAATTCTTTGGCAAAATTAATCTTTTCAGTGTGATATTGATTCCTTAAATATTCTCTTGCGTTATATGCATCTTAAAATCACTGGGAACAGTCTGATACAAGAAACCTTTTATTTCGTCTGACCAAAACCTTGTGATTTCGTAGGATAAACCTTCCCCTCATGGGTAATTTAAAAGTGTAAAAAAAATTTTCTTTCTTCGTTTACAAGATAAGGAAGTAAACTTATTTTACATATAAGTATTTTTACTATTTTTTCATGGGAAAAGAGACCATATACACAAGAGATAACATGCAGTCCTTATATATACTTGAGTACATTTTCTGATCCTCCCTGTTGAAGAATACTTCCAATTAAAAAAAATCGTTCTTAAATCCATTTTGTATCGCTGTTCTCAGGTTCTGCTAATCCCTCTTCATTTTTTTAGGCAATACATCTTATCTGCTTGTCTTTAAAGTGAAATAAGGGTCTGATCCTTGTTCATTGTAAAAGAATATAGAGGGTAACCTTAAAAATTGTTAATGTGTCAAATATTGTCTTAGACTGTTCTCTTGATTTTGTTGTTTTTCATAAAATAAAAACAAAGAAATCATAAAGTATCCATAAATTTGAATCAAATTAAACAAAATTTGACTTTTTTACTTAACAATTAGCGATTTGAATACAACAAATTAAATATATAAATGTTTAAATTAATGTTTACTTTGAGGTGAAGATTACCCCGGGTTCCTAGAAATGTGATTTATGTTTATATAAAGTTTGTAAGGTTGTATATAAGAGTAAGGGGGTTTGTAATATGTGTTTATTTTTAATCTGGGTAGACAAAGATACTAGAAATATTTGGAATACTGAAATTTTGTTTTGATACTGGAATCATAGTGGAATTTCAAATTAGGTACTTGAATTTAACTGAACTGTATTTGATTAGTTTGGTAAAAAATAATTTTATTCGTAAAGTAGTAGATAAAATATATTTTTTAATCGATACTCCTTTATCCAAGTCCCCTTGGTTTTTCTATTTGCCCAATTTTAATAATTTATGTCTCGAATTAAAATTATTCATGCACAGATTTCTCATAAAGCACTATCATACATTTTACTACATTCAACTACATTACTACATTACTACTATTCAACCTATACTCAAATAAAGCGTCTTTATTTCAATTATTAAAGGAGTTTATTTTTAACTTAGGTAGGCTTACATAGTTTATTTTGGTACTCATTAAACTGTAAGATTTCATTTGAGATTTTGATAATTTAAGTTGGACAAATTCAGGACGAGCTATGGTACTTAAGCTATAATACCTTAAACTTGGTCCTCCTACGACAAAATTCAATTTTACGTAATTTATTTATGTATAAATATCTATATGTAATCAGTTCTAATTATGATCCGCTATATATATTTTGGTTTAAGAACCTTGAGGAAATTGCTTTCATTCATTTGAGCTATTAATTTATTTAAAATGGACATACATCAATGTAATCCAAACGTAATGGCCTATCCTTTTATAAATTTTATAATTCACATGTGTTGCTGGAATTTTGTCAAAAATATACTGAAAGTACTGTAAATAATCTGGAATTCCAAAATCAGATTTCAGTAGGAACCCAGTTAATGGAAGATGTATTCTCATTGTAGTTTGTGTTATAGGTTTAAAATTATAAACATCATTTTTAATCTCTGCCCAAGCCTACTTGTAGCAGATCTGTTTTACAGTATTTAAATTTTATAAATATTTTGAATATTTCGTATGGTTGAAAAAATGTTCTTTTACGGTATTGTGTTAATGTAATCTCAAGATAATTTTTCATTTTTTACTCACCCTGTGAATATTTTACTTTTTACAGCTTTTGTGTGAAATGTTTTATTAAGTGTAGGTTATTGTTTTGATTGTGCCAATTTCAAAGTCAATTAACATATATTTTATTTTAAGTGTAATCTGTTTAGGTAGGCCTAAAATTTATTTATCTTTGCCATAAGAAGTCAAGTTGTCTATGTTATCGTAAGTTTATTTTATTGGTGCTGTTGAACCGAGGTTCAAAGCTAATGAAATTCAAAACGGTTTAAGCTTATTATTGTTAAACTTATAACCAATGAAAATAAAATAGTTTCCTTTATACAGAGTGTGTTATTTTACACTTATGTCCTTGTTTAAATGGTGACTTTTTTCCAGTCAGTAATACTATTTGCTAATATTTTATATTCAATGATTATATTTATAGTAGGGTTTTTTAAGTGAGCATAACAAAAATTGTAATTCTATATTACATTCTTGGTTAAAGTACATGGGTGTAGTGGCTAAATTTCCATTGTGTGAATGAATAACATATTTGAAAAATTACAAGGTTAGACATATTTCTAATTTTTAAGAATGCTTTTTACAATAAAGATAGCTAAAAGCAAGAAATTTCGATAGAAGATAGCTAAAAGCAAGAAATTCCGATAGAAGATAGCTAAACGCAAGAAATTCCGATAGAAGAAAGTCTTACAACTTTCCTAATAAGGATAATTATACAAAAAAGATAATACTTTAAAGAATAAACAATGAAAAGGGTTTCAGCAAGCTTATCTTTACAATCAGGTTGCTGTATTATTAGAGATTATTGAGTTTGCTAATAAATATTTTTAATACTTTTTTATTTAGAGATCACAAGGATCATGTTGAAGTTTGGTGTTTATAAATGGAGGCGGTTCGAATTGGATTTTTGAGGTTGGTGGAGAACTAATGGCATTCAATCATTGAATTCATGAAAAATCGTTGATATTAGAGCTGTGCAAGTTCTTCAAAATCGAGTATTGAGGCTGTATGTGTCCTTAAAACTCAAGGTTTTCTTCAAACTTCAAAATTTTGAGTCGGGTTCATTCGCCATGACGTAAGTTAACTGCGATGCGAAGACAACCTCCATTTGTAGCAAAACAATGACGATGTTTGTTTTAAAATCAATATTCGCACAAGCCTATTTATTTATTGTTTACCGTAGTTTAATCTGTGCCATGGGTTTTATAAAAACTGTTATTTTTAGGTTGATTCGACAGTGGTTTTAGAAAATAAAATGGTGTAAAAACTCACATAACTTTTAAAACTAAGTGTTTATTAGAAACATTTATTCTAACCTTAATTAACAGTTACAAGTATTGAATGTTTTTGGCCAAATATCAATCAATATCTTTGAAAAATTATGAGCAAATTCAGACAAATTTGCTTACCTCTTATTCACAAAAGGAGATTTACAGTTATTGTCCTATACCAATCTGTTGTTATCGTTATTGTCAGTTTTTAGGTACCAGAAACAAATTTTTGGATTATAGTTTTATAAATTGACTGGTATTTTATTCTATTCCTGGAATTCTTTTGCGAATTTCCTATAAAAAAGTGAGCAATTGGCATCACCTGTTCCTTGGCTTTGAGGCATAAGATCATGATAACGATGACATTTTGTTTTTGGGCCCTCGGATGCTAAAAACATTATCTGTAAAAACTTTTTGTAACAATATGTAAATATATTTAATATTTTTAATGGAAAAAACATTGGTGTTTAAAAGGTTAAATACCTGTAATCAGCCTCGTGATTTACAGAATCACGAGGCTGATTATAAGTATTTAACCTTTTAAACATTAATCAACGTGATTCAGAAAACAACTAAAATGAAGAAAAAATATTGGGCTTAGGGGCGCCCAAATGTCAAATTAAATGTTAAATGTTACAACATAACTTAGCCACAAGCAGTATGTCTGGCCCACGCTTTTGCTAGCATTATTTTGCTGAAACAGCTGTGATTCATTAATTATCTATTGTTGCTCCCTCAGACTCACTGGACCTGTTATTATTACCAGTTGCAAAGTATTAGGTTTAGGGAATATGATGGATCAGGGGCCCTATTTTTGAAACGGTTGAGAGTTGAGAAGTGAGACACTCGTCAAGTCACCTAACAGCTGATGGTAGCATTGTTTAAACCACCACGTGGGATGTCAACGTTTTAAACTATACATCTGTCAAACTAGAAAGCCAAATGTAAACATTGACCAATTTAAGGAATTTACCTCATTTTTCGTGGCTTTAACAAGACTATCTTGGTATATTTATAGGTAAATTTTGTTGTAAAGAATTTTATAAATAGTTCAAAGGCTATCCCAACGCTTTTAAATATTTAGTATCAAAAAGTAAACATAAACTAATTGGAAAAGCTTTCCATGATTACTATTACTACTTTCTCCAAAAGAGAAGAAGAAGAAGCTTGTTTCCTGTCAACTCACCCGTTTTTTACTCAACAGCCTATTGCTTGGTGAATAAAAATGGTTGGATTGGTGAAATACTCAATGTATATTATGTCTGTATTAAAATTATGAATTTTTAAGAATAAGTGCCTATTGAAATGATATTCACAGATATTGTGGGGCTGAATTCATTAAGTCAGAGAGGAATATTTTTATTTTTACCTGTGAATTAATTTTATGATTACAAACAAATAACTTGAGGTATGAGAGACTCACTCAACCGCCAACTCACCCATTTCAAAAATAGGGCCCCAGTAACGTAAACAACAGCTGATACAAAACTGTAGCATAAAAATACCAACAACAACAAATTTGCCTCTGCCAGTTGTGATCGCGCACGTCAATGTAAATGTCTGTCATTGGTTATTCCCGTCCCCTCTAAACTATCTCCATCTTTTTCTCATAGTAATGAACGCTGGCTCACGAATACTCAGGAAGGAGACAGAACGAAAACACTGTTTGCCTATCTCTCTTTCCTGCCTCTTTCTTCTGCCTCTTTCTTCTGCCTCTTTTCTCTTTCCAGCTGTTATCCGTGCCGGCTAGTGCTGTCTTGTAGCCGAAAGCGAAACTAAAAAACCTATCATTATTTTTCTATAAGACCTGACCTTCTTAATGTTTGTGTATTCATTGACTGATTGTTTAGGAAGATCATTGTTCATTATTCATGAAATTTAATTGACACGTCTTGTTGCTGCAATTGTTAACTTCAGTTATTTATTTATTGTAAATTATTGCAACAAAAATGACATAGGTCTCATTGTAAAAATACCCCCGTTGCAGCAGTCCTGCATACTCAGCGAATTTCAAGTGCATAAATAAATAATTTAAATGAAGTCTCGCATCAAGTAAAATCAATATACATTCAAAAGAAAGCGTGCAAAAATACTCTCCTAGTGGCTTTTAAAATCAACAGGCTATAAAAAATAATAGCCTATACTTGGCACGAAAATGCAATGTTCAAAACTTCAAAACAGCTGGCTTTTCCAATTTAATCGTATGGGGAAATGACCAGCTGTTTAAGTTTGAGTAAAAAATTTCATAAACATCATCAGTAAAAATCTGTATTCGCTATAGTACATTTATTTGACATATTTAGTTATCTGGCCTTTAAGTAAGCCATATATCTGTATCCACCATGTGGCTTTGAATCAAACATCAGCTCACATGTTTTAATGTAAACAAAGCAGACGTTTTAGATCCCAATGCTACTTCCCAATGCTACTTAAATGGCAGTTATTTTTTGTTATCTAGCAAACTTTAAGAAATTGCAGTACTTTTCCTGAGTCCCTGACATTAAAACATTTAATTTGAGCCCTGTTCCCTCATCCTGTGATTTGCCAAATGCCCACAATTGGTATTCAAAAATAAATTATTCTTCATAAGATTAGTATGGAAAAATACAGGTTTGCTGCCACAGAAATTTGAAAATGAGGTATTATAGGCTACAATCCAATATATCTAAACTATATAAAGCCACATAACATGTTTTATCAAGATATGCTGAGGAATAAGAAAGCTATCCAATTGCATTTACCTCTCATAAGGTTAACATTGGGAAAGAGAGTACACAGGTTTGCTGCATCAGGAATTTGATGATTTGGATATTTTAAGCCATAACCAAGTAGATATTAACTGTATGAAGCCTCATGCCATTTCTTATCAGTATATTTTGAGAAATGAGCGAACTACACAACTTATTTTATTACCCATAAGGTTAGCATGTAGAATGAGTATGCAGGTTTGAAGCAACAGGTATGTTAAAACTGGTTAGTTTAAATTCATTATTTAGTATATCTTAACTAGAAGAAGCCATATACCAAGTTTTGTCAAGAAATGTTAAAAAATAAGTAAGATATAGAATTTTTTTATTTCCCATAAGGATAACATGGGGAATGATTATGCAGGTTTGCTGCCACAAAAATTGAAATTTCGGGGATTTTTGACTAAAATACATTATATCTCATCTAGATGAAGCCACAAACCAAGTTTAATTAAGATATGTTGAGAAATGAGCGAGATATAGAATTTTACTTATTCCCCATAAGGTTAACATTGGGACAACGTACTGTGTTTACCACTTTCAATATCTCGGTAACCAATGGACATAGAGCAATGATTCAAAATACTAAATTGTTTGTTTTTTTGAGGCGAATCCAATGGTGCCAACAAAAATTTGATTAATTTCATTTTTTTATGTAAAAACCCCAAAAAACCCAATTTTGGGGGGGTTATTCCCCCTTTACCCCCCCTTCCGATGGTCCGATCGGGCTGGTTTACGCACTTGTCCAATCGATCACCACTTTACATGTCTGTACCAAATTTCATTAAGATCGGACCATATTTACGGCCGCTATCGTGCTCACAGACACATATATATATAGATAGATAGATAGATAGATAGATAGATAGATAGATATAAATTCGAACGAATGGTGTTTTTTGCTTCTGGTGGCCCCAAAACGAAAAGTTATCATGGTCTCGGGCTTAGGTCTTACCATGAGACCTACGGTAATAGCTTCTTCCCTATAGGGGAAATTCGCTAAAAATAAATTATGACCTTAAAAGATTCAGATAATGTCCTTATTACCCTTGGTATGGTACATGAATTTGTTGTTTGGTAAATGCCAACCAACCTCTATGAACCGAGAGTTTTATCTTTCATGAGAACAAATAAAAATATCCCTAATTACTTTAAACAATGTAAACAAAATAGAAAAAAAAACTTAAAAGCACAAAAAAAACACCATGTAACCATTATCATGTTCCTTACTGATTGAACATATCAGCCTTTATAATGCACTGTCAATAGATCAATTAATTATAAAGTATAAAATAATTTGAGAGGCAGTTGGTGGTTTGGGGGTGGCTTTTTTCCTTATTAATGAAGCTGATATTAACCATTTTAAGTTAATTTGATTTTTACAAGCATTAATTAATTATTGACTGACTAACTAATTAATAAAGAAGATACATTCCTCTGTTGTAAATATTTCCGTACATAGTTATCTAGTTCATAGATAAATCTATAGGGTCACTGATAATAAAAAAGATCATTTCAGTGATTGTGTGAGTGGCAATCTTAAAGAAACCAATTTATGTAATCTCTCGAGATGTTTCATGAATACATTTGTGGTTCTTTCTAAATGAAAGTAATTTTGCATCCAGCTAAGATGTTTATAATCTTGTTTTTCATAAATACTATGAATGAATGAAATAAAAAATGTTTGATTTGATTTGATTTGATCTCTTTATTATGTTACAATTGTTTTTGATCACACTTGTGTAATATCGTATCGTTAGGGTCTTACCTTTTTTTAGAGGTATACAGTTAATAAAAATGATTAAATATATATATGTATAAGAACTTGAGATTTATGTTTTAATCTGGCTGAGATCTTACCAGTAACTTGATTTTGTTGACACTTAAAACAGAATGTTGTGAATGAGTGAAGTTGAGTAAGGTTAGGCAGGTAGGAGTTAAAGAGGGGTGGGTTGAGTGGGAGGGGGGAGAGAGAAAGAGAGAGAGATATATTACTGAGAATATTTGACCAAGGTCAGCCATTAGCCAGTATCATGGCTGCTACCACTTTGATTCAAACTGCTCACAAGATTTTCTCTCTGAAGGGAATTTTCCCTGCCATAACAACCCCCTTCAATGACAAGCAGGAAGTCTACTACCACAAGCTTCATGACAATCTTCAATTCTTCGAAAAACTACCATTTTCAGGTATGATTACTTCTACAACAATATTTTTATACAATAATTAAAAGAATTTCCCACAAGAGCTCATGTGTAATTTGTGTTTGCTTTCTCAAAGAACATTAAAAATTTGTTTGCGTCTTAACTGCATGAAACACTATTATTTTGTTTTGTTGTTTTATTTTGAGTGATAAGGTAGGTTGCTGATTTCTCTTATTGTGTAATAGATATTTGAACAGTCATGATTGCTGGATTTGTTATCTTTTTTGATATTTTAAAAGCTCTATATACAACCTGACAACAGTATTTGGTTATGGGAAACCCGACTGAAAAGCATTATTTATTAAGACTGCCATCTGAATCTAAAAAACAATCATGTTCAAATTCAATTGCCTTGTTTTAGACAAGGCGCCAATTGTCCATTAAGTGTCACTATAACTACTTTAATTGAATTTTTTTATCATGACATATTTAAATAAATACAAGGGGTTTTATATTTAAATCAGTATTTGCAGATGCAAGTCATTCGTTTTGTATAAATTAATTTAAATATTTAATGCTTCTCATAAAAAATATATGTAACCCACTACTGACTGGAAAAATATTTAGGAAACATAAAAACTATTCATATGGACGAGAAAAACTTGAATTTAAAATTCAAATAAACCAACTAAGAACTGTAAAAAAGGAACAACAAAATTTGGACTCCATATATGAATTTTTTTCTTCGTTACATTACTTTGGAAGACCTGTATATCTTTTTTAGTATATTTTAGTTAAATTTTTGTGTCTGATATACAATGAGTATGACATAAAATTCCAAGTAAGAACAAAAAAGTTGTGTTCGTTTTTTATCATTTTAGGTAAAATTTAAATCAAATTAAATCTGCTGAAAATGATTCAAGAGATTATCCTCTTTTTAAAATTCAATGTAGGTTACTAGTTACTTTGTTGCAAATATTTGTTTACTGATTCTGAACAGTAAACTAATCCGCTTGTTTGCCTATCAGTGATGATAAAGCTTCACGATTAATCAAACAGCAACAAAGATGTGACCTTAAATGATTTCACTAAGTATTTGTTTTTCATAATAGATAGTAAAGCCAAGGTCTTGTCTTAAGGTACATACATTAAGGTCTTGTCTTAAAGTTCACAAACACAGAAGATGAAAATACAAAACAAAAATTGACCAGTTCTATGTAGAATTGTATATAGGAGTGTATATAGAACTGGTATTTTTTTTGTGTTTTCGTCTTCTGTGTTTGTTAACTTTTAGACAAGACCTTACTGTATAATCTTCAACCAATTAGGTGAATGATGCATAATTGAAAATATTAAAGATACCTCAACAAAAAACAAACCATGTCATTCAGACCCATTTGGAAAAAATTTTCTGGGCCAGGTTCTGGCCAGAACTATGGTAGTACTGGCCAGATTCTGGTCCAGAACCTGACCAGTATTATTCAAAAAATGCTGCTAAAATATGTAAAAAAATTTAAATAAAAAACTTAATAGATATTGACTTGTTTGATTGAATTTGTTTTATCTCAAAATAGAAATCGGTTGACCATCTTGGGACTTGAACCTGCGACTTTACAATTAATGTCGTAGTGCCTTGGACCACTTGGCTATTCTGATGTTTGAATTTCATTGGTAGTGCAAAGTATTTGGCCTTTCCTTGGTAGCTAAAAAATCAATTTGTGATTGTTGTAATAAAACTATAACCATATACTCATAGTATTTGTGTACTTTTTTACAAATTGTAATCAAACCTGCAAATAATTCAATGCATTATCTAATTTTCTAATCCAATTTCTTGAAAGTATTAATTTAATTTTTAAGTTTTGATCGTCAGGCAAATAACGTAGAAATTTAAAAAGAAACACTTTAAATATTTTAAAATAAATGAATAAAACTATTAAATTGATATATCTTTGGCAGTAGTGGTCAGAATCTTGGTTGTCCTGGCCGCAACCTGGGCAGTACTTACCAGGTTCTGGCCAGTACTGGCCAGGTTCTGTGCCAAGTTTTGGCCAGTACTGGCCAGTACGAACCAGGCTCTGACCAGTACTGCTACAGTACTGGCCAGTATTGTCCAGTTCCGCCACAGTACTGGCCAGAACCTGGCCCAGAAATGTTTTCCCACATGGGGAAATAAATATCCTGACCGTAAAAAAATTATTTATTAATTTAATAAGTTATAAAAATATCCATTTTGTTTTGTACTGCTAATAGCGCCTGCATCCGGGTAGCTGCATCCATGCATGCTCCAGCGATCAGCTGATTGTTGCAACGTTCTTACATGGTTAATTCTTAGACGCACTCACTGCTGATTGTTGTTAATGTTAATCTTATTTGATTATTCCTGCCACTGAATCAGCTGTTAGCGCCTGCATTCGTTGGGCTGCAACATATTTGCATGTGTGCATGGAAATTCGAAGGTCCTCTAATTTTTGATTTTGATTTCATTGTTATTCTTATGGGTTTACTTTGTCTCCCGCCAGGAGACAAATTAATCACTTTTATCCTGCTGGGAGACAAAGTAATCACTTTATTCCCGCTGTGAGACAAATTTTAATTTTACTCACTCATTACTAGGAGTAAAAAGTTTCTAAACGTAGCAGGTGGGGGAAAATATATATTTTGCAACATGTATATGATACATGCAAACACAAGATTAAAATAATTGATTATAACTTTAATGTTTGTTTCTCCTTTAAATTTTACTTTAACACTCACATCACATATTGAGAATCCATTATTTAGTTCCTAAGAGGCCTTCTAAAACTGTCATACTGTCATAATACGTGGGCAGCTTTTGTGATTTTATTAATTTTGTTTTTGATGGTTATTGGCTCTGCCAACAAGTTCTTTGGTAATAAATTGTTTCGATGGTTGAAGGTTACCTGATAAACGGATCGAATGGAGAAGTTGCAGCCATGACCATCGACGAGCGACTCCAAATCCTCAGAAACGTACGGCAGTCAGTTGACCCCCGCAGGATCCTCATTGCCAATGCGTATTGTGAATGTAAGCATCAAATTCAATTATAAACAGGTTAACATACCTTGTGACGTCAGCAATTCCTATAGTACAACTTTGTTGACTAGTTTCGGCTAACACGTAGCCATTATCAAAACTATAGAACGTTATTTCATTGTATGAATTTCGTCAAGTTGTCTAAAAATTCACATACAACACAAAACAACATGAAATTACTACATACATTTAAAATAGATTGCCGGTCGGCACATATTACAGACTGAACTGGAACTGGTTTGATCCTTTACAACTTAGCCCACTTTGTCACACTTATCATCAGCTGTTCTAGTACCACTGCTGTCAACTTTGTTATCCAAATGATCTAGTTCTAGGGTAATGCTGATACTACTTAAGAAATCTTCAAAGCCCCTACAATCATAAAATATAAAAAAAGATTAGAAGAAACTAATTTTTTATTAAAAGTTATGGCTTTGGCCAAACCTTTCATCTTGACCTAAATGTTTTTAGCATGATTAATGGACTGAAAATAACAAATGAATGTGAATAAATGAGAATAACATGAACTTGACTGATTCCAGCCACAAGGCAATGCTGCGAGTTGGCTAAAACATTAGCTCGACATGGGGCAGATGCCATACTGGTCATGATACCTTTCTATCATCGCAGATCACTCAGTGTAAGTAATGTATTATTTTATGGATTTCCTTGACATAAAATACCTGATATTCCTTAAGTAGATATTAATTAAAAATATTGTTAGAGACATTCACTTTATTTCTGTAAGTTTCAAAAAATCTAAGGTTAATAGATATTTTTAGGCCGACCCAAGACATTTTGAGGTGCGGTGAACAAACATATCTTCCGTCCCTCAATAATAAAGCCAGAGATAGTAAAATAAGATTGTTTAAGTATTTTGAAGGTTTTATTTATAGTTTACCTTAAACTTGTATCAGATAAGCCAGCTCCAACCTAAATCGCAACACTAGTCTCACTGTTCTGGACAGATGACAGAGGTCAGTAATAACTCTAAAACCTGTAAATCAGTCACAACCCGACGAAATGTTACATGATTTCATATAAATCTTGCAAATATGATGAAAACCCTGGACAAGTAGCAGCCCCGGACTGGACACCGGACAAAGCCCACAAAACCTGGACTGTCTGAATCTGAAATCTGAATATGTATTGGTTACAAAAGGTGTGCCTCAAGGATCAATCCTTGGACCTTTGTTCTTTTTACTTTATATTAATGACCTCCCTAAAACAATTGATTCAAAATTAGTAATGTTTGCGGATGATACATCTGTCATTTTCACTCATCCAGGGAAGTCTATTTCGAAGCAAATAGAGCAAGATCTTGATCATCTAGAAAAATGGTTCGCAGTTAATAATTTGGTGCTAATTAAAGAAAAATCACTCTTTGTAGAGTTCCAGAAAAATTACTATAACCAGAACACATCTTATAAATTTGACGTCAACATACCATACAATTTTGTAGACTCCACTAAATTCTTAGGAATAACAGTTGACCATAAATTGACCTGGCAAAACCACATCAACGAAGTAATAAATAAATTAAGTAAAGCTCACTTTGTAATTCTAATTTTATCAAGGTCGTCTGACATTATTACTCTGATGATGGTATACTATGGTTACGTATATTCTCTCTTAAGTTATGGGGTGATTTTTTGGGGAAATTCAGACAGGGGGCAAAAAATATTTAAATTTCAAAAGAAAATCCTTCGCATCATATATTCTCTTAAAACCAGAGATTCATGTAAGCCTATTTTTAAAAATAATAAAATTTTGACTTTTCCCTGCATTTACATTTATAATCTGATAATATTTATTAGGCAAAACATGTCAAGTTTTCCAATCCATTCTGACAACCACAATTATAATACAAGGCAAAGAGCTGATTTTATATACCCTCGACATGCCACTTCCACTCTTGAACAAACTCCTTTTTATTCTGGAATCAAATTATACAACAGCCTGCCGAACTCCTTGAAATGTTTAACGTCTTTACATTCATTCAAAAAAGGATTGTTCAATTACTTATGTGAAAAATGCTGTTATAAGATTGAGGACTTTTAGAATTATTATATAACACACCATTGTTTGTTTTTACTAGGTATAACCTTTGACACTATTTATGTATGTAATGTACTAGACAAATAAAGGATGTTTTGAATTGAATTGAATTGTCCGGGGAAAACCAGGACATCTGGCAACCCTAAAAAATTTACCAGGTGCATTCATCTCCAGGAGGAAGCTATCCTCGCTCATTTCAGGGTTGTGGCCAACAGTTCCCCCTTCCCTGTCATCATATACATCAACTCCGGGGCCACGGGTCTGTTGTGTAAGTGACTCACGACTGTCGGTTGCAGGAGGAAGCTATCCTCGCTCACTTCAGGGTTGTGGCCGACAGTTCCCCCGTCCCTGTCATCATATACAACAACCCTGGGGTCATGGGTCTGTTGTGTAAGTGACTCACAACTGTCGGTTGCAGGAGGAAGCTATCCTCGCTCACTTCAGGGTTGTGGCCGACAGTTCCCCCATCCCCTTCATCATATACAACAACCCTGGGGTCACGGGTCTGTTGTGTAAGTGACTCACAACTGTCGGTTGCAGGAGGAAGCTATCCTCGCTCACTTCAGGGTTGTGGCTGACAGTTCCCCCGACCCTGTCATCATATACAACAACCCTGGGGTCACGGGTCTGTTGAGGTGTAAGTGACTCACGACTGTCGGTTGCAGGAGGAAGCTATCCTCGCTCACTTCAGGGTTGTGGCCGACAGTTCCCCCGACCCTGTCATCATATACAACAACCCTGGGGTCACGGGTCTGTTGTGTAAGTGACTCACGTGCTGTCGGTTGCAGGAGGAAGCTATCCTCGCTCACTTCAGGGTTGTGGCCGACAGTTCCCCCGTTCCTGTCATCATATACAACAACCCTGGGGTCACGGGTCTGTTGTGTAAGTGACTCACGTGCTGTCGGTTGCAGGAGGAAGCTATCCTCGCTCACTTCAGGGTTGTGGCCGACAGTTCCCCCGACCCTGTCATCATATACAACAACCCTGGGGTCACGGGTCTGTAGAGGTGTAAGTGACTCACGACTGTCGGTTGCAGGAGGAAGCTATCCTCGCTCACTTCAGGGTTGTGGCCGACAGTTCCCCTGACCCTGTCATCATATACAACAACCCTGGGGTCACGGGTCTGTAGAGGTGTAAGTGACTCACAACTGTCGGTTGCAGGAGGAAGCTATCCTCGCTCACTTCAGGGTTGTGGCCGACAGTTCCCCCGTCCCTGTCATCATATACAACAATCCTGGGGTCACGGGTCTGTTGTGTAAGTGACTCACGTGCTGTCGGTTGCAGGAGGAAGCTATCCTCGCTCACTTCAGGGTTGTGGCCGACAGTTCCCCCGTCCCGGTCATCATATTCAACAACCCTGGGGTCACGGGTCTGTTGTGTAAGTGACTCACCACTGTCGGTTGCAGGAGGAAGCTATCCTCGCTCACTTCAGGGTTGTGGCCGACAGTTCCCCCATCCCCTTCATCATATACAACAACCCTGGGGTCACGGGTCTGTTGTGTAAGTGACTCACGACTGTCGGTTGCAGGAGGAAGCTATCCTCGCTCACTTCAGGGTTGTGGCCGACAGTTCCCCCGTCCCTGTCATCGTTTACAACAACCCTGGGGTCACGGGTCTGTTGTGTAAGTGACTCACGTGCTGTCGGTTGCAGGAGGAAGCTATCCTCGCTCACTTCAGGGTTGTGGCCGACAGTTCCCCCATCCCCTTCATCATATACAACAACCCTGGGGTCACGGGTCTGTTGTGAAAGTGACTCACATTGTCGGTTGCAGGAGGAAGCTATCCTCGCTCACTTCAGGGTTGTGGCCGACAGTTCCTCCGTCCCTGTCATCATATACAACAATCCCGGGGTTACGGGTCTGTTGTGTAAGTGACTCACGTGCTGTCGGTTGCAGGAGGAAGTTATCCTCGCTCACTTCAGGGTTGTGGCTGACAGTTCCCCCGTCCCTGTCATCATATACAACAACCCCGGGGTCATGGGTCTGTTGTGTAAGTGACTCACAACTGTCGGTTGCAGGAGGAAGCTATCCTCGCTCACTTCAGGGTTGTGGCCGACAGTTCCCCCGTCCCTGTCATCATATACAACAACCCTGGGGCCACGGGTCTGTTGTGTAAGTGACTCACGTACAGTCGGTTGCAGGAGGAAGCTATCCTCGCTCACTTCAGGGTTGTGGCCGACAGTTCCACCGTCCCTGTCATCATATACAACAACCCCGGGGCCACGGGTCTGTTGTGTAAGTGACTCACGTACTGTCGGTTAAAGGAGGAAGCTATCCTCGCTCACTTCAGGGTTGTGGCCGACAGTTCCCCCGTCCCTGTCATCATATACAACAACCCTGGGGCCACGGGTCTGTTGTGTAAGTGACTCACGTACTGTCGGTTGCAGGAGGGAGCTATCCTCGCTCACTTCAGGGTTGTGGCCGACAGTTCCCCCGTCCCTGTCATCATATACAACAACCCTGGGGTCACGGGTTTGTTGTGTAAGTGACTCACATGTTGTCGGTTGCAGGAGGAAGCTATCCTCGCTCACTTCAGGGTTGTGGCCGACAGTTCCCCCGTCCCTGTCATCATATACAACAACCCTGGGGTCACGGGTTTGTTGTGTAAGTGACTCACATGTTGTCGGTTGCAGGAGGAAGCTATCCTCGCTCACTTCAGGGTTGTGGCCGACAGTTCCCCCGTCCCTGTCATCATATACAACAACCCCGGGGCCACGGGTCTGTTGTGTAAGTGACTCACGTACTGTCGGTTGCAGGAGGAAGCTATCCTCGCTCACTTCAGGGTTGTGGCCGACAGTTCCCCCGTCCCTGTCATCATATACAACAACCCCGGGGCCACGGGTCTGTTGTGTAAGTGACTCACGTACTGTCGGTTGCAGGAGGGAGCTATCCTCGCTCACTTCAGGGTTGTGGCCGACAGTTCCCCCGTCCCTGTCATCATATACAACAACCCTGGGGTCACGGGTTTGTTGTGTAAGTGACTCACATGTTGTCGGTTGCAGGAGGAAGCTATCCTCGCTCACTTCAGGGTTGTGGCTGACAGTTCCCCCGTCCCTGTCATCATATACAACAACCCTGGGGTCACGGGTTTGTTGTGTAAGTGACTCACATGTTGTCGGTTGCAGGAGGAAGCTATCCTCGCTCACTTCAGGGTTGTGGCTGACAGTTCCCCCGTCCCTGTCATCATATACAACAACCCTGGGGTCACGGGTTTGTTGTGTAAGTGACTCACATGTTGTCGGTTGCAGGAGGAAGCTATCCTCGCTCACTTCAGGGTTGTGGCTGACAGTTCCCCCGTCCCTGTCATCATATACAACAACCCCGGGGTCACGGGTCTGGACATCCAAGTCGAGACCCTCATCAAGCTTGCAGAGCACCCCAATATCAAGGGTCTCAAGGATGGTGACGTAAGTCCTCTCAAGAAATCGCAAGTGCTTAATACGAGGTACAGTCAAAAAGTTCCTGGAATGAATTTTTGTAGACTTTTAGCGCGTTCGCCAGGAGAAATTCGCCTGCATTAGTTGATGCGACCCCTGGGAAGGGCATATCGGTAATGCGGGTATAGCTGACTTGCCGTAGTGCAGCACTTGAAAGCGGTTTTCGTGTTCTTGCAAGACAAAGCTGTAGATTTTGTTTGTTGAGCAAACAAATTTGATGCATGTTCAAATGATCGTAAAGTATGGTGAGAACACTTTGATGTGATAAATTTACCTGAGTTCTATTTCATCGAGTGTTAATTTCCGATTTTAACGCACAACTTGTCGTACTCGCTCAGTGTGTTTGTCAATGACTGATGTTGAAGGTTGTCCTCTATGAGAATCATCCTCAATGCTTTCACGGCCTTCACGGAACCGTTTGTAACATTCATAAACTTGACTTATCTTCATCGCCTCTTCTCCATAAGCTTGAATTAACAACTCTAGAGTCTCAATTGGTGATTTTTAAGTAAAACACAGAACTTTATGTTCACACGCTGATCATGAAATGCCATTTTTCAAAAATCGACAATGTAGACTTGTAGGAACGTGAAAAGCACTTTCCAATGCTTGACTACGGCAAGTCAGCTATACCCCCACTACCGATATGCCCTCCCTAGGAGTCGTACCAACTACTGCAATACGAATTTACCGCTTGCAATCGTGCTAAATGTTTACAAAAATTCATCCAGGGAACTTTTTGACTGTACCTCATATATCAATTTTGAGGTCAGGTTCAGGTTGTCCTTATCCAGTCTGTGACACGTCTCATAAAAAATTATCTCAGTTATATGTATATGTCACCTTCAAACATATTTTCCCTATCTATATCCCTATTAGTCCAGGGAGTAAAAAAGGTAACATTACTTTTTTGACATGACTCAAAGATTAAATTAATCTGTCCATGGGTTCTAACATGCCTGGAATATGACTTTCAGGGTGGAGGAAAGAAAAAAATAAAAGTTTCTTGGTGATTAACTCAAGATCTACATCAGTTTCACTGGCACTTATAACATAAAAAAATTAACCAGAACTTTTTTTTAATTGGAAAAGTCTTTTTTAGGGTTTTAATTCTATTACACTCCTAAATGTATTGTTTCAAAAAATAATCAGGTGTTGAAGTACAGTATCTCAAATACAATCATATTTTATGAAGTAGTTATCAAAATAAACCCATCACCACCAAAAATAAATAAATAAAAAAATAAAGCTAATTTACTTGCCATAGAATTTTTCATCTTTAACCATTAAGTTAACCAAAAATTAATGTTCTTTCATATTAAGGCTACAGATAGTAAAGTTATAGAATACATACAAAATTATAAAAATCACAAAAAATACATTTTTAATTACCTCATTGATTCCTGAGACCTTGTGTGTATTTCTGTTCTCTGTGTTAGTATTGTACAGTTTTACTAAAAGTCTATGAAACATTTTTAGGTAGCAAAGATAGCTTCCATCATGAAGGAAGTCAGGTCCAAGAACCTAGATTTTGAAGTGTCACAAGGAGCTACAGGGTATCTCTTGCAGTCTCTGATCGTGGGTATGAACAATTAATCTAATAAACATTTTTTAACAACTTTTTCCTTTATTGATTTTAAATTTGGTTTGTCATCGAGGTATTTTAAAAATCTTCTTGAAATGTTCCTTTTTCCCTGGGAAATCTAGAAAAATCCTCTTTTTCATTTTAATATATTTTGAAAAAGCTCTGATTTTTTGTGTTAGGCACAGTGTAAGCCCGGCGTAAACTCAGCACTCGATAAATCAGCTACTCTGACAAGTAAAATAACTTGCAAAACCTATGTGCATTAACAAAATAACAAATGTACTGCGCAGAGTTTGTTTTCTATTCTAGTTCCCTTATGAGTTGCCATATAGAAAAGTAATTCAATGAAATATTGTAAATTACAACCTTTGATTCCGCTACACAGAAATTGCTCCCAAAGTACAGCCCAGGTGGCTCACAAACAAGTCAGCTGTTGTGTTGAAATAGCACGGTGGCTCAGATATGAGCCAGCTAGTGCTGTAAAATAGGCTGCTGGCTCATATATGATCCGTCAAGGGAAAAGGGACCCTATCTTCCCAGATGAAATTTTACAGGACAACAAGTTTTAGAGGTTAGAGTAAAAAAGACCATTTTCTAATTTGTTCGCTTATTCCTCAACATATCCTAATAAAACTTGGTTTGTGGCTTCATCTAGATAATTTATACAACATTTTGAATTAAAACCACCCAATTTTGACATATTGCAGTAAACCTGCATACTCATTCCCCGTGTTATTCTTTTGGAGATGACAAAAACATGTCTTGATCTCGCTATGTTGGATTGAATAGCTATTTATGTATTAAGAGCGTAAAGTATGTCTTTCTCACTTGAGCTAAACAAATACCGCGCTCCGCTACGCGTCGCATGGTATTTGTTTTGCTCAAGCGAGAAAGACGCTTTACACACGAAATACATACTAAATTTTTCCTACAACTGTAGTTTTAATTTCCCAAACAATAAACACAATCACAGTTACTCACGTCCATTGTAGCTGATTGCGCCATTATGATTGCATCAATTCTTCATATTTCTTTTCGTAAAGGTTTCTAGATTTACGAGGTAATAAGTTTCATTAATCTTCTTTCACTAATTTCACTAATATCAGGTGGAGAAGTCCAAATTCGTCATCACTTATTACATCCATTGTAGCTGAATGCGTCAGTTTGAGGTTGTAAACAAGACGAGCCGACGGAAGCGGAAAGGAGCGCTGTTGCGCGCCGAGTAACAATGCAAAATCAGCTGGCGAGCGTGAAAGTAATCACGTGGCGAGCACAAAAGACTTTTGCGTTCGCTCCAAAGACTTTCAAAGACTTAATCGCTCGCTCCTCAGTAAACAGCTGTTTTACGATTGATTTTCGGTGCGTAAACTGACACTTTACGCGCGGTTGTAGGAAAATATGTTTTTATGCTTTTTGAATCGGCTGAGTATGCAGGTCAGCTGCAACAGGGGTATTTTAAATATCCAAAAAGTTATGTAAATCCCTGCAGCCCTAGTCCCAAAGCCTTGGTTAAACCCACGTTTTCTTAACACTGGTGATGATGCAAGATGCAGACAAGTATCTTAACATGAACACAGCAAATAATTTGTTTAGTAGTAAGGGTAGAAAACATGGTTTCCTGTATAAAAAATGGCAATTTAAGAAATATTTGAATATGCCAGCATACCAAAACTTATTGCAGCAGAGTTTGATATTATTTAGTTGTAAGTAATTTGTTGTCAGTTTTTCCTAAGTATGCAAGAAGACTGTCATTTAATTTTTTTAATTCTATTTATTCTTGTATTTGTGTATGTTATGCTAATTGAGTAAAGCTGTAACTGTTTTGTAATTGAAAATAAATAAATTAATAGAGATATGAATAAATAAATCTATTTGAGGGTTAAGAGAGAGTGGATAACATTTGAACCAAACAAAAAGGATACAAATTTGGACAGTAAAAATTTGGGCTTGAAAAATAAAAGCACTTAAATTTTCAGTTAATCATTGCAAATATTTTTTGGCTTTTCTTATTGTTTTAATTTCAGGAGCAAGTGGTGCGATAGCAGCATTACCCAATATTTTGGGACGTGAAGTTTGTCAGTTGTACCAACTTTACAAAGATGGAAAATTAGAAGAAGCTGCTAACCTTCAACTTAAACTTACAAAGATAGATGAGGTTGTAAGTAATGGTTTGCCAACATTCTATTTAACTTTAGAAGTCATTGTTAAGGTGATTATTTTTCAGTGCTTTTTATTCGTTCAGTCTAATTCAGATAGATTTTTCAATAGAAACCACTATCAACAACATAATACCAGAAATAATTGATCATTTATTTCTTTAATACACAGAACCACTTTTTTAAGAATCCTCCTTATATACTTGCTCAAAACCTATGATAAAGTCTCTGCTTTAATTAAAAATTAACCCAACAAAAAAAATCAAAACCAATGGCCCTTAGTCTTCTTCTAGAACTTTCAACTTATAGTGTTAATGACTTAAATTAATACTTGTAATAACAATACTTGAACTTGCTTCTTTTGTTATACCTAGTGAGGAGCATGGTGAAGCTTGGGTATTTTTAAACAAAAGCGGTTTGAACTAGATTTTTTGTGGTTGAGGAAGAATGAATGATATTCGTTTGTCAATGTACTAAAAATCCAGTTCAACCCGCTTTTGTTTAAAAATACCCAAGCTTCACCATTTTCCTCATGCTTTGCTTTATTTGTTTTGTTTGTTGTACTTGTGATTGAACTTAATTGAGCTCCGTAAGATAAAATAATAGAAGATAAGACATAGTTTTTACTTACTGCGCTATATGCGATGCGGAAAGTGAAAGGGGACCTCAATTCGGAATTTTCCAGTTTTGAGTTATTAACATTCTGAAATATTTCAGCTTTATTTGGTGAACAATTTTAGATATAATTTTAGAGCTATGATTTGTTTTGTTTGATTTACTGGCATTTACTGGAGAACCAAGTCTTAAAGGATTATTCCAGTGGAGTAAACTCAGATGTTAGTGGAAATTTTTAAAATTATTTATGTAATGTGACATTTTTTATAATCTTTAGTATTTGAAGGGGTCCCCTGTAAAACGTGCTAAGCGACAAAAACCTAGTTTAGAGTAATCAAGCGTTGAAAGTTGAATTCTAAAATTTACCGTTTTTTCAAGGTTAGAATGTACAATCATGTATAATTTTTTAATACCTTTTTTATAACGTCGTAATGTAGCCTTATATTAAATTTTTACTTGCCATTAAGTATTTAAAAATATTTTACATGTGTTTATGGGGGCTATAACGTTATAAATGACTGGCGTTTGAAACGTTCTCTGACGGACTATTCTTCTGCTTTGGAAGAAAACATCAGGGAGTGTAAATAAAAATTACAATTTATTTAGAGGCCAAATAAATGTTTGTAAAACGTACCAGTATAAACGAAAATAAAGCAATACAAAACAACTTTATTGATATAAAAGTACAAAAACGTAATGTTGTTACATAATGTGATACGTAATTTTGCTAAAAGTTATCCAACTGTGGTGCTTAAAACGTTATTCTACTCATTTCTTTTGGGGGCAATTTTCCAGGCCTTGGCTTCTTATTTTTTGAAATATAGGGTAACCCAGCTTTTCTATATTCTTCCTGGTCTTATCCTTCCACTTTCCAATATTTACTTTACATGGTTTATTTTTATTTACATGATTTTAATCGCTGGGTGGCAATGCGACGACCAGCGGGGAGTCTATCTTTCGGCGAATAGAACATTATTCCCCAGAAAGTCCAAGCAGTCCTGCGAAGTACGTCAACTTTGACAGACGAAATCAGGGCTGCCAACTCAATTATCTTCAAAACAAAATGTACGGTACCACGGTGTAGCTCATGTCCTAGAAAACCTTTTTCACTGAATATCTACAATTTTGAAATTTTGTCGCTTAGAACGTTTCACGGAGGACCCCTTCATTTGTAAATGGAAACTGGAAAGTGTTTTAATTTCTGACTGTGGTTGTGTCAGCTGAAGCTGTCGGCACTGGGTGTGGCGGGGCTAAAGGGGGCCCTGGACCTGGTGGGACTCTACGGGGGCCCCGCCCGCCTGCCCCTACAGCCCCTGCCCCCGCAACAGCTCAAGCGCCTCAGGGACATCCTTGTGGAAGAGGACCTCCTTTAGGACCGACCGCACGAGACTCAAAACATTCGTACAGAGATAATTTATATCAGAAAGTAAAGTTATTTTTATTTATGTATTATCTGTTTTGTCTTCGACCTGACGAGTTTACAGATTTAATTTTTGGTTTAAATTTAAAATGTGTAAATGTGAGTGGTTTAATAAAGTAAATTGTGGACAAAAAGATTTTTGGGATTTTGAAACTAATGAAAGGCCATAGAAATTGTATAATCTGTATTAAGACATGAAATTTGCAGACAATATTTTAGTTTTTCACTGGACTAAAAATTTCTTATTCCATCTCCCCTTGTAGAATGACCGATTCTTTCTAAAGGGTAGTGTCATTGACCTTAGGAAGATTAAATTTTATTGATAGGGCCAATACCTTTTAGTCTTTAGTCTGAGGCATAATTTGAAGTTAATGATATTTAACCCTTCAACGTGGTTTGCCGTAGGTACTACGCAGTTTTGGCACGGGTGCTGATACCGACGGCTTGGCCTAGTAGTTCACTGATTTGCCACTAGGCCGGTTGCTCAAGTGGTTCAATGAATCGCTACCAGAGCCGTAGGCTTTAAGACTCGAACGAGCACTGGTCTGACGGTACTGCGCGGTCGTGTGGTCTAAATCATTGACTGACGAGCCAATGATTAGGACATACGCCGCGGCGCGTGTTCAATTCCCGCTCCATGAGCAATCCCTATTAGGCTTTCAAATGTGTGGTAAAGCTGGTGGGAGGGCCCACCTAAAATAAACGGTGACCGGCTTGGGTGGAAGTTGACGGCATTTGTAGGTTTAATAGGGATTGCAGTGGACACCTGTTTTGCTTTATTTTACCCTTGTATAGAAGAGGAGGAGGACACGGTTTTTTTATTTAAAAAAAATCAATTTAGCATGTTGTCAATACATATTGACAATCACAAAGGTCATAACCGAAATATTAGACCAAATATAGACAAAATAAAAATATTACAATTAAAAATTGAGAAATGTAAAAAAAATTGCCACGTCAATGGGTTAACTGAGCCACTGACCCCCCCAGAGTGTGATTGTCAGGTGACTTCCAGTCTAGTCAAAAAACTTAAATAAATGGCCCATCCTGGAAAAAATTCCGTTAATTTTGAAACTTTGCTCACTTATTTAGAAGTACCTAAGGATGAAAATACCAAAAGTCCTCAAAAATATGTGGCAAGCTCTCATCTGCACACGAAGAATGGAGTACCGTACGCAGGTTTGCTGATACATAAATGTGAAAATTGGGGATTTTAGGCTTTAATATGATTATCTCGATTATATCAAGCCACAAATCAAGTTTTATTAAGATATGTTGCGAAATAAGCAAAATATAGACTTTTTTATTTCCTATAAGGATAACATAGGTACAATGTAAGGGGTGGTTACAGCTTTCATTATCTCGGTGACAAATGGACATAAAACAATGATTCAGGATACTACGTTATTTATTTTATTTTTTAACTGAATTTAATGGTGCCCACCAAAAACAGATAATTTTTATACGTTAAAAACTAAAAAAAATTTGCTCATTGTTTGGGGAAAATTGCGAAAAAGCCCTTATTTTTAGCGCCCTGTAACCGCAAGGAGCTCAAAGAAAATGTACATTAATATTTTTGTATAAAATTTAATAAGCTTTATTTTGTACATTTAAAGTTTTTACCTCCAACCAACGCTTCTCGAGATATTTACAAAAAAACAAAAAGAGTACCCTATTTCCATCAATTGCCACTAGAGCTTGCCACATATTTTCCAGGACTTTGGTATTTTTATCCTTAGGTACTTCTAAATAAGAGTGCAAAGATCAAAATAAATGGAATTCTTTCCAGGTCAAACACTGTTTTGACTGCACTACTCAGCAACTCTTGGTAATTTGCTGTAACCATAGGTGCTAGTGGTGTAGATAGACCGTAGTCAAGGGAGGGGGGACGTGATTGGTGGGCCTGGGGGTATGGAGTAACCTCAAGCAGAAGGGAAGTCCAAGGGTGCACCGCGTGGGAAATTTTTGAAAACTATAGCCAAGTACCAGAGGTGTAGATTGTAGATAGGCCTTTGTCAAGGGAGATACTACTGGTGGACCTGGGGTGTGGGACAACCCTAAGCAGATGGGGAAGCCCGGAGGCATACCCCTGGGATATTTTTATAATTAAAAACTCAAATTTTAAATGATCTATAGAGGCCTAACATCAAACTCAAACACATTTATTTCATGAATAAAATACATATTTCACGTATGTTTATATAAATCCTCAAAAACGACAATGCAGGTTTACAAATGAGATTAATACAAGTTCAAAGTAAACTGTGTTTGTTAATTATCACAGCCAATTTCTGTTTCAAGAAAACTGTGAGAATGTGAACTACCATCCTAAGCCTTGATGCCATAAGACATCACATTAGAGAAAAGAAATAACCATAATAAACATTTGGGACTATTTAAGAAGGATATCAGGCTTGTCTGAATGAAGTTTATTCAAGGTGATAGAGAACATTAATAATTGAAACACAATTGGAATATTTCAGTGCCACTGGCACCATTCTCAACCAGGAAGTGAATGAATTGAATCACTGGAAATTGTCCTTTTCAGAGTAATCCAAATCATTCACTTCCTGGTAGAGAATGGTGCCAGTGGCACTGAAACATTCCATTTGTGTTTCAATTATTAATGTGCTCTATCACCTTGAATAAACTTCTTTCAGGTAAGCCTGCTATCCTTCTTAAATTGTCCTAATATGACCTAGAGTCCTATACCAATGACCTAACCATAATAAACATTTATTAGAAGTTCCTTGTGCAAAAGAGGTACGAAGACCTGATATCAAAATTTGCTTTACTCAACCTAGCCTACCAGTGTAAAGTTGTACTGTGTTGTCAGATCATGATAAGGAGCTACTCAGGACAAGTCAAAGCAGTTTTACATTGGAAGATTCTTTTTCAAGATTCTGGTATGGAGAGAGTCAATGGATTTTTTCTGTGAGATAAATACTAAACCAAGGAAGATTTTTCTGCACTGAATTATTGCAATTTATTTTAGAAAGCTAACAATAGAAGTATTCAATTGTCTGCAAAATGCTATTTTGTTTGTAAATATTCAATGGAACTTCATATAAATCTATTCTAATTAAAGCTAGTATGTGGCCAGATTCTAAAAAAATCAGAATGTTTGATTTAATTAACATGGCCTGAACATATAAAATTGCATATTATTGTTTTACAAATTGTGTACTATCTTTAACAGTAATATTCCATGATAATTTTTTCAACCATTTTTGTCTTTTGCATTACTCCCTTGATTACTGACAGTTGATAAATATGTGTAATGGATTGTAATTATAAAATTTTTTCATCCATTGTAAAATGGATTTTTTTTTATTTTGAAAGAAGTTCAGCAAATCAAACAGTTATTAATAGGGAAAACATAGAAACTCATTAATTCAAAATCTCTTATTACCTCCAATGAACTTTAAAAAGACAAATCGAATAATTCGTTTTAAAAGTTGTACTTTCCAGTCATATTTGTATAATATTTTGGCTTCAATATGTACATATATTTTACAATGTAGATATATAGTTTTATAGTGAGTTTTAGTCATGGGTCAGAAACTTGCAAAAGTCTAATTTTTAAAATTTTGTCTTTAAAAAGACAACTACAGTTGAGGACATTCAATAAAATTACAGTACACCTCGTATGATCCGGACCTGACGTTATTCCAGATCCCGGATTATCTGGATCGGCCCATCTGAGAAATAAGATTATTAAAATCATGGTAAAAACTTGATTTTAGCGTGTTATACATATAAAGAGTGCCTTCTAAAAAACATTTAATGGCAACACATCACTGTAAGCATTTGGTATAAAAAAAGATGCTACAAAACCAGTAAAGTATATAGCACATTACAGTATTTCCATCGATTTGCCACTATAATTACTAACAGTAATCAACACATGGGAAAACCTACGGCAATTTTGCAGGTTAGTTTATTACTGCCGTTTGTTGTGTTTATAATTGTGAAAGCTTTATGTGAACATACATCAAGATTCAAAATGATTCGGTGCAAAACTTAATGTTGTACAGTCTTGATAGGCTTTTTGCAGTATCAATATAGTAGGGGCTAGGTGCGCGATCGCTGTATATGCGATATTATAATGACCTCGGATTATCCGGATTTTTAATAATCCAAATCGGTATTCCACGACACTGATCCATATAATTTGAGGTGTACTGCATTTTCATTCAACTATCCTGATATTCTATGCACTCAAATAATATTTCAGGTTCACTTTTTTATTGGCATAGAAATAAAAAAACTGATAAGGCTAAATTAGCCAAATTTCCGATTTGTCATCTTAAAAGACAAAGACGCAAGTGAGTGGGTTCGACTCACTTTCACTCAAAGCATTCGACCGTTAAAATGCCTCTTACAAAAAATTTCATGAAATACAGTGCACCTCGGATTATCCGGCCCCAGATTTTCCAGATCCCGGATTATCCCGGACCGGGCTATCTGAGGAATTAAAATATTAAAATCATGACAAAATCATGATTTTAGCGAATCACATAATCAGGAATCGCATTGCATAAACAGTACATTACAGCTTTTTCATGAACGTAGTTTTCTGGATTGCTATTTGGGGCGCTAGCAGCAATCAACAACGGCGTAGCCAATGGCAGTTTTGCGAGTTTATTGCTGTCATTTGATGTGTTACGTTATTTCTTAAGAAAAGTTACTATAATAAGTTTTGAGTTACCTACTTTAAGTTTCGTCATTATTATTCAAGTGAGTTATTTCGAGTTATGATTATTTAATCTTAATAAATTAAATACTTTAATCTGGCATTGTATTCCAAACCTAAATCGTAAGTACGGTAAACGTTAACATTATACTCGTATGATTAATAATGAAGTTTAGTTCTTAAATTTGTTTAAAAACTAAACTCCCGTAAAATTTGATAGGGTAATATGCTGTACAGTCTTGATACGCCGTTTGCAGCATCAAGGGGCTAAGGTACGGGATCGCTATTTAGGCGATACAGTACACCTCGCATTATCCGGACCCCACATTATCCGGATCCAGGATTATCCGGACCAGTCCATCCGAGAAATTAAAAAATTCAAGTCACGGCAATATCATGATTTTAGGGAGTTTGCGGGTGAAATGTGCCTTCTAAAAGTCAAATGCAAATACAATACATTAATATATGAATTGGGAATCACAATAATTGAAGGAATCACATTGCCTAAACAGTACGGTACATTGCAGCATTTTTGTGAATGTAGTTTTCTGAATTGCTACTTGGGGCGCTAGCAGTCATCAACAAAGGCGTAGCCTACAGCAATTTTGCGCATTTGAAGTGTTGGGTTATTTCATAAAAAGAGTTACTGTAATAAGTTTTGAGATTTGGGTGGTTTCGCCATGATTATTTCAAGTTTGAGTTATTTTGAGTTATGATTATTTATTTTAACAAATTAAATATTTTAATCTAGCGTTTTATTCCAAACCTAAACCGTAAGTACGGTAAAATTAAACATTATATTTGTATGATTAATAAAAAAGTTTAGTTCTTAAATTTGTTTCAAAACTAAACCCTCGTAGAATTTGAAAGACTAACATGTACAGTCTTGATACGCCGTTTACAGCATCAATTTAGCAGGGGCTAAGGTAAACGATCACTTTTTAGGCGATATTGTAATGACCTCGGATTATCCAGATTCTTTGTTATCCGGATCGGTGTTCCGCCACAATAATCCGGATAGTCCAAGGTGTACTGTATTTTAATGACCTCGGATTATCCGGATTTTCTTTAACCGGATCGGTGTTTTGCCGCATTAATCCGGATAATCCAAGGTGCACTGTACAAACATCAGAATAAATTTGCTAACATAACAGCAACTAGACTCAATAACAATTAGTTACTCAAATATTTGACTTATCTCTCTCATTTCCCAGTCGGATTTTCTTTAATGTTTCACTACATAAAATGGCACGAGCTGAAGTTTACAACAGTCTGTCCACTTTACAATATCATAGCACTCAGGGCAGAGCCTTGATAAAATCACTGTTTCACCACAACAAAGATTTTGCTCAGGCAATAGTGAAATAGTCAGAGTCACGAGTTTGCATCGGTTTACGATTTACGATGAGTGCTATCACTGTTCAAACAGCGGCGAGATGTTTCTGCCTTGCCACGGATCGCAGAGGGACGTGGAGTTGCCATGGCCAAGCTTCTGGCACTTCTGCTCATCCTGCAAATCCTCGCTGTAAGTATTATGAATCTTCTTTATAAAACCTCTGTAGCTTTTGTATGTCTTAATGACTCGTGGGTGTGCATTTGGTCAACTGAGGATTTGGTGTTAAATCCGTCTGTAAGGGTTTTTGATCTGACTATGGATTATTGTGTCAACTTGGATTTAAAAACATAAAACAGTGGTTCAGTTATTATGTGCAAAAATTCAACTTACAGGTAAAGTATGATCTGGTATGTAGCTGATAAGGAAGTGTCTTTTGTGTGTGCTATTTGTATATAATTATTAATTATCCATATGGTACAATTAATGTCTTTATGATTAGGGAAGTATATATCATAACCATTCTAAAAATAATAATTTTTGTGTTTTTTCTAAAATGACTGGCACTTATACTGTACTTTTATGACTCATAGTCTCAGAAAACACTCATGACCCATTTTATGGAAGGTCAACAGTTTGCATCTATGTGTTTATCATTAAATTCTTACTGGCAAGAAAGGTTCAATTCCTGATTTGTTGTCTTAATCAATATTTCAATGATATACCTTTTCAATAATTTATCTTTGTTTTAAGTGTATTTATTTTTTTGTTTTCAGTCTAAAAGATTCTTCACACTTTGTTCGTAATTTAATAACCTAATGTTAATCACCCTAGTAGGGTTAACCCTTTTGTAAAATCAATGAAAGCTTGAGGTTTGTGTTTTACCCAATGTCAAAATTCAATCATTTTACCTATTTTACAGGATTTTTGTGAATAAGAACCCCTTGAAATGATTTTTGTCATTGTATACATTATATCAGTGGTGTTTATATATGGGGGGCCCAAGGCGTCTGGGCCCCCTTCCTAAAATTAAAAGGATACCCTAAAATGAAATAATGAGAGTAAATGAAGTAATGTAGCAAGAATTATTCTATAGTTCCGGACAGCCTTACTGGTGGGTGGCAAAAATTGTAATCTAGCAGTGTCTGCTAAAAAACATGTTTTGGTCGAACTGTCAAAACTCTGTTTACTTTTCGCCTCATTTACGCTACAAAATTACACGCCGCAATACTTCGAGAGTTTTCTTATGAAATAAAAATGTCTGCAACATATTTGTGCAATGTACCAGCTGGTCTTTTTGTTTTGGCAACTTTTATTCATCATCATCATCAACCATTTGTTTACGTTTAAGGACGTATTTCCATTGTTTATTTGTCAAGGAGATTTGTCAATAGTTTCTGTAGGCTGAAAAACAATCCAAATAGTTTCGCCTATTTATCTTTCTTATTACTAAAAATTGACTTTGGCTAAATAATTATGTTAGACGAAGATTACTTGACTCCAACATCGAGCCGCTCCCCGCCAACATCCTCCGAAATACGCCAATTAAAGAAGACGACCAAATTCCAACGGCAAAGTACAGTAGATGCCCTCTAGTTCGGCCACCTTGGGACCGGACCACCAGTCGGACTATCCGGATGTACTATCAAAATGTAAAATAACCCTACTTAATTCATTATCTTTGCTTAAAAATCAACAAAATACGTTATTTAAACACGTTTACAGTGCTTTACAACCAAAGAAAATATTTTGACATCTAATCTATATGTTGAACTGTCACATTACGTACTTATAGATAAGTACGTTTTTACCGATAACGTACTGAGGATATAACAAGTGAACAGAAAAACTCATTATGTAAAGTAAGAACACACTAGAAATTTATTTGATCAAATTAATTTACACGTATTACTTGAATCATAACCTATACAAACTTAAAAGAAAAATCTGTTATTTTCTTTTGTTATGCAAACAAAATTCCAGATCAAATCTTACTATACAGTCCTATTGGAAAGATAACAACATCGTTTGTTAGTTAAGGTCAAGTTTGTCTAACAATTACAAGCTTGACCGTAAACCAACCTGACAAAAATAGTTTATTTTTTACGGTGGAAAACTAAACATTCAGGATTAATCCTATTGAAGGTCACTTCCCCGCGGTGCGGCTAGTGATATGACGGATATGAGTCACCCTCCTAGGGCCGGCCGGGCCATCCGGCGGCCGATCCAACCGAAGCCGAACTAGAGGGCATCTACTGTAAATCAATCATACATACTGAGTAAAATATTTTTAACTTCTTGTGGAAAACAAGGGCGAAATAGTGTACTGCCGACATCACTCTCAAAGCAAAGGCCATTAGACACCTCCGAAATAATATGTAACTTAATATTAATATAGAAACCAGAGACTTGCACCTTCAAGTTGGTGTAATAAACTAACTTGTATCCATTTTTGTTGCCAAACCCATTCAATACGAGCGTTTCTGTGCATCTGAGTGTCTTTGTCGAGGGGAGTATATTTCATTCTTTGATCGGTAGTTCTGAGTAACTCGAATCTTATATAACCAACCATTAGAATTAGGAATTGGAATGTGAATAAAACAAAAACATCAAACTAAGCTATTGATTCATTTTCTATCCTTGGGCTTACAAACTAAAGTGAATTCAATGGTTCATCGCAGAAAAAATGTTGAATGCCATTGTAACCTCTTTTCTTTAGACTAGGGGCATACCGAAATTCTCTATGGAATCTTTTGTCGAATTACATGAATTATGTTGACCTTGCATGCATTTAACATTAATTGCACTTGTGGTTGCAGCAAAATATTTTCTTGTGTAAAGTATCTTTACATAAACATGTGACCATGTGATTTATTACCTTAACATTGCAGATGTTAACACTAATATCGACAACATCGCACTCACTCACCCACCAATACGGCTGTCTAGAACTATAAGAACTCATGCGCATGATCGCTTCTCCAGCAGGCAGAATACCGGTCATTTGTCGATCCAGCGCGGTGTCTGATGCATCCAATAAGCCGAGTTATCATCGCCAAGTGTGCGGCCAGTGTAGATAGCAGTGATAGCACGGCCATTGGCTTCACCTTACAGCGGATTACGATCGGTGAAATCTACTTTCGCAAAAGAAATTAGCTTTTGGTTGTAAACCGTTATTACATAGTATCGTTATAAATAATATGATAAAAAAATGATCATATCCTTCGCTTTTGTATGAAAACTAAATATAAATTAAAGCCTATAAACTGACAATGATGAATTACTTTTGGCTGAAATATATTTATGACAGATTTTTGATTGAAATTTATCTAAAGTAATAAGCCTAAATTACTTTAGTGGTTCAAATGGAAACACAAATGGGCGTTTGATAATACTCGTCTTCGGCTCACTGGGGGCTCCGCTCCCAGGCCCGCTTTTCAGATTTCGCCCCTAAGCAGGGGGTACGTATTGAAAAGTCGCAATAAAGTACGAATAAACTCTTTAACAAATCTTCTGTAAAATTTATTGTTGTAGAGTTTGGTTAGGGTCGTTAGTGTAGGTTGGGAGGGGGGGGGAGTAGTTGGTAGGGGAGATAGCTGGTGGGTGGATTATGGAGGAAGGGGTGGGGTTTATCTTTTGTTGAGATGGGGTAGGTGAGGCCTGGGGGTTAGGAAAATGTCAACAATTTGGTTATCTCAGTCATAAAAAAGAAATATATCTGAAAAACATGGGTAAAATAAAAAATTCGATGAAAATTTTACTTTTGAGGACTTTTTGGGGTTGAAAGGGGACAAAATTGAGGAATGACTTCTGATAAAGGGTATAAGTCCCTCTGGAGGGGGGGGGGGGTTCGATATTAAAAAGTCATCAGAGAAAGTTGATTAAACTCTTTATAAATACTCGAGACAAGTAATTTGTTTTTGGGGGGGGGAGAATTTGGTGTTGGGGGTAGATTATTTGAGGGGGAGAGGGTTGGTGAGGCCAGTGGATGAGCCAAAAGTGTTTTTTTAGAAATAACAATGCCAAACATTTGATAAATGTTTGATTCACTTTGATTATTAGTTGTGTTTAGGGGTTGAAAGGGGTTAATCCAACCTATAATTGAAGCTAATTAAGCATTTTTCAAATGTTTGGTATTGTTATTTCTAAACAAATCTTGCCCCTTGGCCTCACCAATCCTCTCCTTTTCAAATTGTAGTCTCCCCACAACCAAAAACCCCCACCACAAAATACCCCCCCCCTCCCCCATGAAGAACAAAATACCTTGTGCCGAGAATTTATAAAGTTTTTAACCAACTTTCTCTTGTAACTTTTTAATATCCAACCTCCCCCAAGGGACTTTGACCCTTCAGGTTTATCAGAGGTAATTCGTAAATTTCTCACCCACTCAACCCCTAAAGAATCCTCAAAAGTTAAACTTCTATTGAGTTTTGAGTTTTACTCGTATTTCTCATTTATTTTTCTTTTTTCTGACCGACAAACCAAATGTTTGACATTTTCCTAACCCCCAGGCCCCACCAGTCCCCCCTCTTAAGAAAAGATTAACCCCACTCCCTCCGCCATAAACCAGTCATCAAACTACCTCCCCTAAAACTACCTCCCCTAAAACTACCCCCTCTCCCCCCAACTAACAACCCTAATCAAAGACTGCAATGATAAATTTTGCTGACGATTTGCTAGGAGTTTATTCATACTGTATTGTGACTTTTCAATACATACCCTAAGCTTATGGGCGAAATCCCACGAGGGGTCTGGGCCCCCAGAGAACCGAAGGCAAGTCTTCTACTTATATACAGCCGCATGTGTAACTATTAGACTCATCTATACAAACTCTTGACAACTTCCCGTAAAGATAGAAACTTGAAATTTTGCATGAATATTCCTTTTGTCCCTAAACCACAGGAAAAATTATCAAAACTAAACATATCCACCCTTAATACCCCCGAAGGAGGAGAAAACTTGAATTTAAAAAGAAGTGCTTTTCGTTTTTGGGCTGTTGTGGCTAAACTAGAGGTCCTATCGAAAATTGAAGATTACTTACCGTATTTGAAATCAAATTTCCCACAATTTGGTAAGGAGGTATTTTGCCCTCCTTCACCCCTAAAAAGGTTACTAACATCCACGTTCTTATGAATTTACATTTTCTTTTTTGGTTTTTCTTTATTTTTAAAATAATGTTCTGGTGAGATAACTAATTTTTTACATGGAAATAGTCAGAATGACTGCTCATTATTATCAAAGGTCATTTAAAAATTTTACTCCGTTTCAACCCCTACAAGAGTAGGTGTATTCTAAAATCGACCTTTCATTGAATTTTTTATTGTTCTCATGGTTTTGATTTTTTCCAAATTTAATTTTTTTACTATGAGACCCAATTTAAAAAAAAAAACGATTATTCAGTGTCAGCACCCACGTTTACCCAAAGCCATTTGCCCCATTCAACCCCTAAATACAACCAATAAATGAAGCAAATTAAGCATTTCTTTAAGTGTTTGGCATCGTAATTTCTAAACAAATACTTTGGCTTGCCCCCAGGCCCCACCGACCCCCTCTTCCTTCGAATAATTAATCCCCCACATTCAAAAACCCCACCCAACAAATAGCTCCTCCCTGAACATTACCAAGAACATTACCAAAATACCTTGTGCTGATAATTATAAATAGCTTAGACCCATTTTAGACTTCCTAAGCACCGTTTAACTCTATATGAAAAAAGTTTTTTTATGCCGGCCTGAAAATATCAATGAGCTGCCAGAACTTTTAAAATCTATGACCCCTAACCGATTTAAGGATACTTTAAAAAATGTTCTCACCGACAAGGCTTTTTATAGAATACAGGAATTTTATAGTCATGCTCTAATCTAGTATTTTTGGTTTTAATATAGTTGATTTTTTTATTATTTATAGAATTTAGTTTTTTCTTAATATATGCAACGATGCACCTATTCTGTATGTTTTTACTTGTAAAAGAATGTAATGTGCAAATAAATCATGTCTACGACTTCATTAAATTTCACTTGTGACTTTTATTCATAAACCCCCCTCAAGGGACTTTGACCTTCTAGGTCAATCAGAGGTAATTCATCAATATTACCATGTTTCATCCCCTAAAAAGTTCTAAAAAGTTAAGCTTTCATTGGATTTGACTTTCATTCATGTTATTTTCATATATGTTTTTATTTTTCTGATCGAGAGACCCAATTGTTGATGTTTTCCTCACCCCTGGCCCCACCAACCATTTCCCCCTCGAAATAATTAACCTACCCCACAATCAACCTCCCCCTCTTTCCCAGCATCAACTGAATCTGTATTAGTTAATTAGTGCTGAAAATTTGAAAACATTTTATACAATTTTTTTGTGACTTTTCTACACTAACTCCCCCCACCCAAACTTATGATTTGAAGCCCCCAGTGAGTCGAAGGCAAGTCGCATGTGTAACTCACTCACTGATCTATACAAATTCAAATCATACTTCCTGATGAGCTAGAAACTTTTAATTTGGCATCAATATTCCTTGGTGGTCAAACCACAGGAAATATGGTCAAAACAAAACATTCCCACCCCCAATTCCCCCAAAGGAGGGGAACTTGAATTAAAAAAAAACATACTTTTTTGTTTTTGGGCTATACCGGCAAAACTAGAGGTCCTATTGAAAAATGAAGATCACATTCTGTATTTAAAATTAAAATTAAATTTCCTAAAATATTGTTCATAGGGCAATTTGCTCTATCTCACCCAGGGGCGGCTCCAGGACAGTTTCTCGGGGGGGGGCCAAGTATGACAAAAATTTGGTTCATTTTTTTTGTTCACCCCCCCCAAATACGTGTTTATTACCTCCTCTGACTATGAGATATTAACACTTTGTCAAAAATTGTACTTAAGGGGCTATCCTTAAATTACGTAACGCTAAAATCGGTCTTTTCAGAAACCCCTCCATAGAGTAATAATGAACTTCGTAAAGAGATGGCACTCCCATGTTAACTCGGTGGTAAGGGAACAGCAGCGCTATCTGAATAAAGTGCTACGAACTAAAAAGATCGATGCGATATATCGATGGTCGTCGATGCGACATATCGATCGTCGTCGATGCGACATATCGATCGTCGTCGTCTGCTTTGTTTATATTTTCGTTTTCTTGTTTTGTTTGCTAGACTTTCAATTTTAATAACTTTACCGGTTTGTTTAGAGTAAGTGCGTTTGCCGCTAGTGCAAGTTGTTTCGCGAAATACTGTACTGAGTGATTCTTATTGTGCTTAAAGCGATTGATAGAAAATAAATACGTAGATCTTTACATAAAAACACTTAATAAAAATTAACTTAACTAGTTAATTTTTATTAAGTGCTTTTATGTAAACATCTACGTATTTATTTTCCATCAATAGCTTTAAGCACGACATGAATCACGCAGTACAGTATTTCGCGAAACAACTTACACTAGAACAACTTTCTGCAAACGTACTTTAGGTATTTTCCCACACTCAAATTAATTCCAACTCGTTATGGTTGTGTACACGTCGCATCGTGACAGAAAATCAGGGGAAACAGAACGGGAAGTTAGCAGATCGTTATCGTCGTTCTGATTGGCTGAATCAGTGAAGAAGAAGAAAGTCATGTTTTTACAACGCCATCTGAATAAAGTGCATTGAACTAAACCGCTCCAATAAGCTTGCCACTTGGCTCCATTTAAGTGTCAGACCGGTGACCCCTCCTCCCTTTTAACGGACTTGTAACGCTGGCGCTAACCCCACTCAAAAGTTACGTAACACTGTACCCCCGCACAAAAAGTCAAAAATTTTTACTTTGAAGATAATTTGAATTTGTTGGAATAATTTATGAAATTGATTATTAAGGTTTAATAGTTGCTTATCGTTACGTTGAAGCCCCCCTCTCTCCTTTGTAACGGTGCATAATGCTGACGAAACCCCCCCCCCCCTCCTCTCGTAGGAGCGTTATGTATTTATGGACGGCCCCTATTTTAATGATTGAATAATTTGTTCATTTTTTTAAATAGGACTAAGACAGGCTAAATGAACTCCAACTTTGTTATGATTGTACGTTCAGTTGAGACAATAGTAGTATGGTATAGTCCGAAGTATTGAATGCCAGATAGTATTCAAAGGGATAAATTAATTACTTACTCGATGGTCTTAGTAAAAATATAAATTATTTCAATCCATACACACAGGGGGCTGTTTCTAAACGCGTTTCACAATTACTAGCTACTAATCACTAATTACTAGTTACAATCCATCTCCATTTTATCTTTACGGTTTTGAAACGGAATGAGTATTACAAAATACAAAATCAATTTTATCAATTCACCAACATCGTTTAGAAACAGCCCCCAAGAAATAAGTGCTACTTTCATAATAAGCGTATATTGATTTGTTTTTGTCACAAATAATATCACTGACTATGATAATATTTTCCAAACCCAAACCTCATTATGGCGGCAAATCGTGACGCGCTGCCAACCTAACAACTTGAAATGTCTCGTACTATTAATATTGAACAAAAAATGTAAGCTTAGATCAAGTGTACATAAGTAACAAATATATAGAAACTAGCTGATAAACACGGATTCACCCGTGGAAAAACATAATAAAAACTTCCCCTGTATTTTTTAGGATTTAATTTGTCATACTTTTTAAGGTTGCCATGACAACCTTATATCCTTCCCTATGATTTAACATTAAAACCTTGAAGTACCATAGGGCAAAACCCTTTGGGAATTTTGTAAAACCGTTTCTTAGTGTGCATCTAAGACCCAAGGGGAGCACATGTGCCAAATTTCAACTCTTTAGGTCTTATAGTTTTGGAGATTTGCTGTCCGATAGAAAACCCCTTCTCCTTTATATATATAGATAAAAAAGTTTCGTCTTCGAGAATCTTCTATACGAAACGGCTTTTCCGATATTAGGTCAAAAATAATTTCATATATACAAGAATGAATTTTAGTAAAATCTTGTTTGAAATTTTCAAAAATACGGAGCTCTCGGGGGGGGCCATGGCCCCCATGGCCCCCCCCCCTGGAGCCGCCCCTGATCTCACCTCCTTCACCCCCAAAAGGACATATAAATTCAATTTTTTGTAAATTTTCACTTTCTTTTTCATTTTCTTTACATGTTAATTTGTTTTTTTACCGAGATATCTAACTTTTGACATGGAGGATTTCAGTTTGACTGTTTAGGTTTGTCAATGGTCATTGGGCTATTTTACTCCGTTTTAACCCCTAAAAAGGTGTTGAAGGGGATAGGGTTGGTGAGGCCAGTGGATGAAGCAAAAGTATTTGGAAATAACAATGCCAAACATTTGATTAATATTTGATTCGCTTCAATTATTAGTTGTATTTAGGGTTTGAAAGGAGTTAGAAATGGCAAATTACTTCGGATAAACTTGGGTGGTGACACTGACTAGTCTCTTGACAAAAATTGGGGCTCCCAGTCAAAGAATAATTTAGCTATAGTAAACAAACAATTAAAACTAAAAAGAAGAGTTAAAAAAAGAATCATACTCAATACCATAGCTGATGAGACGAAACATGTCAAAACAACTGCTTCAACATGTTCCGTCTCATCAAGCAGGGCCGCCCACGGGGGGGGGGGGGGGGGGGATTGATGGTGCAAGTTGCGCCATTGACAAAGATTTTGGGGGGAATTATAATTTTTAGGGGGGGAATTAAAATTATGGGGAATGAATAAATATAATTGAATTGTGGGCCATAAAATATTTACGAAAAACCGGGAGCCCGGATCTATTTTATTCTTTGTAACCGTGAGTCTGCATTGCCGCGGAACACACACACTCAGTCAGCACTGACAATATAGTTATATATAGTATAAAGTATATCAAGGTGTGAAGATCGTTTTAGTTTTTAAATACTCAGTGATAAAACGGCATCTATTAGAAAAACTTAATTTGAATCAGACCAGAAAGAGTCTGAGTTATCATTCATAATTCAACACAAAACTTCATAATCGACAGACGGCAGATTTCATCTGTCACTGTACTACAGCGAACTGAAATTTCAGAGTTCCAGTTAAGGCAAGCGTAAAAGAAAGAAAACTCAACTATGAATCACAAGTTTATTTTTTACCTACCAAAAAATACTTTGTATCAAATACTTTGTATCAGTGGCGCACCCAGGAATCATCCTTGGGGGAACCGCAATAACCGGGGGGCCTGGAGGGTATGGGATACCCCACAGCAGGAGAGGGTCTGGGGGCCCTCCCCTGGGAGATTTTTGAAAATCACATATTTAAACTCCCGTTTTCTGGCAATCCAGAGGCACAAAAACATACCGTTTAACCCGAGAAATCTGAACTAATTACAGTTGGTCAGATTATGGAAAATTCCCTATAAGTATTGGCACAATGCCCTTCACATAACAAAAGAAGTAAGATATTGATTTTCACAAAGTTACTCGTCATTTCCCCACGATTGGTAAATTGGCATTCTAGTAATTATTTTTGTTGTCATTCACGTCTTTTGAATATTTTACTGTCAATTACCGGTTCGCGATTTTGCACTTCTACGTAGATTACCCGTAGTTAGTAAACATGTGTAATTTTATTTTACCACTTTAATATAAAAAAGTTGTCAATCTGGAATAACAACTAGTACTCCTAATGATATTGTGTAGCGTCAATTAATATCAAATGTTAATGATGAATAATGTGAGAGCTAATTAACTAATCGAATGTTTGAATGTTTAATGAATGAAATGTTAGCATGTTTCCAGCGACCATACAGTAGAAATAGGCGGAGCACACGAACCGCGAATTGAAGCCTAAATTTGCTTCTAGTCCCTATGCATGAAAAAAAAACAAAGTACGTAAAAAATTACAAATTTGGTATCAAATTAAAGGTCTGAATCTCAGAATCACTATAGTACCAAATGGTTTACAGGTAGTTTACACATTGTAAACACTGATAATCTAGAAGCTTGTCCTGACATTTTTTGAGAGAAGCTGCTGCCACGGAATGCACCTATAACATTCCTATGATGTGTAAACTATTTATAATTGGTACCATAGTATTTGTGAGATTCAGACCTTTAATTTGATTCCACATTGGTATTTTTGTAGTCAACTATATTTTTGTGAACAGCAGTTTAGGACTGATTTTGTTTTTTATGCAGGCGCCGCACGGATAAACTCTCTCACAATAACTAAGTCATCGGCCAAACTACGGCAGCTAATTTTTTCAAAAAATATGATTTAAAAAATTCAACTCTTTAGCAACAATTTCGACTGTTTTTTATTTTACCTGACCAAAAAATAAAAAAAAGTAGTAGCTGACTACTTTTTTCATGTAATGTTTTGAAGTTGAATAAAAACTTATGACTTTTATCATATTTTAGAAAAGAAAAAAAGATTTTTGAAAAATAATTGATAATATTATTGTTTAAAACTAAAGGACTCTTCACATGCAAAATTACACTCTTAAGCCTCAATGCTAAATGGTATAAACTGCGAGTTATTTGGAAGGTGAACACTGTCAGATTATGCGGTTTTTAACACCGTTTTGTGTTTCTATACCTAGACAAGATGGCAACCCAGGCTTCATTTGCTGTAATGCAGGTAAGATATGAATGCTCCGTCTATTTCTACCATGTGGTGGCTGTATGTTCCAGAAAGTTTATGAGAAGTGGTTACCACTTTTCATGAAATATATTGTTAAAAGGGTTTTTAATTATTAGCCAAAACTAAATTTGAAATGCTTTCAACACTGTACAGTAAATATGGTGCCAACAATTACAATTATTTTCTTTCAGTATTAACGATATGATAGCTATCAAGACAGTTTTGTGACTAACAGGTTTAAGAGTCACTATCTAGCAGAAAATAAAAAAAAACTTCAAGATAAATTAAAAAAAAAACAGAAAAATCAAATTATTATCCAATAACAAACAAAACAGGTACAAAAAACCAAAACCACATTGCTGCTGCCAATTACATACCCATATTAGGAATTGTCCATCTCACTCCACTCTAAACATTCATCATCTATCTCTCACGCACAAGTTTTTTAAAATGGTTGGGATTTTCATGCGCAAACTTTATAATAAGTTATCTACTATTTATCAACCTTTAATAAATCTGAATGTTCTATCAAAACTTTCTATCCAACAAAAAAGAACCCAAATTCTATCTAGAGTCATTTGTTGAAATAACCAACTTTTCACAAAGCCTTATTGCATATTAATGGATTTCCTTGAATCAATTTTGAGCCACTAAAGAGCTTTTAGTAACTCTTACCTCTATACAAATGTTATATTTATTTAAAAATATTTTTCTAGATTTTTCTTCTTGTTCAAACCTATATATCAATGTTTAAAAATTAATTTGCTAATACAGGCAAAAGACACAAAACGTGCAAAGTAGATCCCTGAGCGAATTTATTCTGAACCGATTTCATTAATTGAGTGAAAACGCTCTTAAGTATGGAGAATTGACACGACAGTGGCGGACTAGGAGGCTATATTAGTATTTCATAGGTGGCGGGATAGTAGTGATGGGAGGGGGTAGTGACCTTCGTCGAGACAGAGACTGTACATGGGGTTGCCTTCCGAACCATATCTGCACTGAATGAGTCTGTCTAGCTGCTTCCAATTTTTCCCGTTGATTACTTTTTAGGACAATTCTTGTTATTTTGTTTCAAACTTTACCGTTATTTAAAATGATTTGTGTATTACCAGAAACAATAATTTTTAACCCTTAACTTAGCAACAATCGTAGCTCCTGAGTGGGGTGGACCGGTCCCGAACGTCCCCCCCCCCCCCCCCCGTCAATGCGTCCCTGTTTTGTATTACCATTGTCTTCTAAGCATCAGAATCTAAGGTGCTGGGTTTAAGGTTTAAGGTGCTGGGACATCGTCTGGAAGGTCGCAGGTTCAAGTCCCTTGATTAGAAAAATTTTTATATTGAATTTTTTTCAAAAATCATTTATTTCAAATAAACATGTCAGTATTTATTTGGGTTTTTATTAAAATGCTTTTTTACATATCTTCGCAGCATTTTCTGAGTAGTACTGGCCAGGTTCTGGGCCAAATTCTGGTCAGGACTGGGCCAGAACGCCAGGTTCTTGCCAGTTTTGGAATCTGGCCAGTAATACCACAGTACTGGCCAGAATCTGGCCCAGAAAATTTGTTCCACATGGTTATAAAACAACAGATACCTTATTTATTATATTATATCAATTTATTGGCTTCCGAAAAATACTGACTTCCACTGAAGACAAACATCCATTCATTTCAATGGCCATGGAACTTATCAGTGCAATAAAATACTTAATAATAAACACTTACTAAAGGTCACAAGTTTCTTTGAAAAGCATGCTAGCTGTTTACCGACAAAAGCTGTTTCAACTGGATTTTTTGGGGCAGGGGAGAAAAGATAACATTCACTTTTTTAACTCAATGACATTTGTTGCCTGATTTTCTTCGTTGTCTCCCTCCCCAAAAAAACCTCGCTTAAACCGCTTTTGTTTGTAAACATAAAGCAGTCTTCGAAAAGAAACATTGACTTTACAAACAAATAAACTCACGAAACCAAAATTTAATTTCCAAGGGACTGATGATCCTTATACATAAATATATTTTAAATAAGAAAATGCTTCAAATGAAATAGTCATAAAATGTTCTAAGCCGAGTGAAGAGACATGTAAGTAAATTGTTCTCGTTGCTCGATATAACTGCATTTTGTGACTCCTATTCTGGGGGGGGGGGGGGGGGACAGGATACTGTATCTCTGAAAATCCACCAAAACATTTTACTATTCTCATTGATTCTATTTTCTAATAAAGATATGTAATCATCATCATAAGCAATTTTTATATCCCTCTTCAACAAATGCCTCAATTTCTTGAATTTTTCATAGAATTCTACATTCTCAAATCTTTTTCAAATTTGTGTGAAATTGATTCTTCAACTTTAAATTAGAAATTATGATCAGTGTAAACCAAGAAGGATACTTTGAGCAGTCATTTTTCTTCAAAGGAGAGTTTTTAAATTGAATAAACTTCATTGTAAAAAATAATCAACAGCTACATCAAGATTATTAATCGTGTACAAATGTGCCCAATCGTACCATATGCGGTGTACCATGTGTATCATGCGATTTTATCCTATTGGCAAATCCTATTGGCTGCCGAGATCGATGATGCCTGTGCAGACCTCTGCCCTCCCTCTGGCCACCGGTCAGTCCATCATGAACCTTCGAACACCCCAGTCCGTCAGCCATATGCTCAGATGAATTAGAAGTATTTTATTTTAATTCCCTATCTCCATGAGAGTCGTCTTTGTACTCTGCAAGTTAACTCCTTACTATCCTTTTACCTGTCCAGCCCTTTATACCCAATCCGGGCCGCAAATGTTAAATGGTAAACTCATAAATTATAACATAATGTTGGGAGACAAATGGATGTCTTGTGTTGTGAACCTCTCTGAAAGAACAATATCTCCTTGTAAGTAAACATGTACTTCCAAAAATGCAACTCAGTACTTTTAATAATAAATTCATAGTTTGTTGCGTGCATCCATGTTGTTTCATTGGATCACTGAGAAACGTTGAAACATGTATATTTGCTCATTTAAGTAATTTGACACGATTCATTACGCTGGAGAATAGTTGATGAGACAAAAATTAATCGTTTGCACTCGTCTGGTGGCACAAGTAAAGGTGTAGTAAGATAATGTTAATCGAATTGCTTATTTTCTTATGTAATGGAATCTTTTGTGATGCCGAGTTCTGGGAAATCCTGTACCCGCCAACCTGGCGCCTGGTTGTAATTGGAGTCCTTTAAAATCTCTTGTCAACAATGAACCTTTGAGATAGACTCTAATGCGTCTTTGTGGTGTCAGAATGGGGCCGCAATGTTTTGCTATACCCTACGGGACCACATACGAAGGACCGCCCATGATGGACCACCCATGAAGGTCACATACCCCCCCTCCCCCCCCCCCCCTCCGACCGGAAATGAAAAACTGATAACTCCCCCCGAGATCAATTTACAAGATAAGGTGATTGTCAGGTCCTATAGGGAACAAAGCCTAATTCTGAGAAACAGTATCATCGCTAAACCATCACCTTTGGTTACAATTGGTCTTCTGGAAACTTCCAAACTACGTTCGTTTTGTTACATAGGCACTCTCTGACCGTTCCCATTGCTTTGCTTGAACAGACAGTTTGGATTTGGAGTTCGTCACGATTAGTCGCCTTGCGGTTCCGTGCTCGCGAGTGATAAGTGTTGTGCAATCGTGATTGTATTTTACTGTTTGTGCTTATTGGATATTAATAACGTAAGTAAATTATATTTATTTTTTGGCAATTAGAGAAAGTCATGAAAAAATAGTAATATTGAGGGTTAAAAATAGAAGCAGTCAGTGTTTTGTAACACTTGGTAAATCATTTCAAGTTTGATTTATGAAAAAGGTTAAACAATTTTACAGTTGTTCATTTGAACATAGTTTCTTTTATTTGAAAGGAAATGTTTGTTTTTGAGTTTAGTTCTAACATAACTGAAATTCATAGAGTTTTGGCTAGGAATTTCAAAATGCAAGTTTAATATTGTAAACCTCTTGAAAAAGGAAAAAATAATAATAATGTATCATAAAAAATAATTATCTAGAATAGGTAATAAACCTGTAGAGCTTAGATTAGTCAACTGTTATGCAACATGTCACGTGCACCCCAATTTTTTATGCTAATTATATTTAATTGATCATTATGCTAATGAGTCTCCCACTTTTTTGATCACTTTAATGAATTTGAACAAGTTTTTGAGCTGTCTTAGGTGTTTAGTGAATATTTTACTTAGATGCATGATAGAGTTAAACAAGAGCTTGTAAAATCCGACCGATATGTTACTGGGGCGGCTAGACAATGAATAGATTGGATATGTTGCTGTGCAAATTCCAGTTATACAGTGTTGGGCTCAGGTCAAACTCTGATCAGTTTATAGGCTTTACAAGCTTGTGTTGATATTACCATAGGAGTATAAAGTATGAATTAAAAAAGGATAAATTGTTTTGAATGCTCTCTCTCATTCTCTCTCTCTTTCCATCCCTCTCTCAATGATTAATTTTCACACAATAGTTGTAGGAGTTTAGGTTCCCACCAGTTTTACACAGATGGTAGATCGATTTGAGAGGAAGGTTAAAAGATATAGCTATAACACTGGGTTATACTAATATTAAAAAGACTTTACAAGTGCATGTTGAAGATCATCATAAATCTAGCTGATTTATGTACACCCTAAAACGGGCTCCATCCCTCGCACAAAACGAAGGTTTCTGAACCTGGTTTGTATGAAATTGAGACCCCTCACTGAGCTGTTTCTTAGAAATTAGGAACGGTGTAGACTGACACGTAGGAAAGTCAGTTTTATGAGGTTAACAATGGAATGTTCTAGAACCACGGATTTCCGAGAAAATATTGTATGATAGGAAATTGTTTCTGCCACACTGACGGGACAACACCTGAGTCGGCATTGACAAAGAATTCAAAAACAATAGACTGGACTTAGTTCTAGGAATAGACCGTACATTACATGAGGTCGACAATGGAATGACCTAAAAACTCAGATTTCTGAGAAAATATTACACAGTAGGAAATGACTAGCCCTACTGGTGGGTTCATACCGTGGCAAAATTCCTAGGGTGCTATACACAACCCTAGGGTGCTATACACAACCCTAGGGTGCTATACACAACCCCCCACTGCTGGATTATTTAGGTCGTTTTATACAAAAGACTGACGTGTATGCAGCTCAGTTTTGTGTGAGACGTCGTCTATATATTGCAGTAACAGCCCGCTTGTGTTAGGACACTTTTGCTTTTTGTGCTTGGAATAAAATATAAACATGAGTAAATATCGATTAAATATCATTTGAGAGATTTTAAACTTTGACTTGTAATATTTTAACTTTTAGCTACTTTTGTACAATATGTAGAGATTGATGTAACTGTTTACATCACACTTATTGTCATAACCCATGGGACTGTGTACTTTGAATATAAATCTTATTTAATTATTAAACAAGAATCTTTTAATTATAACTGGTTTGTGTGTAACCACTTCTGTACAATACGTAGTTGATTTTTGCATTTGAAATTATTAAAATATTAGATTGATGCTTAACCAAATATTCGTCAAACACAAATTAAATATATTTTAACTATTTACAGTTAAATGAGTGCTACACAGTGTTGTTTTGGCTCAACATCGGATCATGATAGCTTATGCCCTAAATAGAAACTATAAATAGATTGAAATTGACAGTTTACATTGACAAATGTGTGAGAGAGAGAGAGAGGGAGGGCATTTTGCTGTTTGGGTTTTATCTGTACATTAATTAAGTGCATTTTGTGATTTCAGGATGGGAAATTGCTGTGACACCTGCGGTGAAACTTATGGGCGGAGAGACGCTCCACTTTGTCATCAGGCTGAGCACGCAGTACCGAAGCTCTCCTGCGCCCTGTGCGGATATTCAACTATTCGTCAGGACCTGATGAAGTAACATCGCTCATCAGTGGCACACACTCATAGAGCGGGATTGCAGCTCCCTCTTCCTACACCCAACATCACCTGCGGAGTGTACAGTACCACCTTCACTTTGCTAAAAGACTTGGATCGTCATATGTGAGAGCAGAACGACCCGAACGTTGAACGAGCACAACGTTGCCCAAAGTGTGGCAAATAGTTCACTCGACGCACCAACCTCATTGAGCAAGAAGAGTTTGCCTGCCCCGTGAACAGGGTGGAAAAATGGGGAGTGATAGCACCTCATAGAGCTACCCAGTAAGAGGTGGAGTGCCAGCCCTCATTGTTTTGCATACGCTATGCAAGCTAAGTTTGTGAACAATGACTCAGCGACTGAAAAAATATCCACCAGCCTTGCTCGCGTGGTAAAATTGGGATAGCTTCGATTCCCAGTGACCTCAGTGCGAAATTTGAACGAGTCAACCCCCGCGTTAGTGTGAACATGTACGAGTTGGATTCAATAATAGTGAATGGAAAACCTAAATATACTGTATATCCATTACGTACCCTGTCGCCAGGAAATCACACCGATCTTTTATATTTGACTGTGAGAGACGGCCCCTCACATTATTGTTACATTGCAGACTTGGGCCATCTAGTATAGACACAGCTGAATAAGTATAATCATTAAATGTATCCATGCAAGCTGTGTTTTGTACATTTTGATAACCAAAAACAAACTCGGCATGAAAGGGGAACAATGTCTGCAGCAAAATTGTCGCTGCTGTGGAGAGGAAGCGCCACTTCATATGAACTTGGCTACGATGAAGATTATCCTGTTCAGCCACCCGGAGCACAGTAAAAGGGATCGATTCACTATCTACGCTGACTTTGAATGTGTGAGCTCTACAACCTGTGATGGAGGTGCCGGATGCCAAGACGCTGACTGGAGGAACAGTGTCTCGCATTCACGTCCCATACGCATTCTGCTCATACGCACAAAACATCTGTAAAGAAGTGTGCAAGACGAAAAACGTACTTTGGTGACGACGCTTCATCCGTTTTCATTCATCGTCTGACGAAGGATGTGCAGGAGAATAAAGACAACTAATTGTTCAATGATTGGCGACCTAGGCCTAAACTTACTCGTGCAGTGACGCAGAGTGTGTTACTTGTGTTTATCGACGCTAGCAAGGACGTGAAAGTGCTATAGCGCAGCAAAGTATGAGTACTGTGGTGTAGAAAACTAGTTGTGTAATCTGCGTTACCGGGAACAATAATTCATCAATGTGTATTTCCACAATATCTCGAAATATGACGGACATTTTATGGTCAGGAAGTTAGCTGTGGATCCCAGTAACATCGAGGTTATTGCCCACACTGATGAACGCTACATCTCGTTTATGAAGAAGTTCGTCCTCGATGATGAGGAAGCGAGTTGACAACCACTGCAGCAGTTGGTGAAGCAGAAGAAGCAGCAGAAGAAGAAAACGGAGCTTGTCATCCTTGTACAATTCGTGGTTGCGTACATGTTTCTGCCTTCGAGCCTCGCCAGCCTCGTACCAGTGTTACCTGCGGAGCAGCTCATCAAGACAAGGAAGGTGGTCCCGAATCCAGCGAGGTTCAATTTAGTGCCTTGTAAGGGGGTGTTATTGTATAATTTTGTGACAGCGCTCACGGTGTTGGGGTGTTGGGATCGACTACTGACCTACCGCCAAAGGAGGATTACTACAGCGACCTCACACTCATATTTGGGCATAGGTTATAGTCTTGTCCGCAACGCTTGGGACACCTTCAAAGGTGCGGACCATTAAGACTAGGCCACGGTGTATTTGTAGAGCGACGTCACGTTGTTAACTGATCCCCGTTTGAACAGTTCTGTGGTAAGTCCCTGCAAATGAAGTTGACCCTGCTCACTTTATCACTCGACCCTCCTACACATGGGATGTCATGTTAAAGTTGACAGACATTAGGCTCGATATGCTTTAAGACTTTCACATGTACCTCTTCGAAGAGCAGGGTATTAGGAGTGGTATATCCCAGGCAATTATGCGTCGTGCCATTGAATCATAGCAAGTGCCGCGTTGAATAAGATTGTGTGTCTGTAGAACCGACACATTACCTGATTTACTTTGACAAGAACATTTTGTACGGATGGACCATGTTACAACCATTACCAACTAATGACTTCGAATGGCTCTCCGTGCAAGAAATCAAAGACGAAATCAATGTTGCGTCGTTAGATCCAAATGGTGCAAGCAGGCTTTGAAAAATGGGTGGGAAATGACCAAAGTGCATCGTGTCTTATGATTCTGTCAGTCTCAGTGGCTGGAGACAGAAATCTTGAAGAACACCAAGCTGAGGAAAAGGGCCAAGCCCAAGTTTCACCAGGACTATTTCATGTTAATGAACAATGCGGTCTTCGACAAAACGATTGAAAATATGTGTAAGCGTCTCAATGTGGAACTAGTCAAATGTGTACTGCAAATGTGTCAATGTGTACTGCAAAACAGTTCAAAAGATCTGTCGCAAAACCAAACTTTTTCAACCGGACCTATAATGGTAACAACGTCGCCCTAATGCAACCAGCGAAAGTGTGAATTTTGCTGGACAAACAGATCTACGCCAGCATGTGTTTTACAACTCATTGTGCAGTATTTTAACAGTTTCATTGGATGTTGTTTACCTTAATATTCTTGTCTAGTGAACCATTTTTGTTTGACTGAAATAGGGAAGCATACAATTAATTTTAAATGACTCTTTTAACGGGTTATTTCCATGAAAATAGTATTAAAATGCCATAAAAAGTAAAAAAATTAAAATGATTCTGAGTTTTTTTATAGAAGCTCTTTTAATCGGTTACCTTAAAAATTGTTGTAAACAGTCATAAACATTAATAAAAGTCAATGAATCTAAATTGGGAAAGATTAAAAAAAATTTTAATTTTCTTTTTTATTGGAGGGTTTGAAAGCAACTTTCTCCCAATATAATGCGAGATGACGTTGTTGGCCGAGTTACTCACACTCCCTTCAGATTTTCCACTCCAATATTTTTAGCGAATTTCTCCTTTAGGAAAGAAGCTATTACGGTTGGTCTCATGGTAAGACCTAAGCCCAAGACCATAATAACTTTTTGTTTTGGGGGCCCCAGAAGCAAAAAAAAACCATCTATACACACACATACTTACATACATACACTAATACACACATACATACACTAATACACACATACATACATACATATACATATACACACATACATACATACATATATACATATGTAACGTAGTAATTATTCGGTTGAGTTCAAAAACCAGCCTGATCAGACCACTGGAAGGGGGTTAAAAGGGGATAAACCCCCCCAAAAATGGGTTTTTTGGGTTTTTTTCACGCAGAAAAATAAAAAAATCTAATTTTGATTAGCATCATTGAATTCAGCTTGAAAAAACAAACATATTTTGAATCATTGCTCTAAGTCCACTGTTTACCGAGATATCGAAAGTGGTAAACGCAGTACGTTGTCCCAATGTTAACCTTATGGAAATAAGTAAAATTCTATATAGTAGAGTCCCGCAAACCCGGACTTCGATAACCCGGAATTCTGGATAACTCAGAAAGCCTACTAGAGCAATAAAGTGCACTGAGATTCAAGGCCAGAGCATGATGTGACACATAAAACAGTTTTGGTTTTTCTTTAAGTTTTTTTTTTTGTAACTGATAATGTAGTTATTGTATTTTTTACTATGTGATAAATAAATGATTTCTTATAGAAATAACAGAAACTATTCTTATTTTTTCTTAATTTTACTCATTTCCCGATAACTCGTAATTTTCACAAACCCGGACACCGTTCTGTCCATATTAGTCCGGGTTTCTGGGACTCTACTTTATCTAACTTATTTCTCAACGTATCTTAATAAAACCTGGTTTGTGGCTTCATCTAGATGAAATGTAATGTATTTTAGTCTAAAATCCCCGAAATTTTCATTTTTGTGGCAGCAAACTTGCACACTCATTCCCCATGTTATCCTTAAGGGAAATAAAAAAAAAACTCTTAATCTTCATTATCTCTTAACAAATCCTGATAAAACTTGGTTCATGGCTTCTTCTAGTTAAGGTCTACAAATTATTGAATTAAAACCACCCATTTTTAACATACCTGTTGCAACAAACCTGTATACTCATTTCCCATGTTATTCTTACGGAGATTACAAAAACATGTCATATCTCGCCATGTTAGATGGAAATATTTTTATTGCCTTTGAAATTCACTGAGTATGCAGGTCTGCTCCAACGGGGATGTTTATTTTTATTATCAATTTATTCAACTTGCTATGATTGTAATCTGATGCATCTTTTAACTAGACAACAGCTTTTTAATCAGATTATCATATTATTACCTGTTTCGTATGGTTGGATAAAAATGAATTTTGGGATGCATTCCGTATTTTCGGATGCAGAATCGGATTAAATAAAGAACAGTTATCAACAGATAATAAATTGTCAACAGGGGTAACATCGCGAACGGTACTTTTAGACATTGTAAAACTGTTTGATCCATTAAGAATTATTTCGCCAATTATAATAAATGCTAAAATATTCATGCAAGATTTGTGGAAACATGATATTAAAAGTGACTTCCAGAGCAATTGAATCATAGATGATTACAGTTCAAATAAGATTTAACTTTGCTAACAATTTCAATGGATCAATGTTAACATATTGAACAAAATAGTTCACATAAAATAGGTTTTGAAAAATCACTAAAAGTTTTGAAAGAATGTAACGACAGTAGGAAAGCTCGAGTGTGTGAAGAATATTTTATCTACAATAGTGTGATTGAAAATGGCAGTGATACTTTATTAAATAAAAAAAGGAGTGTCCTACTAGCATATTGTACTGTTTGGTAACCATCTACTAAACCCAAGAGGGTGTAGTGAGCAAAGGATTTGCCTGAAACAGAATGTACAAAATTAATGGGAATCCATTTGGACAAACATTTGAATTAGCACCCTCATTTAGATGCAGTTTGCCGTAAAATTTCATCCAATATTTTTTTGCTTAGAAATCTTTCAAAACACAGTGACGGAACTACACATTCTGTCGCCCGGGGCAAAATCGGCGTTTGGCACCCCCCCCCCCCCCCTCAGCACGGCACCAAACATAAAAATATATAATATTTATAATATGTCATTGATGTGATGGATAAGCAATTATATCGTATATTATTATAATGTGATTTTACATTATGGCCTCAATACAACCGATGTACGCAGGCAACAACATAGCCTAACCAAAAGCTGTTTAACCGATAAATTTTACAGCCGCTGTAAAACAAATGCAAGGTGTCTACCAGGTTTCACATATGGAACACCCGACTTTTTTCTGACTATTTCAAAACAATATTCCCTTTAGACCTACCAGTGAAATCGGCCATATTGCCTACTAAAACGAATACTTGAGCCCAATCCCAATCTATGCAATGTATACAGAACCCTTTAGGTAGGGACACCTTAAACAAAAATGTAGTTACCGCCGCCGGAAAAGAGAAGGCGCCACTTTCATTTTTCAGTTTGATTGGAATTGTTGTAAGAGTTTACGGATCGAGCTGACTTTCCAATGTCAAGCAGCTGGCTGTAATATTTTGACAGTTGTATGTTATTGTTTTGTAATGGTATCTTGTACCATTTACATGTTTTTGTTTACAAACACTTTAATTTTGACATTTTGGATAATGAGTAGGAGCGCGGACTATACGGAGCCAGCTTGAACTATTTCATGCATCAGCGCTAATTTCTCCTCTGCTTTTCGGCGGCGGAACTAAACAAATAAACATTGGATGTCCCTACTTAGAGGATTCTGTATACATTGATCTATGTAAAGTAAAATGCAATATTATTTGATGGCCGGAATGCGACCGGGAATTTTAACGGCCGCGATATGTCAACAATGATTAACAGCTGCAACGAGACCAAGAGATTTGTTGGCCACAAAGGCACTTAGCGATTTTCTGGCCACAACATGATCGAGGCCGTGGTATAAACATCCGCGATATGACAGCCGCGATGCGATCGAAAGGTCATGAAAAGGGCCAGCGCCGTCGCTTTGTCCACAAAACGTACGAGCGATTTTCTGGCCAATAAACACCGAGAATGTGACAGCCATGAGTCTTGACGGTCGCGATGCGGAAGAAATTTTACGGCAGCGACGCTACTGAGAGGTTTGCCGGCCGCGAAACAAAAAATTTGACTTCAAATTAAATTTTTCACTTTTTCCTTAACCGGGGCCAGCCAGGCGCCCCCTACTGGCAGGCGCCCGGAGCAGGTGCCCCCGCTGCCCCCCCTTAGATCCGTCACTGTCAAAACACTGTACAGAACAATTATTAATAACAGCTTATTATGGTCTGATATTTCCTCACTTGACTTATGGGATTGCTCTATGGGGGAACTGTGCAAGAGCTTATTTCAAACGACTTTTTTCATTACAAAAAAATCTGTTAGAATCATAAACAAATTGAGGCTCAGAGAGTCATGCAAAACTACTTTTAAAGAACTTGGAATTCTGACATTACCTTCCATTTATATTCTTGAAACAACTTTTTTTCTTTCGTTTTAAATGTAACCTAATACAAGGTAGTGATGTACATTCCCACCACACAAGAAGGAGGGATAACTAAAGAGTTGCCCAACACAGGCTTCAGGTGTCTCAACATCTTCCATCACAGATGGGGGTGAAATTGTTTAAGAGGGTTCCCTACCTACGCCAAAACATGCCTAAAACATGCTCCGCGCGGTGTCATTTAGCGCCTGCAGTTTTCAAAATAAAATTTAATTTAACATAGCATTTAAAAGATAAAGAGTTGTAGAATGTTTATTGCTAACCCAAAATCTTTCATTTGTAAAGATACGCTCCGTTGAAGTTGACCAACTTTAACGCCATGTATCTTTTTAATGAGTGAGCGTAAACGATTTTGGAGAAGCAATAAACACTCTGCAACACGTTATCTTTACAATTTTATATCCGAATCACTTTTATTTTAAGAATTGAAGACGCTAAATGACACCGCGTTTACCCCTGCACCGGCTTGAGCGGCGAAAAATGCACAAATTTAACATGGGCTCTTATGGAGCCGCAGTTCCAAAAGTCGCCGCTAGTGTCGCAGAAAAACGAAAACTGCCCGAGGTAGGGAACCCTCTTAATAGCTTGCCTCCCGAAATGAAAGCCATCTCAGATCAAAGAAAATTTAAAAACTCATTGGAAAAATAATTGGTAGGAAAAACCTTTTATAAATTAGATGATTTATTTGAAGACAGAACACTTCAGCATACAGTGGCAGTGACAGTAGAGTAATTACCCTCAGTGGGAGATGGCGTCATTTAATTTTAATTTTGATGTTTCATGTTAATATAATCATTATTATTTTTCTTTGGGTAACTACTTTTGTTTCTGTCTTGTTCTCTTCATTTTGTAAGCCTCTGAATCAGTGAATAGTAACTAATAATGGTGTAAATACCTTGTACTGTCATAGTGATCCTTAGACTGTCTAGACTAGCCCTCCGTGCATGTCGCGTGTTTCCCCGTACCGGAATTTTCATTAAAAAGTCGATGTTTGTTTGTTATGTGCGTCTGTCCGTTTGTGTTTCGTGGATATGTGTAATGATGGTTTTTTATCAATCCTGACGACTTCCCCTGGAGTGAATTTGATGTCCATTGCCTGAAGAAGATCTCAATGAGGTCGAAACTGCAGTAGCCTATAAGACTGCAAAGGATCACTTTGGCAGTACAAGGTATTTATACCATTATTAGTTCTTAATCTCTGATAACTAGAAAAATTTTGTTTCTTATAGTTTGTTACTAAATAATAACATAAGATTTTTTATTAGTATTAAGGCTTGACGTTTGTTGTACAATATTGTGTATTGTAACAATAAAGATATTTGAATTGAATTGAAACTGAATCGTAAGATTATAATCGTTTTGTAAGAAAACATGATTAAAGCGCTTATGAATGTAGTAAATTCATAACTGTACATTAGAACTGTACATTCATAACGTTTTAAAACTGAGATATAAATATTTCTTTGTTAAGTACCTTTTGTATTAAAAATATTATAAACTATACTGCCAAAATCCATAAATTAATTAATCCATAAATAAATCCATAAAGTAATTAAATTAATTAATTAACACACCCGGTTCTGAACTTGGCCCTCACTTTCAATGATACAGAATCAGGCATTGAACATTTCACAAAACAGTAGACCATTATATCATAAGTAAACAAGAAGTTTGATAAAGATCCAGCACTTTATGGCTATTATCACACTGGCATATAACATTTCCAATGCCAACAGCAGTGTATGCAGTGCACCATTGAAATGTGTTCTTCGAGGGAAGTCATATATGTGATTGTGAAAGTGCAAAGCTTCCGTAAAAATTCAGCCAAGTGGCTGAGTAGAGTGATCAGAACAGTGTTTTGTCTGCGGTTGAGACAGGGTGCCATTCTCTACAGTCCAGGACAAGACTGTAGTGTCTGAAAGGTTTCGGAAAAGCTATAAAGAAGTTCTGAACTCTTTCCTAAGGTGCTTTTGAGTTAACAAGATGTGAACCAACTGTCGAGTTGAGAAGTGGGGGACGCGTCAAAGTACACCTCCGTCAAGGTCTGCCAGCGTCAAACTCTGCCATGTTTGAGTGCTACAGGTTGTTCGGGCCGGCCCTGCCAAACTCCGCCATCTTTGAATGCGGCGAGGAATGTGGTACAGTTTACGGTGGTGGACCTTGTCGCCAGCGGTCTATTCGCAAAAGTGGGAGAGCGACGGACTCGGCCACTTTCTGAGCGTAATTTAACGAGGGATTTCTACCCAAAGCTTTTCAATACGCCGCTTGGATACCCGTTTACGCATAGTGAGGAAAGTAATCATATTGTATAGTATACATGTAAGAATAATTATATTTATCAAAACTTTCATGTATGATTAAAAAGTTCTATAATTTTTATGTATGATATTTTTTGCCACCTAAACTGATTTTAATCAAAAGTCTATTTTTTTGGGCACAATAATTACTTTTAGTTGGAATTCAAGTTTTTATACTGTAATACCTAGAAAAATTACTGTACTCCAAATTAAACCTATAAATGGAATGTTGATAATTAATCAATAAGGCTTATTTTTTATCACAACACTTCTTACGGTATGTTAATTTTATAGTATTATGCCTACATTATTTATCTTGATCTATATAAACAATTACTAGGATCTATCTAGAAAATTATGTAATTTTAACAATATTTTTGAAAAAAAGTTTTTAATTTTAAGCAGTAAAACTTATATTCCAATTAACGAAAAGCTATTTTCCTTTCAGAGAACTTTCTGTAATTGAATGTACAGATAAAGCGGCTTTACATTATAGTCTGTTATACATACCTATTTAGTTAAGAATAAATTATTAGTTTATTTTGAAATAACATGTGAATTTATCAAATATGTTATAGACTATTTTAATTCAGATAATAATTTTTTAACCTACAGAACTTTTGAGAAACACAATCCTTTACAGCCCTAGACCTTTAAATCTTATTTTTATGAAACTGGAAAACTTAACCCCCCCCCCAACCCTTTCATCCCACCAATAATAGGTGCCTATTTAGCTCAGAACAAAATAAATATATAGTATTCATCAGCAAGCACAGAAAGAAATGAATAAATTGATTGATAATTTAGCAGAGAATTAAATAAATTACTCGTATTCATCATTCTCTTGGCGGCAGCAGTAGCGGCAGAAAGCGCAAGCGTCTAGGGCTGTGCGCGAAAAGTGGTAGGATTTGTTGGTGTTAGACTCTGCGCGAATGGGCTAAGCAGAAAAATGGTACAGCTTGGTGGGACCGGCCACAACAAACTCTACCACTAAGGAATGTGGATTGGAATATGGTAGAGCTTGACGTTGGCAGACTTTGACGATGGTGGACTTAGCGGATTTGGTCCAAATGAAAGCGATCGAGTTTGCCACTGACAGACCTTATCATAGTCCTTAAGAAGTGCATTGTCATGTCTTTTGTTTTAATAGAACTAACAGTGAATTATTTGAAATATCTTGGTACATGTAACCAGGAAGATTATGTCGCTGAAGAGTTTCTTAAACTGCTAAGTGTTCTTTCGTTTGCATTTACATGGTACTGTCTAAAGAAAATGTATCTTACAATTTGTAATGAAAGCGCCTCATTATTATCTATTGCATAGCTTACGACTTTTTCATCTGGAATGGGTAGATTGTTACTTGGTCATTAACAAAGACAATAAAAAGTCAAGATGACTCTATATTTTGAATTATTTAATCATACTGCCTCGAAAACAGTGACTACTTGAATATTTTACTCGGAACCTCAATGGTACCGAAGTGTTGGTCGACATTTTAGTTGAACTAGTAAAATTAACTCTTACTGACCCAAGGTAGATGCTTGTGTTCCTTAATAGCTTGCTGATTAAAAATGTCTTACATTCTTACATTTACAAATTTAGTTCTTTATGAGCCAAATTTCATAAGGGTGTCTAGGGTGTTTTGTATTTCTGAAATCACTTCTCCTTGATTTTCCTTTAATAGTGCCTTTTAGTAGTAGGGAACTGGATAATCAGGTTAAATGTTTACATTATGGTTCTCACATCTTAAACTCTTTAAATAAACAGAGAGCTTATTTGATATTCTCTAAGTAACAAGAGGATTACCAGGAACTACAATCTAAAAATAATGTAAACTTCAAATTTAACATTAGTATCTCTTTATTGGAAAAACTAATAATAAAATAAAGGAAAGTATTTCATGCTTGCGATCTAGATCTTCACTTGATTACTCGGTATCTAAGCTGGTAAGCTGGTGGATCTAGATATGCCCTAACATTGACCTATACTCAATGACTTAGCTTTTCTTGACAAGCTAGCCTTTTCATACCATGACCTAAAACCAGGGGTGCATCGAAGGGGGGGAATGGGACTAGTCCCCCCCCCCCCAGCAGCTAAGGTTTTTGGCAAGTTTAGGGCTAAAAATTGTTTCTAGTAAAATACAAATCATTTTAAATGAAGATACAGTTTGAAATAAAAATAAAATAACAATTAGAGCTGTCCATGAAAGTAATAAACAGGAAAAATTGGAAGCAGTTAGGTAGACTTATTAAATGCAGATGGGGTTCGGGAGGCAACCTCATGTGTAGTTTATTTTGTCTCGATGAAGGTCATAACCCCCTCCAATTGCCACTACTCCTGCCACATATCAGATACTAATCTTCTAACCCGCCACTGCTCGTCGATTTACCATACTTAAGAGTGTTTTCACCCAATTAAAGAAATCAGTAAAGGATTAACTTGCTCAGGGATCTACATTGCACGTCGTGTCGTTTGCCTGTATATAGGCGAATTAATTTTTTAAACATTGAAATAACATGGGTTAACATTTAATTAAAATTAGCTGGAACAAGAAGAAAAATCTAGAAACATATTTTAAAATAAATATAACATTTGTGTACAGGCAAAAGTTGTTAAAAGCTCTTTAATGGCTCGAAAATGATTCAAAGTAATCAATTAATCATGCAATAAGGCATTATGAAAAGTTAGTTATTTTACCAAAAATGACTCAAGAAAGAATTCGTGTTATTTTTTTTTTTGGATAGAAAGTTTTGATAGAACATTCAGTTTGATTAAAAGTTTAATAAGTAATAGAAAACTTATTTTAGTTCACGCACGAAGATCCGACCCTTTAAAAATCAACTTTTGCGAGAGAGATGGGTGATATAGACGATTCCTAAGTATGTGAATTTCATTGGCAGCAGCAATGTGGTTTTGATTTTTTGTACCTGTCTGGTTTTCTATTGGATAGTAATTTGGTTTTTTGATGTTTTTTTACTGTTCTTGAGGTGTTTTTATCTTCAGCTAGATAGTGACTCTTAAACCTGTAAGTCACAAAACTGTCCTTAACTGCTGCAGTGTCGTTAATATTGAAAGAGAATAATTTTAATTGTTGGTACCATATTTATTGTACAGTGTTGAAAGCATTTCAAATTTAGATTTGGCTAATAATTAAAAACCCTCTTAACAATATATTTTATGAAAAATCATGACCACTTCCTATAAACCTTCTGAAACGTTCAAAAATTTCTTTCGTTAATTTGCTCTCGCGCTTGTCATAATTTATTATTTGAAATTAATTGACATTGTACAATATCATAAGGTGTACTAGTTTTTATTCTACACTGATAACTTTTTATATTTTAGTGGTAAAGTGAAATGACACATAATAGGTGACGTCAACAATAAACATGCAATATACGCAAAACGAGTAAACGATGGTAAAATATTCAAAAGACGTGAATGGCAGTAAAAATAATTACTACCATGCCTATTTATCAATAGCAAGTAAAGGACTAGGAAATTTGTGAAAAATAAATATCCTACTTCTTTTGTTATGGTTGTGAAAGGGCATTTCATTAATACTTATGGGGAATTTTCCCTTACCTGACCAACATTAATTAGTTCATATTTCTCAGGTGTCACAGTATGTTTTTATGCTTCTACATTGCCTGAAAACGTGAGTTCAAAGATCCAATTTTCAAACCTCCTAGGAGAGGGCCCCCGGACCCCCCCCCTGCTGGGGCGAATCCCATACCCCCCCAGGCTCTGCGGTCACTGCGGCCCTCCCCCAAGGATAATTCCTGGGTGCACCACTGCCTAGAACACCATGAATTTCCCTTCTGCTACACTAATTTAATCCTTGGCCTTAACCAAGACCTATTACCTTTTTTTCTTGCAGGACCTCTATGTTCAATAATTTTGACCTAGATCGAAGTATTCAATTTGGGTTTTTTGTCAGGTCCCAAACCCTTGCCTCCAAACCTTTCATTTTAAAATTTCAGGCAAGGTGACCTGATTTCCTGATTACCCATTGTCTGACTTACAATTTCTGAGGTCCTCAACCAAGTTTACTGTCCGGCCTGTGCCCTGTGCCCTTTCTCCACCCTTTTTCCACCCCTCCAACCAATATTCCCATTATACCTTTTTGCCCACCATGGTTTCTCAACTTTAAATTATCATTATAAAAACCATCATCAATGTTTTTATTCTTATCAGTATCTGTTATTGAATATGAAGTAAAGGCACCTTAACCTGACACTTTAAAACATATTTCGCTTTCATAAATACCTTGAACTACCAAAAAACTTTGTAAGGCAAAAGTTTTATGGGTAATCATTTTTAAGAATATAGTTTGAGTACTTCAGGGAGATGGGGGGGGGGGGGGGGTTTGAGTATTTCATAGGAGTGTGGTATTTGACAAATGTATAGTAAATGGTCACGATAGTTTTGTGTAGTTTATTCTTTTAGCAGATTGATTTTTGATCTTTTTTGTCTTTTGAAAATATTCTACAGACCCTCTACCCAGGATTTCAACTATAAGCTTGTAAAACTGATTTATTCATAGTTTGCCTCCTGGATTGATAATCTACTCATGAAATACTAGTTTACTGAGAAATTGTGATCAGTAAGTGAGTCAGTCAACCATTTTGGCTTATATATATAAATTTTAGGTTATTTTTATTTTCTGTACCCTAATATTAACTTTAAAATATACTTGTTAACCTAAAACTTCAAATAATAAAAAAATTGCAATTTACATAAATAAAGTGTGAATTTTTAACTTAAAAGCCCTCAAAAAATGTTTTAACCGTCTGTCCAATTTGAAAATTAACTAAGAAATTTTTTTTAAATAAACAAAAAGGAAGGGAGTGGTCATAAATAGGTCCATATTTTAACCAATTGGTCTTAAAATTAAAATTTCATGGGATTCAAAAAAATATCAAAATAGCTGTTTCTATTGCGATTCTCAACATTTATAGCGGAAATACATCTTAGAAGTTCTATTGAGGCTGGCAAACCTCAACTAATTATGGCAGATAAATAATAGGTCATATTGGGGTCTGCAAATCTCTCGGCTGTAATTTTAATCAATCTAATGGCTGTAACCTTGGTTAGGGGCACAACGTTGACCGTTGACTTCATATTTGCGACTTCTTTCTGTTATTAAATCTTTCAAAAAGATAGGTTACTCAGTGAATGTTTGCCTTTGAAAATTTGGGGCAGATGTTTTGAAGATTTGGGCAATGAATTTCTTTGTCACATCAATCTCTTGGTCGTTATGCAAACATCTTATCTTTCGGTCATATTGTTCCAAAAAAATTCTTGTTTGTTTCGCAGAAAAATTCTTAAGAATATCATGTATATATCCAATTTAATATACTAACTGAATTGGCAAAGATAAACCTACAGAATAGTTTATCCGGTTAGTTGTAAAGTTGTCTGGTATGTTGTTATATATACAATTATACAAGTGATTGTTGATTCTGGCTAAGGAACTGTTATGTTATACTTAAAATTTGTTAATTTTATTGACCCCATTCCATGTACAAGTTTGTATATATGCAGTTTTTAATAAAGCTTGACTTGACTTGAATCATAACAGTTGTTTTCAAACTACAGCCATTTAGGAGAATTGTCATTTCAGCATGTATTATGAAATGACCAGTGGTGCACCTGGGGGAGTCATCTGATTTTCCCAACTGTTGACCTTGAATTTCCCAACTCTTGAATCTAAATTCCCCAACTGAAATCATTCAATTTAAACACGAAAATTAATCTGAAAAAAATACTTTTGATCACATGCCCTGAAAGACCTTAACAGTTGGGAAATTTTGTATTCCAAAATTTCCATGTGTAATTAGTAATTACTGGATGCTTAGATAAGTGTCATGAGCCATGCATCTGTGCATGATCTTCATACTTTGGAAATGAAGCTTAACCAAAAATTGAATAGAACACAATATTACACCGTATGAATGTAATTTATTTTCGCAAAAATTAGATTCACTTTTACCAGTTGTACTGAAGGTTGATTTCCTGAAAGATAGTTTGGAGTTCTAGAGCTAAGAGGAATGAGAGCAAGGTAATTTGATTATTGTTGAAGTAGGATTAGAGTATTAAAGTAATTTATATTTAAATTTTTAAATTACAGTAAAATATACAAATAAAGTTTTAGTTTAAACTGAATTAATTGAGCAATTTACATTCAATTTCAGTACAAATTTTTTAACTAGCTGGCTGGAAATTCCCAAATTTTTGATTTTCAAATTCTAGGGGAGGAAGACTCCCCCCCTCACCCCTCCCAGAGCGACGCCCTAGATATGACGATTGCACGGAGTAATAAAAATGTCTATTTATAAGTATTATGATTATATTAACTGTTAATCATGAAATATTACCGTGCAAGGCTCTGCCCACCAAGTGATAAAATATAATTTAACATTACATACTTACTGTATTACTTGATAAAATAGAAGCTAAAAACTTTCAGAAATCGTATTTTGTATTATTGGTTTTTTTCATTTATTTCTAATCATTCTACAAGATTTGAAGCGCACAAATTATGTATCAGGTAGAGGAAGGCTGTAAAGCTTTTTTCTCATTATTTACATAGAAGAAAACAGAGCAGGGTAGTGATCTGTTGTGGTGACTACTTGACGTTTCCATGTGAGGTGGCAGTCTTGGGCCACCTACCCGCTGCCTTGGGCTAGGAAGGTGGCGACTTGACGTGGTAGCGCCTTGACACGAGCCTGCGAGGTGGCGATCAGACATGTACACCAATGACTACCCACCACCATGGTCTAGAAAGGTGACGACTTGATGGGGTAACACCTTGACAGCATAGCATTGGTGTATTTTAATGAGGTGCTGATCTGTCGCTATGGCTATGTGGCGACTTGATGGGGTGGCACCTTGAAAGCATAGCATCGGTATGTTTTTATGAGGTGCCGATCTGTCGCTATGGCTATGTGGCGACTTGTTGGGGAGGCACCTTGACACGAGCCTGCGAGGTGGCAATCAGACATGTACACCAATGACTACCCGCCACCTTGGTCTTGAAAGGTGGCGACTTGATAGGGTGGCACCTTGACAGCATAGCATTGGTGTACTTTTATGAGGTGCCGATCTGTCGCTATAGCTATGTGGAGACTTGACGGGTGGCACCTTGACAGCATACTGGTAGGGTTCCCAGATGTCCGGGTTTTTCCCGGACAGTCCGGGTTTGGAGGGCTTTGTCCGGTGTCCTGTCCAGGGTTGCTACTTGTCAGGGGTTTTCCTGAATGTTTGCAAAAAATATACTTTTTTTCAAAATTTTCCTGAAATTATACAGCATTTCAACAGGGGTCGTGACAAATTTACAGGGTTTAGAGTTAACACGAGATCGATTTGGTAAATCTAGCATAAAAACTAAATTTGGCAACCCTGTGGGAGTGTGACAACAGCAAACCTATATATAACCTCTATTATACTGACCTCTCTCGTCTGTCTAGAACAGTGAGAATATGTTGGGATTTAGGTTGGAACTGACTTATCTGATACAAATTTACGATAAACAATAAGTAAAAATCTTCATAATACTTTGTCAATCTTATTTTACTACCTTCGGCTATTTTATTAAGAAAAAAAATAAAGTAGCCGAATATGGCTAGTTTGGATGGGGTGTGTTTGTTTACCACACCTCAAACTGTCCTGGGTTGGCCAGAAAAGTGTCTGGTAACCCTAAGCATTGGTGTATTTTTATGAGGCACCGATCTGTCGCTATAGCTGTGTTGTGACTTGACGGGGGTGGCACCTTGACAGCATAGCATTGGTGTATTTTTATGAGGTACCGATCTGTCCCTATGGCTGTGTTGTGACTTGACGGGGTGGCACCTTGACAGCATAGCATTGGTGTATATTTATGAGGTACCGATCTGTCGCTATGGCTATGAGAGGACTTGACGGGTGGCACCTGGACGTCTACTCAAATTTCAATATCACCACCCCAATTCACAAAATCAATATTTCGGATGAGAGTTATCTCACAAAAAAAAATGAACTCTCAATGAGTTTTTTATCTTTAGGGGCTCATTAAATATGACACAATGACTTGTGGGATCCACGGTTTATGTTTGTTTATGTTTGAATAATTCAAAACCTCAGCTTAAGTTACATGTTTGATGAAAGGGAGAGCCAGACATATCAAAATGGGATCAAATTCTTGTAAGGATTTTTTCATTCAAAATTATTCAGACTAAAACTTACAAGTGTTTGCTACAGAGATATTTTTTCAAAGAAAACCAGTTTTTTCTGAAGAAAAATGTTTATAACAACAAAATTTTCTTTTGCTCAAAACGTTTAAATTATAATTAAATGATACAAAACGTCCATTCACAGAGTAATTAAATAAAACCTCACATGGTAAAGTATCATTATGAAATCATCCTTTGATCAAAGCTTTATTGCATTTTAAATTTAAATTATCATTTTCCCTGATGTGATAAATTATATTACATTTCATATTAGCGATAATAATCTCAAATATATTTCTCGTTACCAGTCGTGAAAGAGCAATGTCATTCAACCGTCAAATCCGTGTCTGACCAAGCGCCTTTAAGTGGGCGAGTGCAAATCAGGCGGCGAGTGGACATAATGAGCAGTATTGGAAAACCATTCTTTTAAATCCCGTCAATAAAAAATAAAAATGAAAAAATAAAAACTGGGTATTTAACTTTTATTCTGTATCATATTGTTAAATATTTTTACTTTACAGTTTTATTGGTGTAAAATAAATTATATTTAAATTATGTTTTTCCTGTAAACGTTTGCATGAAGTATTAAATTTTTGGGGCCTGTGTATGCATAAGACTTCATGTTGCCTTGCATATGTTTATCTTATAATATAAAAACATATATACAACATAAACAGGGTGAACCTTCTAAGCCGTCCACAACGGATTGTAGACGAATGGCTTGACATATACAAAGACGGAAAAACCTTTCCCCACTCATTCATACCCAAGGAACAATGTAAAAATAATTTTAACATTTTTTTATACAGGGTTTTTCAAAAACCGGAGGTATTGGGTTCGAATATTAAAAATTTTAAATGTAAACATATGCTTTGTTATGCATTATCTTAAAGCTGTAAAGAAGACGAACAATTTGGTGAAGACAAAATTCACTTATCTTTATTCATTTAAAAATGGTGGTCATTTTCTTGAAAAATATTGGTATTTATGGAGTACCCAGTATCTTTAGAATCACAAAATATATTTCTGTTCTGTTTAAAAATTATTTATCCTCGTAAACTCAGCTTTAGTTTGATATATGACTTGCCAACGTTAAAACAAAATCAAATGTAGTGTATCGTCAAAACTTTTATTTTATAAATGTTGGCAAGTTGTAAGCTGAGTTTACAGGGGTTAATAATTTTTAAACACAACAAACATATGTTTTGTTGTTCTCAAGATACAGGGTATTCCATAAATAGTAATATTTTTCACAAAAATGACCGCCACTTTGAAATTAAAAGAGATAAGTGAATTCTATTTCCACCAAATTGTTCGTTTTGTTTAGAGCTTTAAAATTATTCATAACATGACATATGTTTACAATTTTTTTAAATCCTGAAATTCGAACTCGTGACCTCCAGTTTTTGGAATATCATATATTTTAAATAGGTTTAAAATATTTTAACGTTGTTCACTGGGTATGAATTATTGGGGAATGGTTTTGTTTTGTATGTCAAGCCGTTTGTCTACAATCTGTCGAGGGCGGCTTAGAAGATTTATCCGGTATAAATAATATCTAGAGCATCCCCTCTCGCTAAGTTTATTAGTACTCTAAGGCCTGGTTTGCACGATGCCCAGTACAGTGGACAGTAACACCTTTAAACAAAAGAGAACAAAAGAATTTTTTTCTACTGTCCTACTGTCTGGTCGTCGTGCAAACCAGGCCTAAGGCTAATGTGGATAAATTTGTACATGATTTGTACTGATTTGTACATGAGGAAGAAACAAACTCTCTCTGTGATTTGAAATATCACAAATAAATTAAACTTTTATAAGGAATGAGTTTAAGCATAAATAAACGCAGGCCTGGAATAAAGATGGGCACAGAGGGCACCTGCCCCAGGCGGCAGATTTTAGGGGTTGGCGAAAAACAAAATAGGCAGGCAAAAAATATCAACCAGCTTTGAAAACTGTACATAAAAAATTGCAGAGAAATTCAGTGATATAGTTTCACATCTTAGCTATATTTTGCTCTAAGAAAACTTCATTATTTGTGGGCCAGATGGGCGGATGTAGTGGAAAAGTACCGAGCAAATAGAAGCTTTATAGTTCAAGGACACAATGCTAGCATTTTCTTTATAGGTTGCTTTGGCCACACTACCCGTTCAAATATTGTAATTTCAAGCTTTCTTTCAAACGACATAATGTGTGCGTCAGTGCCGGCCCTAGGGTAGGGCGACAAGGGCGGCCCTAGGGTAGGGCGACAAGGGCGGCCCTAGGGTAGGGCGACAAGGGCGGCCCTAGGGTAGGGCGACAAGGGCGGCCCTAGGGTAGGGCGACAGTGCGGCCCTAGGGTAGGGCGACAGTGCGGCCCTAGGGTAGGGCGACAAGGGCGGCTCTAGGGTAGGGCTACAAGGGCGGCCCTAGAATAGGGCGACAAGGGCGGCCCGAGGGTAGGGCGACAGTGCGGCCCTAGGGTAGGGCGACAAGGGCGGGCGCCTAGGAGGTTCTCCTGTTTGTGGTAGGGGGTTTTCTGGTTTAAAAATGAATGACAAGAAAATAATAAAATGACAAAGAAATATTTATTAAATCATGAGAATGGTTACATGTAGTATTAAAACTACAATTTAAAAGGGCGGCAAACGGTAAGCCAAATACGATCTTCACCTTTATTTAGGTTTGAGCGAGCTCTATTGAAAATTAGGTGTGAATTACTGGAAGTATTTAAAGTTAATGCAGTCCTCACTTAACGGGGGGAAGTAGCAGTAGTGGTAAATTGATGTCCAGTTGGTTTCATCCATTCTATGCTGAAAGGTTATTGCCGGTGAATTACAAAATGTTTTGCAGTAGTAGCATTGGCGTTGTAACCAGGTTGTTCATTATAGGCTATTATTACAAAGTTGATATATTGTTAATTTTATAATATGTACTTTATTGTTATACAGGGTGTTTATAAATGAATATCGGGGTTTTAACTCTTTATAATATTTATGACATTAAACTTACAGTTACAAATTTTATGTCAAATAAAAGAGCAACTCAAAACTTCTTGTTTGTTGGTACCAGTGCGCATGTGCGTGCAATGTTTCCGCCGCAATCCGCTAGATAGCGGAAGTAGCAAAGATGGTGACCAGTGAACAGAAAGAGTTTTGTGTTTTACAATTTGCAAAGACCGATTTTGTAGTTACTGTGCAACGTACGTTCCGCATTAAGTTCGGTTGTAATCCTCCTATTAATAATAACATTGGTAGATGGTGTCATCATTTTGAACGTTTGAAGACAAAGGCCTTTGTAAAGGGAAGAGCCAGCGGGGACGACCCCTTTTTTGGTGAACCCACTGTAACTGGCATTTCTTACCTTGGTACAATAGAGCAACGGCTCTTTCCTCTGTTGGAAGAAAATGAGCCAGAGAACTTCATTTTCCAGTAAGATGGTGTGCCACCTCATTGGCCCAACGGAATACGCGATTGGTTTCAACCAATCATTCATGTCACCCTAACCGAGCGCTGGATGGGCTGCAAGGGCCCCAACGACAGGGCTTCGTATGCTTAGCCTCCACGTTCTCCTGACCTGACACAATGCGACTTGGGCCTTCATGAAGGATCGTCTGTACGTACCTCCACTACTACGTGACCTTCCTGAATTGAGAAACCGGATTGAAGCAGTTTTGCTACAATTACTGAAGACACACTTATCAACGTTTGGGAAGAACTCGCCTATAGACTTGATGTGTGCCGTGTGACAAATGGTAATCACATTGAACATTTATAAGGTTCATGGTAAAACTGTTTGCATTGCTTTTTCATGTGATACATAATTTATAACTGTCAGATTAATGTAATAAATATTATAAAGAGTTAAAACCCTGATATTCATTTATAAACACCCGCTATATTTAAAGTTTTGATCACCTCTTAGATGTGTGTTTTGTAGAATTTGATAAATGTAATGATTCTAATTGACCGATTATATTTAAAAAATTTGAACATGTAAAACCTATGAATATGAACTTGTGAATGTGTAGAGGCTTTATTTCCATATTTTTTACAACAATGAGTCCTAATAGTCCAGGCAACAAAAAGGTATAGAGGGAATTTTTTGAAACACAATTTTTGACTTTGCAGCTTTGTTTGGACTAGTTAGGACGTGAACATATCAAAAGCCCCCGTCCCAAGCCCTTGAGCGGGGAGAGGAGCGGGGTCTGAAGGTACAATTTTAAGGTTTTTCCTAAATATATTGAAAACGATCAACTTTTAGTACTCCCTATTAAATTTGATTATTAAAGAAAATTAAATTTCCTGTAAGAAAAGTATATAATATGTCTATTTTGGTCCAACCATTTACAAGGTAAGCACTAATTTTATTAATATTTAAACGAATATCCCTTCCATAAGAAATACATGTAAATTTTTGGGTAAGATACATGCCCAATGGGGCAATGCTTTTTTCACCTAAAGGAAAATGAACAGCATTCAGGAAATATTGACAAGATTTCCAGTAATTCAACACCTTAATTATAAATATTGGTCTAATGAAGGTGTTGGTGAGCTCACAAAAAATGCTATTTTTCAAGGAATTATTACATATTTGCTATAAAACTTGTTTGCGTAAAGCAACCTCGCGAATTCGCTGATCGTCGAAACAAAAAAAATCTTCGTAAATAACGACACGACGTAAGTATTATGTTGCCAATCGCGAGAAAACACAATAAAAATGCTTTAATAACTGTGCATATATTAAATTCTTTTAAGAGCCACGAAAGTCTCATTGCCTGTTTAGTTTTTTCAACCGTGGGTGAGCGATGATGTGGTGGGAAACACGGAGTGCCATAATAAAGAACAGTCGCGCAAATTTATTAATAGCAGGTAGATGATGGGGGCAAATTAGGAATATATTAATACTGGAACCTTCTTATTTCTTATACAAACGGCATATTAGTTGATTCGAATTCTCAGATAACCGGAGGATTATTTTTCACAAAAGTGACCGCCATTTTGTAATTAATAATAATAAGGGAATTTCGTTTTCACCAACTTAGATCCTCAAAATGATTCATAACATGACTGTTGTTTACATTTAAAACTCTTAGATTCGAACCCATGACCTCAAGTTTTTGGAATACCCTGTATTTTAAAAAGGTCAACAATATTTTAATGTTGTTCCTTGGGTATGAGTTTGTGGGAAAAAGTTTTGTTCTGTCATTGGATGTCAAACCGTTGGTCTATAACCTTTTGTGGATAGATTAGAAGACTCAACCTGTACTGGAAGTATATCATGTAGGATTAAAACAAAAAAATCCTGTGTTATACTCACTATTGACATTACTTTTTGATTGTCTTTAGTTGTTGGATCCAGTATTTATCAGTTTCACACTTTTAACAGTGGATTGATACTAAGATTAAATTTTAGGTATATAATCTATTAAAAGATAATGACCAGAATCCGCTGAATTCACGTCAATATTGTTCAGCGAAGTATTAAATGTCTTCAGTTTAATAAGTAAAATTTACTTTCTAAAATTTTAAAATTAAAAACCTACACTTAAATTTTCTTAGATTAAAGCAAATTTAAAATTTGAAGTTTTAATAAGACTTTAGATGTAATATCTTTAGAAGGAGTTGATCGGTGATTGATAGATAATCCACATAAAATGTGTTGCTATATCTAGTAGTATCTATCTAAGATCTATTGTACAGTAATTTTTATGGTTAGATTGTTGACTTTGTGAAGTTGAAATCTAAGTTAATGATGGGCAACATTGGTAAAACATTTGGAAGTTCATGAAGTCATAAACTGTAACAACGTGAAAGTAACCCTCTGAAATAGAATTCAATGATTAAAAAGAAGCATACTGTGTCTTAATCGAGTTTAAAACGGATGCAAATAACGAAAACTAAAATGCACTGTGTGGTGGACTATAATTATATACGGAAGAAATTCTCTGGTGAGTGAAAAGGCAGAAGACGGATTTGTGGACAAGTGGCAAATATAAGAGCTTATGATTGAAATATCCTCTAAACTGGATACTTAAGTAAAACATTATTTAAAGTGAGAAATACAAGACTCTATGATGTAGTAAGAGGCTGATTGGTTTTGCAGGTGCCAGGGCAATCCCGACCCATTTCACTAAGTGAGCTTCTTTTCGGCTCTGAACCGACAAAGGCTCCAGCGAAAACTACCAAGGCTCCCACAACCACTGCTAAAACTACTGCAAAACCTTCAACTACATTAAGTACTTCTGCCCCAGGCTCTGTTGCACCCACCACGACTCCAGCTCCCCAGACTACGATGGCAACAACCGCACCCCCAGTAAGTCCACCAACAACAAAAGCAGATGATACAAGTAATACAAAAAAGAAAGATGAATCAAGTGAGGAAGATGATTCGAGTAAAGAAGATAAAAATTCTAGTCGTGAAGAAGAACATACCCCAACTCCATTGCCTACAACTAGTCCGCCAGAAGAAACCACAACTGAAGCACAAACGACCACAACCTCAGAAGAACCAACTACATCTACTAAAGAAGAAACAACTTCAACCACAGAAGTACCGACAACGTCAACTTTACAAGAACAAACAACAGCTACTGCAGAAGAATCAACAACACCAACGCCTGCAACTGAAGTTACAAGTACTGAGGAAACAACAACTGCTACCGACATGCTAACTGAACCACCAGCTACTGAGAAAACATCAACTACTACCGACATGCCAACCGAACCACCAGCTACTCAGGAAACAAAAACTAAAACCAACATGCCAACCGAACCACCAGCTACTGAACCTCCAACTACTTCTCAGCCAACAACTAAAGAGCCTACAACTCCACCGGTTATGAAAGTTGAACTGATTATTCCACCAGGGATGTGCTTAGTTCCATGTTGTTTACTTGTCCAACTATGTTCATCCCATTCTATGTCAGACTGTCCATGTTGTAATCAAGAAACTACAACACTTGCATCTATTCAGCCCCCTACTACAGTGCCACCTCCTACATTAACAACAACTGCTCCCCCAGAATCTGTAATGGAAACAACCGAAACACCTAAAACAACAACAGAAGCACCGATAACGACATTGGAACCTCCACCTAAAAATGAACCAGAAACTACAACAGAGGCACCTACAACATCTCCTGAACCAACAACATCCACAGAAGAGGCGACAACTCCTGAACCAACAACAACCCCTGAACCAACAACAACCCCTGAACCAACAACAACTCCTGAACCAACAACAACCCCTGAACCAACAACAACTCCTGAACCAACAACAACCCCTGAACCAACAACAACCCCTGAACCAACAACAACTCCTGAACCAACAACAACCCCGGAACCAACAACAACTCCTGAACCAACAACAACCCCTGAACCAACAACAACCCCTGAACCAACAACAACCCCTGAACCAACAACAACCCCTGAACCAACAACAACCCCTGAACCAACAACAACCCCTGAACCAACAACAACCCCTGAACCAACAACAACCCCTGAACCAACAACTCCTGAACCAACAACAACCCCTGAACCAACAACTCCTGAACCAACAACAACCCCTGAACCAACAACTCCTGAACCAACAACCCCCAAACCGACAACAACACCTGAACCAACAACAACCTCTGGACCAACAACAACTAGAAATCCAGAAGCTACCACCGCTACTCCTACTACAACAAAACCATCGACAACAAAGGCTCCTACAACAACAACAACAACTGCCACAACAACAAGACCACCAACAACGACTACAAGACCTCCAACAACAACCACAAAACCACCAACAACATCAGCGTCCAGAGGTCGAACAACATTATCAGCTTCTGAAAAGTTTAAATCTGGCCAAGTTGCTGAAAAAGGCCAGAGTAGATTTGCAGAATAGTTAACATCCAGAGAACCAATGGCTGTCTTCAGCAGCAGTCATGTGACCGCTCTCTTGCTTCTAGAGCCAGAACACGTAGCTTTAATTCAGCGTCTCGAATCTATTTTTGAGAGCCTCTACAATCTAATAAAGAGGCTATTATCTGCAACGGACCTACACACACCAAATGGAAATTAGGTTAGTTCAAAGCATTGAGCACTTCATATTAATTAATGAAATAATGTAAATTTGAAAGGAAATATAGCTGATTGAATAACAAGATTGCATTTGAGGTATTACATTTTATTTTTAAACATCATAATTAAGATTTATCCATCAAATTCATGCGAGCTCTTTATTCGCTAAAGAAACTAAGCATTTGCATACATATGGCAAAACAAATTTACCTAGATTTTTTCTAGTAGAATTCCCTAAAGACTGAAGATAGTAAGAAGCTGGTTGATTTTTCAGGTGCCTGTTTACAATACTCGTTACGATAACTCAGTTGCTTAGTGGCAATGATCCCTTCAAATCATCAGCGAACATCTGCATCCGTACATCTGATATATTGATGGTGCGGCTTCCCTACTTCCTCAACGATACAATCTACTTCTTCAAGATACAATCTCTTGTTGATACAGCAGATATACAACGAAGCATCATTAGACACCACTGATCAATCCTCAGACAAATTAGTCTTTCACCAGCGGATGAGTTTTGTAATTTCTAAATACATTAAATTTAATTGGTCTTTTGTTATTTTTGGTGAGGTTATAATTGGAAAGACTTAGGTATATCTACCAAACCGATTATTATTTAGTGGATAATGTAATTAAAAAAAAAATAAGGTTACAAACCTTGCACTGTCGTCAATTCAGTGATAATCTGGGTAGATTTACTCGAGTTTCGATACCATTTTCAAAATCTTCATACAAGAATTTACAAAACCTCAGGTCGTCAATATTAAAAACTTTCTGCACACAAAAAACATATAGTATAGTAGTTTTTTTAAAATTTCATACGAACTCTTCTATATAACTATATAAAAATATCTAAACATTTTTTGCTCATTATCACTGTTGAGTGCCGTCGAACGCACTGTCCGGTTAAACGCAGGACAATTATAATGAGGTAATAAACAATGCACGAAATTCACTACAACTATCACTGAATTAAATATTTTTAGATATTTATGCCTCAAAAATATCCTAAAGAGACTCTTTTAGGAAGTACCTTTTTTATATATTATTATTTTATTTTATTTTTTTTAATTTTCATTTTTTATTATTTATTTTTTGTTACAATACATAAATAAGTTGTCAGGTGACTTGTCCAATTTTCTTTTCTACATACATAACCTTAAAGCTAAACACATAGCAATAAATTTAACTTTCATATTATATCTGTAAAATATTCGTCTAATGAGCAGTATGCCTTCTCCAAAGGTCACGTCTTTAATATTTTTTTGAATCTTGTTAGAGAGTCAATGATTTTTATAGACAAAGGTAATCTATTGCATATCTTTGGGGCCATTTATTACGGGGACTAATGGTACAATTTAAGCCTATGTTTTGATGGTTTGATCAACCATTAAAATTAGAGATTACTGGAGAGACATTACTACACAATATGTAGGTTATTCAAATATGCTAAGAATGAATGAATGAATGAAAACTAAATTTATTCCTCCAATATAGATGATACAGTGATTCATGTAGGATACAAATACTATTTATAAATCATACTATACATATATACATAGCAAAAATATGAAAAAAAGCCCACATGGACATCACAACCTGTGCATGAGATATATATAAGATGGAAAGCAATTCGTATCTGAGGATTCAAATAAAATGGTTAATAATTTAATAAAGTGGTTTTGGTTATTTATGTATTTATTTTTATCATTTTTCCAAGCTTTTTCCAAGCTTTAAAGGTTTATTACTAAATATAAAAAAATGGTTTTACATTTTGTATAAAAAGATAAATGCAAAAAATGCTAATGAAGAAACTTGTGTAGATATTTCAAAGAGTGGAGGGGGGGCCTTGTGAGAGTAGGGTCAGGTCCGCCCGTATCAGCTGACGATAAGAGATTCGGCTTCTTCAAAACAAAGTGATAGTAAAAATGTCCTTTTTTTTAAATCACAGGTGTCAGTAGAGAAAGAAAATTAGAGTTTAGAAAACGTTGACACATATTAACATAGAGAGTTTGAGCAATATAAAAAGGATTCGTTGTTAAAATTTATTTTTGAAGCTGAAGAGAATTTATTCCAATATTTTGAGCAAAAAGAGAATGGTGAGAATGAGTGACCTGAGAAAAAATATTGTCATAATTTTTATAAATATGGACTAACAAGGTTTTTAAAAAAGATGTCTGATAAGAAGGATCTGAGACGCAATAAAAAAGCGTCAGAAGGATACCTGGTAGTATTTTTGAAAGCTGCCTTTAATTATTATTAAATTTGTTGGGATTTTCCTTTCGCTTCTAGTGTTTAAACTACACTACGTTTCGAGAGGTATTGAAACTCCTCTCGTTTTCAAGTGACCCTACTTCAAGCTACATTAACCTACTTATTTTTATTTAACCTATTTTTTTTGTTGTTTACACACAATTTACATTCATCCACGATTCAACAGCACAGAAATCTCACTCGCACAAAAAATCATACAAAACACATTGACACAGTACAGAATACAAAAATAGAAAATTAAAACAAAAACATATTGAACATAATACAGAATACAGATTTTCTATCTGTATTCTGTATTATGTTCAATATGTTTTTGTTTTAATTTTCTATTTGTATTCTGTATTATGTCAATGTGTTTTTTTATGATTTTTTGTTTGAGTGAGATTTCTGTGCTGTTGAATGTTGGATGAATGTAAATAGTGTGTAAAAAACAAAAAAACAAAAAATGTAGGTTAAATAAAAATAAGTAGGTTGATTTAAGTTTAAGTAGGGTCACTTGAAAACGGGAGGAGTTCCAATACCTCTCGAAACTTAGTCTGGTTTAAACACTAGAAGCGAAAGGAAAAGTTCAACAAATTAAATATTAATTACAAATCCTTCGCTATTATGAATTTTAAAAATACAGCTGCCTTTAAAATAGTTTTTTGACACAAGAATAATATACATAACAGAGCCTAGAGCGATTGCCACCAATAGAGTCACTGTTGTCGCCGCGGCTTTTTAAAAGAGCGGGTAACTGTACTCATTGGCATTATTGGAAACACTGTGCACAGCACTTCCTAATATCGAGAATCCAAAATCGATTTCAGACCCGAAGGTCCGTCATCAGTTGGGATCTAGGTTGACCAAACTTCAAAATATGTATCCACCCATAAGGTTTCTTCGAATATCGAACACTGTACGTACATTTGACACATAAATAAGCAATAGAATAAACCATGGTTTCAAATTTAAAAAAACTGGGTTAACCTCAGTTTCACTGGGAGAACACTTTGCCGGCAACTAACAGATTGATAACAGGATTGCAAGTTTGGTTGACTTTTTTGGTGAAAAAAATGGCAATCATGATATGCTTTTCGATTGAGGCAGCTAGATGTTTGTTTGATTTTTTATTTCCAGTAAATGTGTCAAAAATTATTTGAGCTGAAAAATTTCGTTGCTCATTAAGAATTTCAGATGGATTGGATTTGGTGTTGCTATATATGTGAAATTGTTCAGTTATGTCCAACTTACTACTTTTTGGGGCTCTATATTGTAGAGTATGTATGGTTATTGTTTATTAGATGTTTAGTATAGGTAGATTGGTTGATGTTGGAGTTTTTTGGGAGGTGCTCTTTATACCGGACTTTGAAACTTTGCCCAGTTTGGCCGATATAATATTTAGGGCAAGTGGCACATTTGAGTTCATACACATCTGTTGCCTCATAATCTTCATCATAAGCATGTTTTAGCTTGTTGAGGATTTGGCCTAGGCTATTCTTAGATTCATAAGCGATTCTGTACCATTTTTTGCTCAAAATTTTATGGATGGAGTCATTGACTGGGCCATGATAAGTCATAAGAACAAATTGGTTTTGGGATTTGGGATGGTCTTTTTGTTTTATTTATTCTTATACCGCCATAAGAGTTTGCTTATGATATCAGGATTATATCCGTTATTCGATGCTATTTGTTTGATTATGTTAAGTTCTTTTGTGCGTACAGTGTTTTGTAAAATGTTTAATGTCAGAGTTGTTTTATATTCAACGAAACCCTACAGGTGGATACATATTTTGAAGTTTGGTAAACCTAGATCCCAACTTATGATGGACCTTCGGATCTGATATCGATTTTGGATTCTCAATATTAAGATTGTTAAGGTGAAACCTTATCATACTTGGGAATAACGATTAGAAATTCTAACGATTAACGATATTCGTTAGTTTTTTCGACTAACTTCTAACTTATTCGTTAGTTTTTAAAAAGTACTCGAAATAACTTCTAATCAGTTAGGTTCTAGCTAACGAATATATTGATCTATTCGTTAGTAATTTTGGAGTTTAAATAGTTAGTTTTTTCGACCGGCGGAAGAACTCAAATACAAGTTTTTACGCCATCGTAGAAGGTTGAGTGTGGCCGTGCGGGAAGCATAGCGAGGGGTCAGCGCCCTTGATGACAAACAACGCAGGGGTGGGGAAAGTCCAGTTGCTTTGGTATGCAGACACAGCCAATGACAATGCCGCAAGCACCGAGGGGTGGGGAGGGAGAATTTTTGGCGATTTGTCATCTCCAAAACATTGTCTTCAGTAGTGATGGGCCGATTAAGAGTAAGATTAAGAGTAAGATTTTCCGATTTTCAAATGGCTGGGTTTCGAATGAATTTCATTTTTGAAAAGTTCCGTTTCGAGTGCTTTCGATGATACATTCGAATGAATTCATTCGAAATAATCCATTCGTTTTTGCGAACGCTACTTTTAAGTTAATAAAATCTGTTTATTCTGTTCCGAAAATTGAAGAGGTATGCATTACTTTTGTTGGTTTCTCATAACGATGTATACAAAATTAAATACTTATTGTCTTTGGCCGTTTCGAATGGTACATCTCGCAATCGCGCATCATTAGTCTTCAGTTGATGTTTATCTCTTTCAAGTGTCAAGTCATTTTTTCTGCGGTAGCAACAAGTCTTGTTAAATTTTAGTAATAGTTAAATACGATCCTTTAGAACACATTAACACATGACAAGCAAATTTCTCCGAAAACTAACTTTAAAAACTAACTTTATTTTCTATCAGTTAGTTTTTAACTAACTTTTAACTTCATCAGTTACTTTTTTAACGGACTAACTTATAACTTCTATCAGTTACTTTTTACGGGACTAACTAATAACTTTTAACTAGTTAGAATTTTTGACTAACTTTCCCAACTATGGACCTTATATCATTAATCGTATACAAGGAATCCAGAGGATAAGATGATTGATCAGCACTTCCATTGAGGTTGGTGCACTTTAGTTTAAATGATAAGTATTCCTTCAGTTCTACAATTATAAACTAAAACTAGATACTCATCAATATACTCTTAGCTGTTTATTTTGCTCAATGTCTTGTAATTCAATTGATAACTTTGCTCAGGATAAAGATACAAAATAACTAAAAAATTAATTAATACTTTTTACCTGTTTCTGATCCTCTTTCTCTATTTCTGCTTTGCATTTTATAAAAAGCTCCACTGGGTTTTTTCTGCCATGATGTGTGATACTAACCTAACCTTGATAGTTAAAATTGAGATAGAATTTGCGGCATTGTTTTCTCCTCAAAAAGAGCTTTAATTTGATGTAAATATCAACCTAAGCTTACATTTAGATTTTCTTATGATTCCCACTGGGCCGTCCCCCTGAGGAGGTAGGGGGTCACTGAACACGTGCTAAAATAGAATTTTGTGTCCAAGACATGTCATAATTTGTGTAGGCCAAAATTTAATATTAAACAAATGACGAAGCCGATCCTGGACTTTTTGAACATCCCGTATTATGGTCTTTAGCGAATTTCCTATGGAATAGTTTAAGACATAACCCGCACAATGGCTTTAAGGCATCGGGCCATGATAACTTTTTGTTTTGGGACCCCCTTAGGCAAAAAAACACCATCGGTAAAAAAACTTCATATACATATATTTATTTATTTATTCATACGTGTTACCACTCTATTGGTCACTTTTTTGTCAGATTGTCTTCAAATTTTTTAGGGAAATTCGGGAGCCCCTACTTTTAGGGATTAAATGTGCTAAATTCATGGTTTTTGGCCCCAAAAAGGATATTATAAGCCGCAATTGTAAATGTAATGTATATGTCGTAGCCACATGCTGTAATTGGGCTCTTCATGAAGTGTCCAGCGCTAACCGGGCACTTCATGAATTGCCCAGCTCGCCTGGGCACATAGTGTAATCGAACAGTTTCATAAAAAATTACAGTATGTGACCAACAAAACTGGGCACTTCATGAAGTGCTCGACGCTCGTTGGGCACTTGCTGTAATTATTTCTTTTACAATATGTGTCCAGCTCAGATGCTGGGCACTTGATGTAAACACGTAAAGCTGCTGTTTATGTTGCGGTTGGTAGTATTCGTTGATCATTTTTAATTGTACAAAATAGGAATATTTGTAAAGGATTTTGTAAAACGTTGAAAATAAGATCCACTAAATCAGACAATTCTTGCATGTATTTTTGATGATGGTTTCGTCTATGTTTTCTGAGTTATTTTGGCTTCCCATAGTAATTAATATTATTATTATTGAAACGACAAACTATTTTAAAACAGTTTGTTGTTTTCTTAATAGTATTAATAATTATTAAGAAAACATAAACCAGACAGTTCATTCAATTTAAATGTTATGCTTTAATAAAATAAAAAAACATGAAATATTTTACCTAACACATTTATATGTGACATAACATATAAACATTAACATTAACCTATTGTTTCATGTTTCAGTTGATTAACTTCTTACTTAGTCCCCCCTAATAAAACCTATGATAAATCAAAATATAACAAGGTAAAACAAATTTAAAGAAAATGCAATAAGTCTTGAAAAAATTATGACGACATGTTTTGTTCCTTAGAACATCATCTGGTTATTGTATGCAGATGGTGATGATGATGATTATGATGATGCCACATTGATCAATGTATCATTACATTGTGGCAAGTCAATTGATCCAGTAAAATGTCTTGGTCACTGTAGTCATGGTCACTGTAGTTAAAAGTTGTCATATTGTTTAAGGGTTAAAAACTATGAAATCTTGAGCTATGCTGATTAGCACTAATCACTATCACAGACTGAACAAGACTGACTCATTGAAGGTGTTGCTTGAACATACACCTTCAGTGAGTCAGTCTTGTTCAGTCTGTGATAGTGATTAGTGCTGGCCAGCATAGCTCAAGATTTCATAGTTTTTGACCCTTTAACAAAATGACAACTCTAACTACAGTGACCATGACTACAGTGACCATGACATGCTATTGAATCAATTGACTTGCCACAATGTAATGGTTGGTACATTGATCAATGTGGCTGCATACAATGACCTGATGATGTTCTAAGGAAGGAAACATGTCGTCATATGAAAAACTAATTCGATTGGTTAAGGTACTACGTCATTGGATAAGGTAATTTTATTTTATTTTTTATATATTCCAATCCAGGGTCATATTGAATAATATAACAAAAATCTTTACATTTCATCCTTCCCTATTAGTTCTTCTGGTTTCAACGAGATGGCGCTGACTGTGGTTTGAAAACTTGAAGTTTTAACAGCACCCAGATTCTATTTTAGCATCACCATTTTTTTCTGCAAACGCACTCCTGTTCTGCTTTCGCCAGTGTTTGAAACGAAGGAGATGTGTATTTACCATATTGGTATTTATTGCACTCAACTTATATTTTGTGAACGTTGCATGATTGAAATACTAAATTTTGCCTTCAATATAAATTAATTAGCAAAATGTCGCCAAATAATGATTCTGTGTTTGAGACACCTCTCAAACACAATAATGGGAATTGAACAAATAATTGTTTGACTGAATAATGAATCTAATTCATTGTCCGTGAATAACCTGGAAATAACTTTTAATAATGTCTCGGATAAAATTTTTTTGCCCTTAAGCCAAGTTGAACAACTGACATCATTCTCCAGGCAGCAGTACAATGAACTCGAGTGAAAGTGACGCCTTGGCTTCAAAACTCAACTTTGAAAAAGAGAAGCGAAGAATGAACAACGAAATAGTGTATTACATTACTAGGCCGGGAAGTGCTGTTTTGCCGGACGAGCATGATAGTTCCCGTGTGAGCGAAAGCGAGTGCGAGATTTTCATGCGAGTACGGCAAAACTTCCCGGCCGTGTAACGACGATATTTTTCATCATACTACGCAGAAAAAACATACTTTCAATCATAACGTAGTCCTTGCATAAATATTCTTCTCAAACCTTCAAACCTAACCTAGAACAAACATTTGCTACGAATGCAGTGCTGCCACTGCATTCCTCTAAAAAGAAACCAATAAACCACAAATAAACAAGCATTAAACGTGGGTTTGCTGCAAATTAGCTGATTTTTTACTTCCGTTTTATCCAACCTGGGCTGGCAATGGGTAACTTTCGAGCCAACAAAAAGGAACGGAAAACAGATGTTTCTGTGTTAGTATGATGAAAACTCGTTTATTATCCAGGACACTGAAGATGATAACTATCGATCACTTCAAGACAAAATTAATGAATATTGAACCCAACTTTAAGCAACGTGACATGACTATCTCTACTTTAAGCGCCAAAAAAGACCGTTTAAGTGGAAAGTTGAGTGCAGTTACTTGAGAGGTTGCTGATCTAATAGATGCAAGTAAAAAACTAAGTGACTCTTAAAAAAATTAATCCTCTTGATAAATGGGTCGATGACGAGTTAATAGAAATTTATTTAGTGACATGTCTAAGTCCCTTGACAAAAATGTTTTATTTTTTGGACCTGCTGCTACTCAAGCCTAATGAAAGCCGATAGTGGGTCTCACTGGTCACTTTTGTTTCTTGGTACCTTAAATTCTCAGGCAACTCACCTTGACTATCAAGGAAAATAACAGTTTCTGATAAAAGAATACTGACAAACCTTGGGTGTCCCTTCAAAAATTATTGTGAAGCTGATTGTTTAAAAAAACAACTATGAATGCGGGTTTAATGTAAGGTCAAAATTATATAATTATAAGTTTGATAGTAAATATCCCGTAAAATGTTAAGGAATTGAGAAAAATATTATAGATAAAACAAAAAATGGATGATTTAAAAAATTTTTGTTTGAAGATGTTGAGCAATAAAGAGAAATGATTTGTATTAGAAGCTATAAACACGAATTATTTACAATAATTATAAATAAATTAGCATTAAGTAATAAAGATGATAAGAGATTTATTTGTGAAAATAGAATATAAATATTACCTTAGGGAAACAAAGTTTCTGAATAAATAAAGATTTAAAACATTAAAAACTATTTTTAAATTAATAGAAGTAACGGTTATACCAAAAGAAATAATACATTGTGTAAATGATTTGGAACTATTTAGACTTACAAATTAAAAGACAAATAATTATTTAATTTATTGACCTAAAATAAAGAATGTTTTTTATCATGAAAGATTTATAAATTTGGGGAAACAAATAAAATTATAAATGTTGTGAAAGAAATGTTGAAAGAAAATGATCAACTTATACTTAATCAATTTATTTGGTTTAGGAATAGATCCATTTCATTATAAGTTAGACTCGTACTTTTAACGGGTATTATATTTTCATAAAAAAACTCTTATATAATATAAACCAGATTCATTAGTAAAAATAGTATTTTTTCTAATTCATCACTTTTGGTATTTAATCAACCCATATTCTAATATTTTAATCAAAAATATTTATTTTTGTCAAACATTTGATTTGTTAATATAGCTAATAAATAATATAAAAAATAAAATTTTTAAATGTTTAACCTATCAAATTTTAATAAAAAAATCTTATGGTTCATATCCTAACATTTATTTTTTAAATGCCAACGCTGACAACCTAGATCAATCTCTTCTTTATATTGATACATCATTGAATAAAAATTCTCTTTTGGAATTTGATTATATTCAGTTAATATTTCCATGCTACACACACTACCTCTTATGAAATCATCAGATAAACATTCAGATATTCGCAAATAAAATCCCAATTTATTCTCTTATGATATTTTATAATAAAATCCTCTGATGATTTCTGATATTTTCAAAGTAAATTTCAATAGATTTTTTACGATATTTTCAAATAAAATCTTCTAATATATGCAAATTATATCCCAATTTACTCTTTTATGATATTTTCTAATAAACTGTTCTGATATGTTCATGTTTTAGTATACATAAAAACTTTATAAATATTTACATAATCAATATTTTTAATTTTTAATTCTTCAGGTAACGTTGAATAACCAATAAAATCAACGTCTGAGTCAAATTTGATGATTTGATCTTTAAAAATATCGATGAATTCTTTTGAGCATTTATTTTTCAAATGGGTAATTTCGTTTTAAATTCAAAATAATCAATCATTTATTCTTTTTATTTAAGATGAAATGCTTTAAACCACATTTCATCATTATATTGTTTTAATTCAATCACTACCATTTCTCTAAAATCATATGAAACATCAAAACATGTTACTGAAGTTTCAAAATCTAAATGATCAAATACAGTGTATAATATGGGATAGAACTTATTTGATAAAAGTTTCTCCATTTATTAGTAAACAAAATTTATTCAAAAATGTATTAATAATTTGTGTTAGTCAATATATAATTTTAAAACTATTAATACATTTTATTAAAAAAAATATTGATAATTGTTTTTAGGCAATTGATAATTTTAAGAATATTTTTTCAATAAAATTTGTAATGAAAATAAATTTAAAACAACTGAGATTTTAAAACCTATTTCATTTAAAATTTTCAATTTGTTTTTTTTAACTTTAATTGATAAATTTCTACATACTTTCTTAAATATTATGACAAATCTAGTGGGGGATGAATATCCACCACTGATTATTGTACCAATAATAATATGTTTTATTGAATATTTCAACTTTTTTAATTTATCAATTATTTTTAATTTTTCCCAGGAAATATTTTCAGCCTGAATCATACAAAAAATCGCTATTTTCTAATAATTTGATCAGTAACTTTCACACATCAATATTTACCGTCTGGATTATTAAATAAAAAAATAAAAAAATATTTTCTTATTTTTTTAAGGTTTTACCACCAAATAAATTGATAGATTTTGTTTTAATCTTGTAATTATTATATTTTGAATTTTATTTAAAATTTGTATTGGAATATAATCGATTTCATAGGGGGTTTCACTAAGTTTTGATCCATATTTGACAATTGGGAAGAACATAATAGTTTAGATTCTTTATGTAAATGTGAATGATCTTATGTTTTTCAAAGCTTGGTTCAACTAAATTGCAAAGCATTTCAACGTCATCAAAAGGTCTTAATTTTCAAATTAATGTTCTTTCATATATTCCATAGTTACTTATTAAATGCATTATATTAACTCCATTCATATCAACCATTCCACGTAAAACAGCTAACTCAGAATCAATATACATAATAATAGGTGTTTTTATTTTAATATATTGACCTTTTGTTAACATTTCAAAATCGTTTTCATCAAATTTATCATATTTCTTTTTAAATTCCCTTAAACTATCTAAAATGAAATTTATATAAAAAAGAATAATTTCCCGCTTACAAATGAACATTTTGGTTAATTTCGTTTCCTATTTTCAACTATAAATTGAATAGAAGTCGTAATATCATTTGGTGTATGTTTTATAAAATTCTCAGAATAAAAATCACTAACACCAAAACTATATTTTCCACCTAAATGTATTGGGTGTTCTAGTCTTAATTCCAGCTTTGATGAATTGCCAGTTAATTTAAATAATTTCATCTTATTTAAATGGAGAAGTTTTTGAAAGAAAAGGATAAAATAAACTTGAAACTTATGATGAATAAAGTAGAAATAATCAACCAATTAGATTATTTATCATAGGTTCAAGTGGTTCTGGTAACAAACTTTATAATTAAATTTTATTCATAAAAGATAAATTCCTCACACATATTTATATATTTAGTAAATCATTAGAACACCAAGCATATAAAAATTACAAAAAAATGTAAAATATCTAATAAAATATTAAAAGAGCAATTTCTCATTTCTTCTGATCATGCGAAGATGTTATATTATTAGAGGAATGTAAACCAAATTCATTAATAATTTTTGATGATTGTATTTTAGAAAATTAAAATATAATTAAGGAATATTATGTTATGGCAAGTCATAAAAATATATCATGAATTGATTTAGCACAGTGTTGTTCTAAAGTTGATATTCATTTAATTAGAAATAATATTAAATATGTTATGTATTTTAAACATCATGATCATTATATGAAACAAATTATGAACATTTTGTAGGATCAGATATGAGTTTTAATGAATTTAAAGACATTTTTAACAAATGTTGGAGGGAATACTAAGATTTTTAATTTTTTTTTTCAAGAAGAAAGAAAGAAAAAGGGAAGAAAGAAAGATGGAGGGGCTAATTTAAGTGTTATAGTATCGAAGGACCACCCATTTAAGGTTGGACAAGGGAAAACATAATCAAGAATTGTAAGGAAGGAAATAAAATTAGTGAAGATTAATTTGAATAAAGATTAACAAAATAAAGCGAGGAGAAAGAAAAAATTGGAAAAAACAACAAATTTCATTAAAAATGCTATTTTTGTATGATTCATGATCGAAAATTATCTACGAAAACTTTATTGTATATTACTAATTATTACTTTATTACCGATTACCTTATTTCAGATGCATTGCCGCTAACCAGTTTCCTGGATAGGCTGTGTCTAGACTTGTGTACTTGTACTACTTTACACTAATGAAGTTAAAGTGAAAATTATAAAACTTCACTTTCTATTTGAAAAATAATGTAACTTATGACATAGCGGTGGAAGACTCTTCATAAGAAAATATTCATTGAAATATTCAATGTTCAATGCTGTTAAAATACTCAAAGTTGATGTATTCAATGAAATATTCTTCTAGGCTATATAAAGGTTTAACTGTTAGGCTCTCTTGTACCCACTTTTTAAACTTGGTCATGCTCGCTTCTTGTCGGATTTCCATTGGAAGTTCATTAAAAATCTTTATAGCCAGGAGTGGGAAGCTATTGAGAGAATTTAAGAGCCGGCATCTAGGCACATCCAAAGTTGTTAGCTCTTCTCGTGTTGTAGAGGTGATTATCCTTCCTCTGAATAAAAGAGTTCATATTCTCCTTCACATACAGCAGTAAATCCAGGACGTATTGGCTATAGATGGGGAATGATCGATTTCCCCAGATGATGTTAAAAACCTGACAGCTTTTTTTGCAGAAGAAGGATCCTCTTGGTCTCAGGGACATGGCCCCATAGTATAAGCCCATATTTGATACGGTTATGGATTAATGCATAATATACCGAAATTAGATAGTCAGCTGGCACTGACATCTTTAGGTTTCCTTAGGAGATACAAGACTCGGGAGAGCCTACCACAAACCCGTTGTACATGTTCCTTCCATGCCAATTTGGGGTCTATCCAAAAGCCTAAGAGTTTTTCCGGTTCTTGATGGTCGAAATTTTTAAGATTACAGATAAGGCTTTGAGTTTTATCTAGATTCAGCTGAAGATTATTCATTATAAACCAGTTTTCGGCCTCCACAAAGAGTCTATCAGAATCCATGGCAATCTGGTCAATAGCTTTGCTCTCGTCACGAGAAAAAAGAAGCGAACGACCCTCCAGATCTAAATCATTGACGAGTATCAAGAAAAGCAAAGGTCCAAGCACAAAGCTCTGCGGGTCTCCGTGCTAAATGCCAAGTTCGACTGATTGAGCACCCTCCACCTGCTTATGATGTTGCAAATAAGACTTAATAGTGTTGAGTATAGCATTGCATATGCCACAGTGCTCCGGTTTCTTCAACAAAACATCGTATGACACGCAGTCGAATGCTTTGCTGAGGTCGCACAGCACTAAGCCTAAAGATTCTCCTGCCTCAAATGCTTCCAAGGCGTCAGTGATCAGCGATATAACCGCAGAGGTGGTCGACTGGCCCTTTTGGAACCCGTGCTGGTTGTTCAGTAGCAGCGCATTATTTTCAAAGTGCTCCAGAAGCTGCTCCTTCATTACCGACTCTATGATTTTCCCAAAGGCAGGAACAATAGATATTGGCCTATAGTTCGATAGGAGCGGTGGGTATCCTTTCTTGTATATAGGGACCGTCCTAGCAAGTTTCATTTCTTCTGGGAAGATGCCTTTCCCCAGGCACAAGTTGATCAAATAGGCCAGTGGCATTGCGATTACATCCACTACAAGATTTCAAGATGTGGCAGGATATTCCATAGACATCCGGACTATGAGAATTCTGACAACCCTTAACTATCTTAATCACATAAGCAGGACTGACCTCGCTCAATTTCTACAGACGGGGGTACATGGGGGGCACCATGACTAGGGTTTTCAAGTTCATTGCATGGCCTAGGCCTAACTATGTCTAAGTTAGCTAATTCTAAATTATGTACAGTTTCATTCACTTTATCAATGAAAAATCTGTTGAAATCATCAGGGCTACAGTTTACTTCCGGTTTCGCTGATGATTTCCTATGACTATTGATTAAAGTCCAAGCTGGTTTCTGAGGGTTATGAGCCATATCAATTGATCTAGCGTTAAATACCTTTTTGGCCTGGTCGATCTTATTTCTATAGTAGCGATTTATTCTAAAGTAACATTCATGCGACTGGCTTTTTGCCTCTGCTGTTGGGGCTGATACCACAAGGTCCTTAAGCAGGTCCACATAATTCTTGATAAGCCGCAGCTCATCTGTATACCATGATTTATCAGTAGCCGACCTAAGAGGCCTATACTGAGATTTTGCTGACTTCTGATAAAATCTAGTCGGGTAAATATCATCAAAAATACTATTGAATATATTTAGAAAAATACCCCCATCGCAGCAGACCTGCGTACTCAGCGAATTTCCATAGGATTTATTTTGTATATGTGAGCATTCAACTTGTTTGAAGGAAAGTATCATTTGAATACGTTAAGTAAATAATATACTAAAAACGCATATTTAATCATTTATGAGCTTTAAACATGAGGAAAATTAACAAAGAGACCATATTGGTTTTCATTAGTAATACATACAATTTTGTATTTTATATAATTCTTAGTCTTTTAATTTTTAATAACTGTAATCTTGTTATAGAATATAAATGTCAACAAACATATAACCAATGAACTCAAAACACTCAAAACAAACAAATAATTCAATCTCATGAAAAAATTAAATTCAATCATATGGTCAGTTTTATAGTAATTAAAACATCCCTGTTGCAACATACCTACATTTCCAGCCAATTTCAATAAAACATATTATTAATCCTCATAATTAAACATATCATATATTATGCTACATTTTCAGGCAGTTTAGACCGAGACATCCCCCCCCCTCCAAATGCTCTTACTTTCTTTATTAAATTTAAAAATAATTTGTATTTTTGGATATAGTATATATTTTCTGCAAAATCTTGATCAATGAACTCTAACTATTCAAAATAAACACAAATAAAATATTCAACAACTGCAAATTTAATCATATGTTCAGAATTGTATTTTTTAAAAACATCTCAAATCAGGGTGACTATACTTTTTGGAGGGAAAAATTAAAAACAATATTGGACAACGTACTGTGTTTAGCACATCCAATACTATCCAATATCTAAGCAACGGATTGACGTAGAATAATAATTCAAAATGCTAAATTGTTTGTTTTTTTAAGCTGAATTCAATTTTGACAATTAAGTTTAAAAATAATTAGTAAAAAGGTGTTAAATCTTGAAAATAAATTTTATTTTGTGAAAAAACTTCTTAGAGTAAATCAATCTTGCTGGTTTGCGAACTCGAAGTTATGAATGACGCTTTACACGTTTGTTCCAAATTTCATCAAGATTGGACCTTTTTTACAAAAGTTATCGCGCCTACGGACAGGTATATATATATATACATATATATGAAAATGAACGAACGGTGTTTTTGGGGTCTAGGGACCTCAAAATGAAAAAATAACATGGTCCCGGGCTTAAGTCTCACCGTGCCGCCTACGGTAATAGCTACTGCCCTATAGGGGAAATTCGCTAACAGAAAAAGCATCTTCTGGTCGCAAATTACTATGTACAATATAATATTTTAATTGACTTGTACGAGTGCATTAAACTAAAATACTAACATACTGTACCGTAAATGTTGAACATTTTGCAGATTTATAGATACTTGTGTTATGCCCATGGAAAGCTTCTAGGGTCCAAGGGCATGTGCTTAAGTTTTACTGAGAAAGCTTCAGTCAGAAGCTAGAAGTCAGATTTCCGACATGACATAGGACTTAATATTAAGTACTTTTTCCATTTAGATACATTAAAATGATTACTGATTCAAATAATTAATTGTCTAAGTTACAAAGAAAACTATGAAGTTACGTAGATACTCTTATTAAACTGACAGATCTTTGTCCATGAAAGAAAAAAACGAGGTACCGAAGCCACCATTAAAGGGAGAAACCTAGTTTCCGTACAAAATAATCTAAAAAATTTACTGCTTTTAAAAGTAATTGATGGTTTGTATAAAAATATAAATATTGTTTTCAATATAATGTTTTGTTGAGATGGATTCACATCCTATTTTGAAACTGATAATTCGAGTTTATTCCTTTAAAAATTTATTTTATGTTGTGGGTCTCATAATTTAACGGATAATTTGTTATTTAACAAATGGGATTCAATAATTAACGAGTGTAGGAAATAATCGGGTTTCAAATGGTCTTCTGTTCAAAAGCCTTTTATCTCATACTAGAAGTTATACCCGCGGCTTGCTCGATGAAATGATAACAAATGTTTGGATTAAATACACGTTATTTGGAATGTGCAGTTATAACGAATTTCTAAACTGACTGATGATTTCAGTGATTTATCTGAAGCAGTGATTATTTTAAGCACTTTACACTTAAGGTTTCAGATAGTGATCCAACCCAGATTGAAATGAGATGAAAAGTTTCCTCGATGAATTTTCCTTTTAACCTCGAACGGTATAAGTTGGCTACCATATAATAACACACTTTAATTATACATTTTAGTCTTAAGAATACTAAAACTTATAAAGTTGTGTTTATAGTTGTAGTTAAAAAAGTATCCACTCGAGGGGTTTGGACTCAGAACTTTCATTACCGCGCTGTCTCCTAAAATCTGTCGTCCAATGTGACTCAGGAGAATGATGTTTAACTGATATAAATGACAGCAAAGGACGGAATATAGACCTATCGTATGGATTTAGGATGTTTATTGTAGACCAAAAACTGTAAGAAAAAATATAAAATTAATGTATTAGCCGAACAATTAGGAAACCTAACTCCCCAAAAAATTTTTCAATCACGTTGAAGATTAGATTACTCGTTTAGCAGCTAGAGGCGAAAATGTACAGTTAGAATATTTGTTTGACCTTGGCCTAGCTCGCTCTCGGCTACCTCGTAATCCCTCCTAAAAATTTTAATTCTGACAACCCCGATTCTATGAAAATAAAGGAATGATGGAATGGATTGTCTATGCAGAGTTTCAAGATTCTAGTTTGATTACTATAAATAAATTACTATAAATTACTTTCAAACAACATATTCTAGACAACTAAAAGCAGAGAACTGAAATAAATTAAACCCATAAAACATAAAACAGAGAAAAAACAGAGTGATTAATTACAATGAAAGTTCATTGACAGATTGACAAATCAGGTTTACAAGTAGTCGACAAATGCATCCTCTAGTGCTTACAAATATGATTGTTAAGTACTGCATTTTATTATTGACATAAAAATATATATTTGTTTAAATTTTTACACTCTTTAATTAATGTTTAGAAATATAGGATTTTTAGCTATTTTTCCGGATTTTCCCTGAACGGGGCACTGGGATTTTCCTGGGTTTCTGAAAACGGGTTGATTTTCCCGCACCACTACACCACTGCTCATAAATTATTTTATCCATTCGTACTTCTACCAAATGACATGATGTATTATTATCTATAACTATTTGATTAAATATGTACAATGAGGCAAATATTTAATCACGTGCAAATTACGTATAAGACCGTAAACACTATATTATACGGTTGCAGATACGTATATAATCATGGAAAATATCGCAGTTCGGCCGAAAATACACGGATGTACTTCTCCCATAAGGCCAATGCGCAAATTTTTAAAGGACACTACCCAGTAGTAGAGCTTAACAGTTACGCGTTTCTAATTCCAAAAGTTAGGAAACATAACTCCTGGATGACTTTACTCTTGCTCAAGAAACTTAACTGGATGAACATGTTAAACAACAATTAAACCAGTTTTTACGGTGAAAGTAGAATATTTACGTCGCCTGTGTCCTTACTGCAAAGTCAATTATCAAAAAATAATTTGAATAAATACCCCACCTACAAAAAAGGCTGGAGTGAACTGGGTGGCATGTTTCCGTCCCGCAAAAAATCCTGGTGATTTAAAAGCAAATTTAATTTTTGGTCATGAAGTTTGTCGTGAAGTTGATAATACTTCTTAAACCTATAATTAGGAAACAATCAACTAATGGAAGATACTTTTATACTCTGATGCGTATTATGAGGTATACTTTGCTTTATGCAATAATAAAGTAGGATTCTGAGTATTTTGTATCACTTTTAACCCATGTTGGCATTACCCCCAAGTCATTGTCAATATTAGAGTACCCTGGCCCCTGGGGAAATACCATAGACTTGCTGGGGTTACGGAAATATATTTTTTATTGATAAATTATTGCATGTTTTTAAAAACGCAACCCATTTTTAAGATTAAATAATGCACATATAAATATGAAATGAGCATTGATTTGTTGATATTCATATTTTATACAACCTATAATTTAAATTTAATCACATTTAATTTACATTATGTTTTCAAAAAATCCGCCATTGGCATTTGTATAAAGTTGTGCTCTTTATATAAAATCCCCGAACACGTGTTGCAAGGTACGTCTTTGGATTTCTTGCATTAAATTTGTTATCATTGTTTTGAGGTGCTTAATATCCTGTGAATTATTTTCGTAGGCCTTACTTTTTATGTACCACCAAAGAAAATAATATTATGGGGTCAAATCTGGGGATCTTTGGGGGAAATAATCCTTCCTAACATATTATTCTGATGCAAGAAATGCCAACTAAATAGAATCCAACGCTAAAAAATTATGTATAAAAAAATTGAAATTAAATTTGTCTTAAGTGTCAGCGTATCCCCGGCCTACCCTGCTTGACCTTTATTTTAGAAGATGATTCCCATAATAAAGAAATAAGTGTATAGTCTTACTTAAAAAAGTTATTTAATTATCATGGTCCTTACTTTGTCATTTACTGCTCCTCTATATAAAGAAACATAGAGTTTATTTTTCGAGGGTGGACTCAGCTTGAAAGATAATTTTAATGATAATTTAAAAGTCCATTTCTTGATTTTTCAGATTTTTATCTAAGTTGAAAAATGGTTTGTAAAATAAAACAATAATTATACCTCCAGTCTATATCCCGTACATTAATGTGTCTGAATGTAGAATTTAGACCGAAAACACGTCCTGAACATTCAGAACTGACCTTGCCTTAATAATAGAGATATACACAAAATATACTGTTCTCTAAACCTTGTACGATACGCAACTGAATACACCTTTGAGATGACTACGGAAAACACCATAAACATAATATCACGAGGATAACAAACAACAAAACGTTTGATATCCAGTCAGCCCAATGATTACAGGTCTTGATTCTGGTCTGCAATTCACCACATTAAGTTAACTTAAAGCCACATTTTGAATCTAAAAAAAAAACAAAAAAGAGAATCCTTACCTAATAAAGCTTTTTTAAAAAGATTAGTGATAAAGTTCATAATTTGGGCAATTTCTACTCAGAGGGTTGATAATTTAAGATTAATTTAATATATAGATAATATTTAAACTAGACTAATATAGATAAGAATTTTACCAATGGATAAAGAAACTATCATACTTAATACATGTGAAACGTTACTATCTCAATTAATGCATTTTCGGAGTTTCTAGTTAAAAATAGATAAACATAGGGAAAATGAAGTTCTATTTTTTTTCAGGAAGCAACTCCTTTTCCTATTCCTTCCGTAATCAGCAATTTACTATTTGGCTCCCCTGCCTCTCCCGACGACCCTCCCCCACCACCGACGGCAGCTCCCAAACCAGCCAGGCCTGGGAAAGGCCTCCTGGGTGGTATCGGATCAGCTGTAGGAAGCTTATTGTTTGGATCTGCTCCTGACGAGGAAGAAACAGCAACAACTACAACTACATCTACAACTACAGAGGCCCCAACAACTACAATAACTACAACTACAGAGCCCCCAACAACAACAACAACAACAACGACAACTACAACTACAGAGCCCCCAACGATAACGACAACAACAACAACTACAGAGCCCCCAACAACAACTACAACTACAGAGCCTCCAACAACAACTACTACTACAACTACAGAGCCCCCAACAACTACGACTACAACTACAACTACAACTACAGAGGCTCCTACAACAACTACAACTACAGAGGCCCCAACAACTACTACTACAAAAACTACAACTACAGAGGCCCCAACGACTACTACTACTACAACTACAGAGGCCCCAACAACTACGCCAACAACTACAACTACAGAGGCTCCTACAACAACTACAACTACAGAGGCCCCAACAACTACAACTACAACTACAACGTCAACAGAAGCACCAACAACTACAACTACAGAAGTTCCGACAGCTACAAGTACTAAACCCACAACATTAAAGCCTCGTGCTGTTGCAAACAAGCAATCTAAAAACACATTAGGAACCGTCGGAGCTCGTAAAGAAAGCCAATTTTCTGAGTAGTTGCTAAAATATAAAAATGCAGTTTAACATTAATCTTTTTAGTAAAAATATGATAAACACTCATGAGAGAAAAACTTAAATAAGCCGAATATATCTAAATATTGCTTTTCTATTTCGACTGGTATTGATATATACTTTTTATAGTATGGTAAATGTAGTAAGATCTGAGGTGTGGGATCTACAATGTCAGGGAAACTCCTTGGCTTAAATAAAAAAAGATTAACTTGTTTAACCCTAGTGGACAGTAAAAGGCTGTGAGCAGGATCATTCAAAATTTTTGTTTAATTATTACTATTATTGTTATGTTTTAAACACGTTTTTTGTTATTTTATTATTGTTATTAATATTATTTTTATTACTGTTAAATGTTATTAAATTGTTAAGTTTTTGTTTGATTTTAATGTTAAAAATGTCTTTTGGATAACCTTTAGGCTGAATAAATATAGAATAAATTTCAAGTTACCATCTTAAAGTCAGTAAAAATTTCAGAAATATTGGGAATATTTTTACCTGTAGTATAAATTTTCTTATTGTTGTTATAGTCAAAAGAATAAAATTTGTTTTCCTAATTCTTTTTATTTTCTCCTATTCAGTATCATTAATCTTAATTTAATACTGTAAAATAAATGTAGATCTCTGCATGTTATCGAAATATAGAGTATATAAAAATATACATAATAATGAGCCCTAATTTTACAGGATTGGGTGAAATTCAAGAATATTTTTAATATTGCTAATAATAATAATGACATTGTAATGAAACTTTCCAGTTGTGTATGTGGCACAACAGGAAAAACTTGTGTCCAAGTTACCTGTATTTTGCATACCCAGGGGACGTTCCAAAATGGAAGTCTTGAAATTTTAAGTGTGAGCATAGCTTAAGATGTACCTCATTTTAAATATGTTTGAAAATGGAACACAACGCTGCAAACCCGGTTCATTTCCGGTAGTTTTCCTAATTAATTAAAAATATCTAGAATTAGACCTTTGCACAAAGCCGATAATGTGACGACAGAGCCATCCAACTATCGACCGTTATCAATCCTACCAACTATATCAAAAATTTTTGAACGGGCAGTGCATTCGCGTTTAGTCAATTATTTAGAAATAAATAAATTATTTGATACTGAACAACATGGTTTTCGACCGGGTAAGTCTGTCATTACGGCAGGGATCGACTTGGTAGAGACCATAATCGATTCAATAGAAAGGGAGAGAACACAGTTGGAATCTTCATGGACCTCAGTAAGGCCTTTGACTGTGTTTCACACCCAATTTTGATTAAAACTTTAAAAAAAATTTGGTATTGTCAATAATTTTCTAAAATGGTTTCAGTCATATCTGGTAAATAGAAAACAATATATGGAAACGAATCATGTTACCAAATTTAATCAATTAATAAAAGTAAAATCTTCTTTTAAGGATGTCAAATATGGAGTTCCTCAGGGCTCTATACTTGGTCCAATTTTATTCCTCTGTTACATTAAGGGTCTCCCAACAACAATAAAACATGAAAACAGTAAATTGTGCCTCTATGCCGATGATTCAAATTTATTGGTTTCTGGTAAATCCATGAATGAAATTGAAATTGCAGCCCAAAACAACCTCATGTTGATTAAAGAATTTTTGACAAACAATAAATTAATATTTAACGTAGATAAAACCAATTTATATCGTTTTGCACAGCACAAAAGAAAAACTCTAATCCTTCTATAAAATTAGAAAATGTCCTAATAACTCAAGTACAAGAGACAAAATTTTTAGGGTTATTATTAGATGAAAATTTATCCTGGACAAACCATATTCATAAGCTGAAAAATAAAATTTGCTCTGGTCTTTATGTATTGACAAGATTGTCTAAATATTGCTCACTGGATATACTATTAAAAGTCTATCACGCTCATATAAACTCACATATTACTTTTGGGATTGAGTTATATGGTGCGGCCAATATTCAAAATTTGGAAAGTATTTTAGTTCTTCAAAAAAGAGCCATTCAGATAATGTTAAATTTAGGCCCCAATGAATCTGCTAAACCACATGTTTCTAAATTAAATATCCTCACTGTATTCGGACTATACATTTAAAAAACTATAATCAGTGTCAAAACATCTTCAGATACATTGCCGAATTTAGGAATGAACCATGATTACAACACTCGAAATAAAAATTATCTAGCCATTCGTGGTCATAACCTGGAGTTTTATAACAAAAAGCCTACTGCTGCAGGGACAAGATTTTTGTATCACCTTCCGAAGGAAATATATGTAATAGAGAACATAAAACCATTTAAAAAGAAACTTAAAATGTTTTTTATAGAAAAATCTTTTTATTCCATTAAAGAATTTTTTGGTGAGCATTGAAATTAAATGCAAATGTATTTTATTTTTTTAAGTTTTAATATTTATTTTAAGCTAGTATTTAGTTAATAATTGACGCCATTCTGTATTTATACATTGTTGTTATAAATCATGAATAAAGTATTTCTGACTCTGACTCTGACTCTGGCCCGATTGCAAAAGGACGGTCCAAATATGAATTCCAGCTCCTTAAATATTTTGATATTTCACTTATAAACAAAGGGAAATAAATGGTATCAGCAAACTGACACATACTTTCTGACACAAAATTTTCAGGGGATAGAAAAGTTACGAGATCCAATCTACTAAATGAATAAAATGTACAAATTTATTATGGCCACCTACTATATATTTGTCAAATGCCACTCAAGCTATTTGCATTGTACGAGCCATCCGAAGTAGTATATCGTATTCCCACTTTTGTAAAATTGGTTATCCGTGTAATAAATAAATAAATAAGGACTGAAACTATAATCTTAAAACTCAACATGGACATTTTATTTTGCGTATATTGATTTTCAAGTTAAATTGAGCCTTGTAGCTCATCTGTCACTTGTCTGATGTTGATGATTGGTATCTCAAATTAAAGTCGGTCTTGCACTGAGTATTTTAAGACTAAGACAAATTAAATATCTTAAAATAAAATGTAAGAAAAATAATCCAAAAAATATTGGAAATATGAAACGTCCATAAGAAATGTGTAGGGATGAATTTTTATTTGAGCATATCTGTTTAACGATAGGCCTACATATTTTTGAAAACGGATTTCAGCATTGTAATCAGCGTAAAAATCTTGTTCATAATGATGTGTCACAACACCATATTTACATTTAAAAAATAAAGTTTATATCCGATTTGGCGGATCCAAGATGGCGGCCGATAATTATAATCCTGTCAAAATAAAGGATTAACCATCCAACAATGATAGGCGTTGGTTCAAAGTCAATATCTCAAAAAACGCATGTAAAAATTCAGGGAAGTAACTTTTTTTCAAAAATGACCCCATGTTAATTTTTTCAACTATTTATCGATGATATTTTCAGTTTCTCTAGGTTATGCTGTAATTTAAATGGAAAACGATAAAAACCTTAAAGTACATATCAGTAGCAACAAGAAAAAAGGGCGAAAATCCCATGTAGGGAGGGTTTGATATTGGAGGCCCATGATCTATTAATATATAGCTAGTCAAAGATAAGCAATTTTCATACAAACTGTGCTTTAACGTTTTACCGTATACAGACGTGTTAAAAAAGATCCAGGGATAGTTTATGGTTTTCAACCAACAAAGTTATGGCATAACTTTATATCTTGCTATTTATCATAAACCCCACCTTTTTAAGCAATTAAAAATTTTCCGCTCTTTCAGGGGGACGGCCCATAAGGAGTAAGAAGAAAATCTTCAAAGTAAGCATAGGCTGAGATGTACGTCAAATAAAAGGCCTTGGTTAGTGTATTACCACGCCGCAAACCGTGCCTCAAAAAGTTGATTCCAAACGAAATGGCAACGAATTGAAGATTTTTATTAAGTATTCGTTTAAGGATTTTGAATATTTGTCCTAAACTGAATTTCAACTAATTTTTACTAGGCTACTTTGGGAAAAATATTCGACCTAGAGGCTTCAAATTTGTCTCAAGTTAAAGAAAATTTAAATTAAAATCAATCTGTGACGAGGATCTTCTCCATAACGATTAGTTAAGCCGCTAAAAACCTTGAAAAAGTGGCCCTACAGGTAAAATTTCGCATGAAATTGCCTGTTTTTGACTAGCTGTACCTCCGCAACCACTAAACTTAGAGAACTCAAACTGGTGTGAATTTACCTCCATAAATGGTTTAGGGCATGTAAAATCGCTTCCTTAAGGGTGGTTTTGTTTTATAAAAACTAAAAAAGTACCTAGATTTGGTACTTATATTTGGGTTTAAATTGAATGGCTCATGAGTGAAAATAGCCAGATGTTTCAATGATCAAATACATTATTTACTGATAAAAGGAAAGTTTTAAATTCCTCAAAACAATTTTTAAACTTGTTGTATTGAAGCTCCGCTCTCTGAAATCATGCACTTATTTCCTCTTTCAAGTCGGATTGAAATGAATCAGACCAATTAGTCGGTAGGGTTAGTATTTTAGGGTTAACATTGGTCTTGATCAGGAACCTGTCTAGATAAAAGCCAAAATATTTTTGACCCCAAGCCATTGAAACGTGTCTAAAATTTGTAAGTGATAAATGAAGATGATGTTATTATAGATATAACTCACTTTGTTAGTGAGTTGATGTTTAAAAAAATACACTGCTAATAAATATATAATACAACTATTTATACAGTATCAATCCTTTTGATTTTTATGTTTTGTTGAGTGTTATTCAGCGATCATAACCTTTCTTATTCCCCTCTCATTGTTGAGAGATTAAACATCCTCATCTTAAAAACTAATTATTTTTTGTTAAGTATTTTATGCAAAACTAGAATACCATTATATACAAGATTTACAAGACCTGATTATCTTAGTTTTAAAATAGAAAACCTTAAAAGCAGGTTTATGAACGTTTTCTGAATGAAATTACTGCATGTAACATTTCCCTCAATTATATACAACACACAATATAATGGAAAAGATTATTGTGATAGTCCTTTTTTCCAGGTGCCTTCAGAAACATTTCCAATCCCTGGCCTCTTGGATGGTCTATTAGGCTCAAGATCAAGCTCTTCTTCCACAACAACAACGACAACAACAACACCGGCTCCAACAACAACTACAACCCCTAGACCAACATCACCGCCTCCAACGACTGCCACGACAACGCCCAGTCCAACAACAAAACCACAATCGCAAGGAATTTTAGGGGGAGTAGGAGGTGCTCTAAGTGGGTTACTTTTTGGATCAGGGGAATCAACAAAAACAACGACAACACCACCCCCAACAACTCCCCCTCCTACAGTATGTCCTGCTGCAACTAGTTCAAGTACTGGGTCCCAAAAAGGTTCCGGGGGTGGTTTATTAGGTGGGATAGGAAGTGCTGTTGGTGGCTTGCTGTTTGGAACAGCATCTTCAAATTCGCCAACTACACAATCTCAGTCTGGAGCTTGTGGGACAGGCGCATCAGAACAGAAAGGGAATATAACCGATACTGGAGATGGAGGAAGGTCAAGCACCAGTTCTACGGGTGATAAGGGTGGGACTCAGACAAATGAAGCACAAACCACCACAGAAAGTTCTGTAAAAGGAGGGGGGCAAAAGGAAAGTGAAGGGCAAAAGGGAAGTGGAGAACAAAAAACAAGTGGAGGACAAACCGGTACTGCTGGTGAAGGAAGCACTGATGGTAAAGGTGAAGAGTCAAAAGGAAGAGCTACCACTACTCCTACTGGATCCAAGGATGAAACAGGAAAGGAAGCAGAAACGAAAAGCAGCAGTGGTACAGAAAGTGGGTCCAAGAGTACTGAAGGGGCATCTACTGGATTAAAGGATGGTACAGGAAAGGAAGCAGAAACCACAAGCAGTAGTGGTACAGAAAGTGGGTCCAAGAGTACTGAAGGGACATCTACTGGATTAAAGGATGGTACAGGAAAGGAAGCAGAAACCACAAGCAGTAGTGGTACAGAAAGTGGGTCCAAGAGTACTGAAGGGGCATCTACTGGATTAAAGGATGGTACAGGAAAGGAAGCAGAAACCACAAGCAGTAGTGGTACAGAAAGTGGGTCCAAGATTACTGATGGGGCACCTACTGGATCTGGTACAGGAAAGGAAGCAGAAACCACAAGCAGTGGTGGTACAGAAAGTGGGCCCAAGAGTACTGAAGGGGCACCTAATGGATCTAATACAGGAAAGGAAGCAGAAACCACAAGCAGTAGTGGTACAGAAAGTGGGCCCAAGAGTACTGAAGGGGCGCCTACTGGATCTGATACAGGAAAGGAAGCAGAAACCACAAGCAGTAGTGGTACAGAAAGTGTGTCCAAGAGTACTGAAGGGGCACCTACTGAATCCAAGGGTAATACAGGACCGGAATCAAAAATCACAGGCAGTGGTGGTACAGAAAGTGGGTCCCAAAGTACTGAGAGGGCACCTACTGGATCTAAGGATGATACAGGAAAGGAAGCAGGAACCACAAGCAGCAGTTGTACAGAATGTGGGCCCAAGAGTACTGAAGGGACTGGAACGGATAAAGGAAAGGAAGCAAAAACCACAAGCAGTGGTGGTACAGAAAGTGGGTCCAAGAGTACTGAAGGGGCGCCTACTGGATCTGATACAGGAAAGGAAGGAGAAACCACAAGCAGTGGTGGAACAGAAATTGGGTCCAAGAGTACTGATGGGGCACCTACTGGATCTGGTACAGGAAAGGAAGAAGAAACCACAAGCAGTAGTGGTACAGAAAGTGGGCCCAAGAGTACTGAAGGGGCACATGCTGGATCTGGTACAGGAAAGGAAGCAGAAACCACAAGCAGTAGTGGTACAGAAAGTGGGCCCAAGAGTACCGAAGGGACTGGAACTGATACAGGAAAGGAAGCCAAAACCACAAGCAGTGGTGGTACAGAAGGTGGGTCCAAGAGTACTGAGGGAACACCTACTGGGTCGGATACAGGAAAGGAAGCAGAAGCCACAAGCAGTGGTGGTACAGAAAATGGGCCAAAGAGTACTGAGGGGGCACCTACTGGAACTGATACAGAAAAGGTAGCAGAAACCACAAGCAGTGGCAGTACAGAAAGTGGGCCCAAGAGTACTGAAGGGACTGGAACTGATACAGGAAAGGAAGCCAAAACCACAAGAAGTGGTGGTACAGAAGATGGGTCCAAGAGTACTGAGGGAACACCTACTGGGTCGGATACAGGAAAGGAAGCAGAAGCCACAAGCAGTGGTGGTACAGAAATTGGGTCCAAGAGTACTGATGGGGCACCTACTGGATCTGGTACAGGAAAGGAAGAAGAAACCACAAGCAGTAGTGGTACAGAAAGTGGGCCCAAGAGTACTGAAGGGGCACATGCTGGATCTGGTACAGGAAAGGAAGCAGAAACCACAAGCAGTAGTGGTACAGAAAGTGGGCCCAAGAGTAGTGAAGGGACTGGAACTGATACAGGAAAGGAAGCCAAAACCACAAGCAGTGGTGGTACAGAAAGTGGGCCAAAGAGTACTGAAGGGGCACCTACTGGAACTGATACAGAAAAGGTAGCAGAAACCACAAGCAGTAGTGGTACAGAAAGTGGGCCCAAGAGTACTGAAGGGGCGCCTACTGGATCTGATACAGGAAAGGAAGCAGAAACCACAAGCAGTGGTAGTACAGAAAGTGGGCCCAAGAGTACTGAAGGGGCGCCTACTGGATCTGGTACAGGAAAGGAAGCAGAAACCACAAGCAGTGGCAGTACAGAAAGTGGGCCCAAGAGTACTGAAGGGGCGCCTACTGGATCTGGTACAGGAAAGGAAGCAGAAACCACAAGCAGTGGTGGGACAGAAAGTGGGCCCAAGAGTACTGAAGGGGCGCCTACTGGATCTGATACAGGAAAGAAAGCAAAAACCACAAGCAGTAGTGGTACAGAAAGTGGGCCCAAGAGTACTGAAGGGGCACCTACAGGATCTGATACAGGAAAGGAAGCAGAAACCACAAGCAGTAGTGGTACAGAAAGTGGGCCCAAGATTACTGAAGGGGCGCCTAATGAATCTAATACAGGAAAGGAAGCAGAAACCACAAGCAGTAGTGGTACAGAAAGTGGGCCCAAGAGTACTGAAGGGGCGCCTACTGGATCTGATACAGGAAAGGAAGCAGAAACCACAAGCAGTAGTGGTACAGAAAGTGGGCCCAAGAGTACTGATGGGGCACCTACTGGATCTGGTACAGGAAAGGAAGCAGAAACCACAAGCAGTAGTGGTACAGAAAGTGGGTCCAAGAGTACTGATGGGGCACCTACTGGATCTGGTACAGAAAAGGAAGCAGAAACCACAAGCAGTAGTGGTACAGAAAGTGGGTCCAAGAGTACTGATGGGGCACCTACTGGATCTGGTACAGGAAAGGAAGCGGAAACAACAAGCAGTAGTGGTACAGAAAGTGGGTCCAAGAGTACTGATGGGGCGCCTACTGTATCTGATACAAGAAAGGAAGCAGAAACCACAAGCAGTAGTGGTACAGAAAGTGGGTCCAAGAGAACCGGAGGGGTACCTACCGGGTCTGATACAGGAAAGGAAACAGAAACCACAAGCAGTGGCAGTACAGAAAGTGGGCCCAAGAGTACTGGAGGGGCACCTACCGGGTCTGATACAGGAAAGGAAACAGAAACCACAAGCAGTGGCAGTACAGAAAGTGGGCCTAAGAGTACTGGAGGGGCACCTACTGGGTCTGATACAGGAAAGGAAACAGAAACCACAAGCAGTGGCAGTACAGAAAGTGGGCCTAAGAGTACTGGAGGGGCACCTACCGGGTCTGATACAGGAAAGGAAACAGAAACCACAAGCAGTGGCAGTACAGAAAGTGGGCCCAAGAGTACTGGAGGGGCACCTACCGGGTCTGATACAGGAAAGGAAACAGAAATCACAAGCGGTGGCAGTACAGAAAGTGGGCCCAAGAGTACTGGAGGGGCACCTACTGGGTCTGATACAGGAAAGGAAACAGAAACCACAAGCAGTGGTGGTACAGAAAGTGGGCCCAAGAGTACTGATGGGGCACCTACTGGATCTGATACAGGAAAGGAAGTAGAAACCACAAGCAGTGGCAGTACAGAAAGTGGGCCCAAGAGTACTGGAGGGGCACCTACTGGGTCTGATACAGGAAAGGAAACAGAAACCACAAGCAGTGGTGGTACAGAAAGTGGGTCCAAGAGTACTGATGGGGCACCTACTGGATCTGATACAGGAAAGGAAGCAGAAACCACAAGCAGTGGCAGTACAGAAAGTGGGCCCAAGAGTACTGAAGGGGCGCCTACTGGATCTGGTACAGGAAAGGAAGCAGAAACCACAAGCAGTAGTGGTACAGAAAGTGGGCCCAAAAGTACTGAAGGGGCGCCTACTGGATCTTATACAGGAAAGGAAGCAGAAACCACAAGCAGTAGTGGTACAGAAAGTGGGCCGAAGAGTACCGGAGGGGCACCTACCGGGTCTGATACAGGAAAGGAAGCAGAAACCACAAGCAGTGGTGGTACAGAAAGTGGGTCCAAGAGTACTGGAGGGGCACCTACTGGATCTGGTACAGGAAAGGAAGCAGAAGCCACAAGCAGTAGTGGTACAGAAAGTGGGTCCAAGAGTACTGGAGGGGCACCTACTGGATCTGGTACAGGAAAGGAAGCAGAAACCACAAGCAGTAGTGGTACAGAAAGTGGGCCGAAGAGTACTGGAGGGGCACCTACTGGATCTGGTACAGGAAAGGAAGCAGAAACCACAAGCAGTAGTGGTACAGAAAGTGGGCCCAAGATTACTGAAGGGGCGCCTAATGAATCTAATACAGGAAAGGAAGCAGAAACCACAAGCAGTAGTGGTACAGAAAGTGGGCCCAAGAGTACTGAAGGGGCGCCTACTGGATCTGATACAGGAAAGGAAGCAGAAACCACAAGCAGTAGTGGTACAGAAAGTGGGCCCAAGAGTACTGATGGGGCACCTACCGGGTCTGATACAGGAAAGGAAACAGAAACCACAAGCAGTGGCAGTACAGAAAGTGGGCCTAAGAGTACTGGAGGGGCACCTACCGGGTCTGATACAGGAAAGGAAACAGAAACCACTAGCAGTGGCAGTACAGAAAGTGGGCCCAAGAGTACTGGAGGGGCACCTACCGGGTCTGATACAGGAAAGGAAACAGAAACCACAAGCGGTGGCAGTACAGAAAGTGGGCCCAAGAGTACTGGAGGGGCACCTACTGGGTCTGATACAGGAAAGGAAACAGAAACCACAAGCAGTGGTGGTACAGAAAGTGGGCCCAAGAGTACTGATGGGGCACCTACTGGATCTGATACAGGAAAGGAAGTAGAAACCACAAGCAGTGGCAGTACAGAAAGTGGGCCCAAGAGTACTGGAGGGGCACCTACTGGGTCTGATACAGGAAAGGAAACAGAAACCACAAGCAGTGGTGGTACAGAAAGTGGGTCCAAGAGTACTGATGGGGCACCTACTGGATCTGATACAGGAAAGGAAGCAGAAACCACAAGCAGTGGCAGTACAGAAAGTGGGCCCAAGGGTACTGAAGGGGCGCCTACTGGATCTGGTACAGGAAAGGAAGCAGAAACCACAAGCAGTAGTGGTACAGAAAGTGGGCCCAAAAGTACTGAAGGGGCGCCTACTGGATCTTATACAGGAAAGGAAGCAGAAACCACAAGCAGTAGTGGTACAGAAAGTGGGCCGAAGAGTACCGGAGGGGCACCTACCGGGTCTGATACAGGAAAGGAAGCAGAAACCACAAGCAGTGGTGGTACAGAAAGTGGGTCCAAGAGTACTGGAGGGGCACCTACTGGATCTGGTACAGGAAAGGAAGCAGAAGCCACAAGCAGTAGTGGTACAGAAAGTGGGTCCAAGAGTACTGGAGGGGCACCTACTGGATCTGGTACAGGAAAGGAAGCAGAAACCACAAGCAGTAGTGGTACAGAAAGTGGGCCGAAGAGTACTGGAGGGGCACCTACTGGATCTGGTACAGGAAAGGAAGCAGAAGCCAGAAGCAGTAGTGGTACAGAAAGTGGGTCCAAGAGTACTGGAGGGGCACCTACTGGATCTGGTACGGGAAAGGAAGCAGAAGCCACAAGCAGTAGTGGTACAGAAAGTGGGTCCAAGAGTACCGGAGGGGCACCTACCGGGTCTGATACAGGAAAGGAAGCAGAAACCACAAGCAGTAGTGGTACAGAAAGTGGGTCCAAGAGTACTGATGGGGCACCTACTGGATCTGGTACAGGAAAGGAAGCAGAAGCCACAAGCAGTAGTGGTACAGAAAGTGGGCCCAAGAGTACTGATGGGGCGCCTACTGGATCTGGTACAGGAAAGGAAGCAGAAACCACAAGCAGTAGTGGTACAGAAAGTGGGTCCAAGAGTACTGATGGGGCACCTACTGGATCTGGTACAGGAAAGGAAGCGGAAACAACAAGCAGTAGTGGTACAGAAAGTGGGTCCAAGAGTACTGAAGGGGCGCCTACTGGATCTGGTACAGGAAAGGAAGCAGAAACCACAAGCAGTAGTGGTACAGAAAGTGGGTCCAAGAGTACTGATGGGGCACCTACTGGATCTGGTACAGGAAAGGAAGCAGAAACCACAAGCAGTAGCAGTACAGAAAGTGGGCCGAAGAGTACTGATGGGGCACCTACTGGATCTGGTACAGGAAAGGAAGCAGAAACCACAAGCAGTGGTGGTACAGAAAGTGGGCCCAAGAGTACTGATGGGGCACCTACTGGATCTGGTACAGGAAAGGAAGCAGAAACCACAAGCAGTAGTGGTACAGAAAGTGGGTCCAAGAGTACTGATGTGGCACCTACTGGATCTGGTACAGGAAAGGAAGCGGAAACAACAAGCAGTAGTGGTACAGAAAGTGGGTCCAAGAGTATTGAAGGGGCGCCTACTGGATCTGGTACAGGAAAGGAAGCAGAAACCACAAGCAGTAGTGGTACAGAAAGTGGGTCCAAGAGTACTGATGGGGCACCTACTGGATCTGGTACAGGAAAGGAAGCAGAAACCACAAGCAGTAGCAGTACAGAAAGTGGGCCCAAGAGTACTGATGGGGCACCTACTGGATCTGGTACAGGAAAGGAAGCAGAAACCACAAGCAGTGGTGGTACAGAAAGTGGGCCCAAGAGTACTGATGGGGCACCTACTGGATCTGGTACAGGAGAGGAAGCAGAAACCACAAGAGAAAGTGGGTCCAAGAGTACTGATGGGGCACCTACTGGATCTGGTACAGGAAAGGAAGCGGAAACAACAAGCAGTAGTGGTATAGAAAGTGGGTCCAAGAGTACTGAAGGGGCGCCTACTGGATCTGGTACAGGAAAGGAAGCAGAAACCACAAGCAGTAGTGGTACAGAAAGTGGGTCCAAGAGTACTGATGGGGCACCTACTGGATCTGGTACAGGAAAGGAAGCAGAAACCACAAGCAGAGGTGGTACAGAAAGTGGGCCCAAGAGTACTGATGGGGCACCTACTGGATCTGGTACAGGAAAGGAAGCAGAAACCACAAGCAGTAGTGGTACAGAAAGTGGGTCCAAGAGTACTGATGGGGCACCTACTGGATCTGGTACAGGAAAGGAAGCGGAAACAACAAGCAGTAGTGGTATAGAAAGTGGGTCCAAGAGTACTGAAGGGGCGCCTACTGGATCTGGTACAGGAAAGGAAGCAGAAACCACAAGCAGTAGTGGTACAGAAAGTGGGTCCAAGAGTACTGATGGGGCACCTACTGGATCTGGTACAGGAAAGGAAGCAGAAACCACAAGCAGAGGTGGTACAGAAAGTGGGCCCAAGAGTACTGATGGGGCACCTACTGGATCTGGTACAGGAAAGGAAGCAGAAACCACAAGCAGTAGTGGTACAGAAAGTGGGTCCAAGAGTACTGATGGGGCACCTACTGGATCTGGTACAGGAAAGGAAGCGGAAACAACAAGCAGTAGTGGTACAGAAAGTGGGTCCAAGAGTACTGATGGGGCACCTACTGGATCTGGTACTGGAAAGGAAGCAGAAACCACAAGCAGTAGTGGTACAGAAAGTGGGAGATCAAGTACAAAAGAAGGAGAAAGTAATATAGGAGATCAGCATCCCGGAAATTCAGATGAACCAAGTGGATCAAGCAGCAATTCTGCAATTGAGCTTTCTGCATATACTAAGGAAGGGAACGCTCAAGACACAGGGCATACCTCAGGATCTGAAAATACTGATTCAACATCGTCAAGCACTAGAGGTGGGGCAGATAAAGAAACCACTGGAACTTCGGCCACCAGCTCAACAGCTTCATCTAATGAAGGACCAAACAAAAGTAGCACCAGCTTGGATACGGTAGCAGAACAAGAAACAACAGTGTCATCTGTCAACAACGAACCAGAGCAGCAAGAGGAATCAGACGCAGGACAAACTGATGGAATTGAAGCTGAAACGAAATCACCGATCTCAACAACTACAACTCCAAAGCCATCTGTAGGCTCTGCCACAACGACCACAGCACCAAAGACAACTTCTCGTCCCTCTGCCGCAACCACAACGACAGTACGAACGACAACGAGATCAACAGTGGCGACTACTACGACAGCCAAGCCAACTGTTGCCACTACGACCGCTAGACCCACGACCCGACAGCCTCAATCATCCCGATCAACACAATCATCCGCGCAAAAATTCAGTGCTGTCGGAGCGAAGAAAGGATCGACTTTCTCTGAGTGAAATAATTTGTGTTCAGGCTAAATATGATGTCACTTTAGCATTTTACCATAAAAGGCTGATAGTATTCATGATAATTGTTTGTTTTCGTTCTTATACCTTTCGTAGAACAACCATAAAGTCGTTACATATCAATATTGTTGGTACCGTAAGGTATGAATTGTAGACAAATAGATTAACTTGTAAGTCCTTTAGAGAAAATCTTAAATTTGTCTGTTCATGTAGTGTGCACAAAGAGCTCTCTACAATTTTAACTAAGATCATGTAAGAACAAATACAATTTTAAAACGTATCTTTTAAGTAAGTGTCGTCAGGGAACTATGATTTAACATAAAGTGTCTAGTCTTATATACTTCATTTTAGGTTTTAGTCTTTTATAATTCATTAATATAGTATTAATCAAAATATTGTACATAAATGATAAAATGAATAAATTTTTTATCTTCGTTTTTTATTTTATATTCTTTGCATTTTTATTACTGGCTAATTTATTATTACTGCATACTCATACTTCAATTGATAAAAAATGCATATGTCATTAATTAATCAAATTATAAATCTACGTTATTCTATTTCCTTCTCTGTCTACTTAAAACTGCTTATAGTACAGTTTTTCCCCAATAACACTCTGGTACTCAGGACATGTGTTTGTGTACTCTCCCCCTTCTCGTAACACTTAAATACCCCCGTTGCAGCAGACCTGCATACTCAGCGAATTTCAAATACAAAACAACATATTTCAATCCAACATAGCGAGATTTGACATGTTTTGATAAGCTCCATAAGAATAACATGGGGAATGAGTATACAGGTTTGCTGCAACAGGTACGGTAAAACTGGGCGATTTTAGTTCAATATTTAGTAGATCTGAACTAGAAGAAGCCATTTACCAAGTTTTATCAAGAAATGTTGAGAAATAAGCGAGATATAGAATTTTACTTATTTCCCATAAGGTTAACATTGGAACAAAGTACTGTGTGTACCACTTTCAATATCTCGGTAACCAATGGACATAGAGCAGTGACTCACGATACTAAATTGTTTGTTTTTTTGAGATGAATTCAATGGTGCTAACCAAAATTGGATTATTTTTATTTTTCTATGGAAAAACCCCAAAAAACCCATTTTTGGGGGGTTTATCCCCCTTTACCGCCCCTTCCGGTGGTCCGATCGGGCTGATTTACGAACTCGTCCAATTGATTACCACTTTACATGTCTGTACCAAATTTCATAAAGATTGTACCATTTTTGCGGCCGCTATCGTGCTAACAGACACACACACACACACACACACACACACACACACACACACACACACACACACACACACATTTATATATATATATATTTAAAAATTCAAACGAATGGTGTTTTTTGCTTCTGGGGGACCCAAAACGAAAAGTTATCATAGTCTCGGGCTTAGGTCTTACCATGAGACCTACGATAATAGCTTCTTCCTTATAGCGGAAATTCGCTAAAACACAGCAAAACACTTAAAAAGATATAAATTTCAAAGGCTGGATAAAATAAAATCAAGCCTCATTAAATCACGATGAAAACCTTACATTGAGTATACAATTCTTTAACTTACCCTCTTCAAGGAGGACGTATTTATACGTTAACTTTACATATTATTTTACCATAACTATACATAAATCTGTTATTTGGTCACAATAAAATCTAAAAGGTTAAAAACCTGTGTGGTTTTTTCCTTTCCAGCCAAGTGAACAACTTTCAGATTCTATGATTCTTGGAATGTTTCCAGTTTTAAAGTGTTGTTGAAAGCATTAAAAAATGTATTTACAGACTTAATATCTGTATATGATAATATTTATTTAACTTGAAGGGAATGTAATATATGGCACTATCAGTGGCGTATATAGAGGGGGCCCAGGGTCCGGCCTCTGAAATTGAAAGGATAAAAGGAAAAATAGAGAAAATAAAGTTCTGTAGCGAGATTTATCTTGAGAGATCATGCGTATGATCGGCTAGCAGAATACCGGGAATTCGTTGTCCCGGTAGGTAGAAAGCTTTTACTGTAAGCTTATATTTTTCGTTTGGGATCCTGGACTGACAAGAGTGTCGCGTGTTGAGATTGCCTTACAGCAGATTCAGTTGAATCTACTTTCTTAAAACATTTAAGCTTGGTTGTAAACTGCAATTACATAGTATCATTGTAAAAAAATTAAAATGTCCTTCTCGTTTTTAGATGAAAACTAAATACAAATATAAATCCTATTGACTTACGTTGGTAGATTACCAAAGACTGAAATATACCTCTAATAGTTTTTTGTTTGAAATTCATCTACAGTAATTAATTACTTTTCATAGTTCAAACGTAAACACGAATGTGCGTAGAGTCATTTATATTTGTACTGATTCCTCAATGCAGTTTAGGCAAAATTTCACATTAATATTTCGGGAAAACAGATTAAAGGAATTTTATTTATTACTGAATTATGAAAATCCTAATCTAACTTTTGAAGGCTCACAAAAGTGACTTTAAGGCTGTCATACGTCTGCAAGTGGTCATTGGTTGACACATTAGCGGCGAGCGTAATGTTTTTATGGATATTTGTTGATGGTATAATATTCTTTATTTGCCAGCGGCATTTTGCGTATTTTATTTTCGTACTCGCAGTTGATTTCATTTTACTTTTATCTTATTTTAAATAATAATGCCAAGTAAAGATAACAGAAATAATTATGGAGATTTTAAGAGAGAGTGTTCTTTGTTTGAAATTCATTGTTGGTGATTGTGATTTTATATTGTGATTTGGATTTTTACGGAAATTTGCCATCACCAATTAGTACAAAAACAAGTTTCACGACGTTTCGGGATCTGGAATCTGATCCCGTCTTCAGGTGGAAGAAAAACTAGAACATAACAAGATTAGTAACACATAGCCAGGAAAACCTGGACAAAAACACAGCTAAAACAGAGAACTGTAAAAGCAGTCACAAAAACACTATGCTGAAAAGAAAAACATTTACACAAAATAACACAGAATGTCTCAGCTCACTCTGATTGGGTGTGGACGTGCTCTCTCCTGTCCGGTGATTCTTGATACTTGTGATTTCTGTGTTATTTTGTGTTATTGTTTTTCTTTTCAGCATAGTGTTTTTGTGTCTGCTTTTAAATTTCTCTGTTTTAGCTGTGTTTTTATCCAGGTTTTCCTGGCTATGTGTTACTAATCTTGTTATGTTCTAGGTTTTCTTCCACCTGAAGACGGGATCAGATTCCAGATCCCGAAACGTCGTGAAACTTGTTTTTGTACTAATTAGTGATGGCAAATGTCCGCAAAAAGTCCAAATCAAAAAATAAGAGAGAGTGGTTATATTTAGAAGGGGAGGCTTTACAGCTTACATGACAATAGTCTCTTAGTGCAATTTTTCGTCGGAGTTTACAGTTGCACTTGACTGTCGATGGATTTAGTATTACATTGCGCTTGGGTTATACAAGCCTGACTCAAAACTTTACAGTGCTCAAGTGGGGTTAAAAAAGAATGAAATCGGCTTAAATGTGTAACGTACCATTCTGCTTCGCCAGGCTATAAATAATTGGGGTTGAAAATTGAACATCTGAATAAGGAAGTGTGTTAACTAGACTCAAACTCAAACTCAAAATTCTTTTTCGTCAGATAACATTAAAAATTGAGCATAGCTCATATAACAGGTGACATGTCACCCACTTGGAAAAACGAAGAACCATGTGTTCTTGGTGGTGGTGTCATTCACTTACTTAACTACTACACACTTTTACTTAGTATTTACTTGGGATCCTATAGTTTGAATTTTATAAATAAAATAACAAATAAATGAAATGTTGATACCACCCACCTTTCATTTGGTTTGTTAGCTAAATGGCAGAAATATATTTTTCAAAATTTTAAATAAGAGTATCTATGCTATTCATTTAAATTACTTTATAAAGTGGTTATTTTCAAATAAAGTAAAAAACGTGTTTTTTCAGGTAAAAAGTGTTCAACAAGGAGAAAGTATATGGTGTATCAAGTTACATGAAATAAGTAAAATATGTAAAAATAAAATTAAACTAAATCGTAATTTTTACGTAAAAATTTAATAAATGTAAAAATAAAATGAAATTAAAACGTGATTATTACGTGAAAATGTAAAATACGTGCAAATAACGAAAATTTCAAAAGCCATTTTCACGTATTTTTCACGTTATATTCATGTGATCGGTTGTGACATTTTCTCTAAATTTTCACGTTAAAAACGTAAACGTACTTTTTGTCACGTGAAAATCACGTTATAAAAGTACGAAGAAAACTATATTTTCACATGAGTTTTTCGTCTTTGTGCTGTCTGGGTTTTGACGGGGGGATGGGTAGGGGTAGTCTCATCTTTAACTTTCAATCATACTTACAGCAAGAGGCCGAAAAGAAAAAAACGACCATGCTAGACAAAATAAAAAACAGATGAAAAATAAGAAAGTATGCGCAAAAAGAAAGTTAATCTGTTAAATTTTGACTATGAATCATTGTATTATTGTGTACACAAATTTGTAAAATAACAGATGAAAGCAATCAACTTGAAAGTTTTAAATCAAACCGGAATCTGAGAATTTTAAATTATAAGTGGTTTTGTGTATAGTAGCACAAGAGGGAACATTATTTTTCTTGCTTGCTTTTTATTTTCCTCTCTGGAGCTGCTAATACTGCAGCAGGAAATCATCAGGTGATTCGCCGAGTTGTTTCCGCCCCCTGTCAGTAACTTTGTCATTGCTTATGATTTTCATTGAAATCACAGGTTTATTTTGGAAATGTAAGTAGTCAATAACATAAATTTGTCAATTTTACTATAAAATACTCATTAATTTTCTCAAAAACAATTCTTTCCACTCTATTTTCTATTTAAATTTTTTTCGAAAATACAAACTGACCTACTTGTATATTGTTAATATTTCGTTCTGGATTGCATTTTGCTATTAAAAACATGAAACAAAATCTTATTTTTTACATTAAAAAATTATTCCTCTGGTTGGTATGATTACGTTAATCACATTAAAACCACCAGCCTTTCACTAAAATTTTTGTTGATATAGTGATTTAAAGTGAGTTGAACACAAGCAGTTACATTAACGATGCATTTTTTAATGGGATCTTGAAATCTATACATATTTCATAGTAAATGGAAATGTTGAACAATAGAATTTCATCGAATAATATTATTTTTAATATTAACTTAATATTAAGAGCCATTTAGACCTTATATTTCAAAATTAAACTATTTTCTTTTACATAAGATACAAAAGTAAGACACACAGTTGGTGAAAACTGATTAACTGTTGTTTGAAAAACAGCTGAAACGAAAATTAAAAAGTCAAAAACTGCCTCAGGTTAATCTCCAACCCCCCTCACCCCCTTTAACTGTTGAGTGACACTAAATCGATTTCAAAAATTGTATGCTTTAAACAAAACATTTGTTATATGAGGGTCACAAAATCTTTCTGTGAAAATCTGCCGTATTACTTATACCAGTAGTTGAATTACAACATATACTTCTTATATTTTTCAAATGAAATGAAACAATTCATGTTGCCTCTGTCAGAGACCTTCTGTTCCCGCTCCACTCCAATAGCTTTCCAGCAGCTCCGGAATTCCTACGTTGACACTTTTCCCCCGACGACCATAAATTAAACTAGCCCCAACACCTAAAAAAGGGAAAACAACTTAAATACCTTTTTATAGCAGTTCTACAATCTTTTGCGGTCTGCATTATGAAGTCTACAAAAGTCTAAAATCTTATTAGATGAGCATGCTTATTCGGTCGATTTAGTCAACCCCAAGTAAATAAAAATATTATGGGAGAGCGGGGTTGTGTCAGATATTAGGCGAGAATGGCTGTTGGACCAGTTAATTTTGAGTTATGAGAGTAAAAGAACCATCCAGTTTGGTTAATTACCCACAATTTTATGTAAAATTAATGTACAAAAGTACAATATCAATGAAATCGTTGATGTCAAATTTACGTCATAATGGATCAAAATTATGCTATTTAGACATCAACGTGAGGTAAAAAGAGCATTCAATTTTAAGTAAAATATAATTAAAAAAGAATACACCATTTTCTGTCAATGTTAAATCAATTCGATGTCAATGTCAAGCTTCCAGTTTTAAAATAAATATATTTCAAACTGAAAATGTGTGAATTATAATTTAAACACATATCAGTCAGGCATAGATTTACACACTGCAAGCCTTGAGTGTAGTCCAGCCAGGCATGGAGTCTCATACTGCAAGCAGTATGTGGGGTCCAGCCAGGCACGTTGTTTCATACTGCAAGCAGTATGTGGGGTCCAGCCAGGCACGTTGTTTCATATTGCAAGCAGTATGTGGAGTCCAGCCAGGCATGGTGTTTCATACATAAATGCTGATTATCCATGATGTAACTGGTCGTGATGTCATGAACACAAGTACTGCTGTAGGTAAAACACACTGCTTCAAAACTGGTGTTTTACCATGTCTTGGCATGGTGCCATGTTCGGATCAGCATTTAGCATGGTTCCAAGTAGGATTCATACGTTATATATCATAGGCTTTTTTCATACGGATTTTTCTCTCTGTGTAACTCAAAGAGCTCAGAATACTAGTTTCACTCTTTTTAAGATACTTATATTTCGATAAAAAAAACTTTTAAAATTGCACCACGTTCATAATTTATTCCAGTAAAAAATCACTTATTTTTTTAGATACCCATTTTCATAAATGTGTAGCTGTTCCAAGTCGTTTGGCGTGAAAAGAATTCAAGAAATCTCAGAGAATACATTCATAATATTCGTACACATTTTATATCTCTCAGCGCATTCCAGATGCCTTATTCAAAGGGTGGAATGACATGTGCTGGCTTCCTTTACGAAAAAGTCTCGCTACTCTCTGTACATTGCCCGAACTTTGAGCATTCTTTGCAATAAAAGAAAAGAATATCTCTAAAAACTGTATTCAACGTTTATTTCTAACGAAAATCATACATAAATATCAGTGTAAAAATCTTATTTGCGTTTGAAGATTCGAACTATTAACAAAAATAATATCACCATCGTTATGCCTTTTTTCAATGCTCCAGGCTTAAAAAGGAAAACAGTCCAAACCTACAATAACCAATGGGCCTGAATACTTCCATTGTCCTGTAAAGCCACGTGAACCTATTCAATTGGCTAGCAGCCAATATCCCATTTAAAAAACATTGGAAAATCACATCATGCAGCCGTCTTTTAACTTTTCGAAATATAAACTAATTATTGAAACATAAAAATTATCAATCAGGATAAAATTATGAACAAAATTATCCATTTACCATCAAGGCAAATAACTTTTTCTGGAATAAACAATGATAAATCCGATAAAATTTGCATTTCAAAATTGGTGTTTAATTTGTTTTAGTGTTTTATAATTTAATTAAATACAAACAGATAATTTGATGTTTTAGCAAAAAAAACCAAGAACCGCATTTTTGACCATTTTACCATGGCCAAAGGTCAATAGCTCCATGCGACCAACATCTAGTCCTCACTGCATATAATTTACCAGGAGTTTTTTAAAAGCTTATATATTGTAAGGAAGTAGATTCAACCGATTGTATCTGCTGTAAGGCGAAACCAACGCCCGACGCTAACACTACTGTCCGCATTACTATCGATGATGAAGTAGTATATTACGTTACTAGGCCGGGAAGTAGTATATTACTCGTTTGCCGGACGAGCATGATAGTTCCCGTGCGAGCGAAAGCGAGTGCGGGATTTTCATGCGAGTACGGTAAAACCTTCCGGCCGTGTAACATACAATAATTTTCATCATATTACTCAGAAAAAAACATTATTCCAATCATAACGTAGTCCTTGCATAAACCAATATGTTACTCAATACTTCGAACCTAACCTATAACAAAAACAACAAAAATTTGCTACTGCTGCCAGTGCTGCCACTACGTTCCTCTAAAAAGTAACCAATAAACAAGCATTAAACGTCGTGTTGCTGCAAATCAACTGATTGTTTACCTCCGATTTTCCGGCCTAGGACGGCAAAAAGGTTTTGCCGGCCTAGCATGGCAATGGGTAACTTTAGAGGCAACAAAAAGGAACTGAAAACAGATTTTTCTGAGTCAGTATGATGAAAACTCGATTTATCGGCTGCGTTAGACACCTCACTGTTTAAATGCGAGCGTTCTCTTAAAGTAATCTCTTGATCTGTCAGTCCAAGAGCCCTAGATCAAAAAATAAGCTTACAAAAAAATCTTTCTACGAACGGGAATAACGAATGTTGGGTATTCTGCTTGCCCCGGAGATGATTATGAGCTTAATTTATTAAATTGACTATTGCAACAGTACTTAATTTTTTATTTTTTTCTTATCATCCAATTATTTTCGGGGTGGGGGGGACTGGTAGGCCCCACCACTACAGAATACCTAAAGATACTACAGTACACATCGGATTATCCGGACCCCACATTATCCGGATCCCGGATTATCCGGACCGGTCCATCCGAGAAATTAAAAAATTAAATCACGGCAAAAACATGATTTTTGCGTGTTTACAGGAGAAATGTGCCTTCTAAAAGTAAAATGCAAATGTTTACTGTATGAATTTGGAATTACAATATTTATTGAAGGAATCTCATTGCCTAAACAGAGCAAACAGCATTTTCGTGAACGTAGTTTTCTGGATTGCTACTTGGGGCGATAGCAGTACTCAACAAAGGCGAAGCCTACGGAAATTTTGTGGGTTTGTTTATTGCTGTCATTTGATGTCTTACGTTATTTCTTAAGAAGAGTTACTGTAATAATAAATTAAATATTTAACCTGGCGTATTATTCAAAGCCTAAACCGTAAATGCGGTAAGAATTAACATTATATTCGAATGAATAATGATAAAGTTTATTTCTTAAATTTGTTTCAAAATTAAACTCCCGTAAATTTTGAAAGACTAACATTTTGTACAGTCTTGACACGCCGTTTTCAGCATCACTTTACCAGGGGCTAAGGTACTCAATCGCTATTTAGACGATATTGTAATGACCTCGGATTATCCGGATTTTTCGTTATCCGGATCGGTGTTCCGCCACATTAATCCGGATAATCCGAGGTGTACTGTATTGAGTTATTAAGCGTTTGGTGCCTGATTCACAAGCTCTGCCACTTCTGATCCATTACTGAGCAGTCACTTCTCTACCACACGATTGTAAACAGGCATGCTCTTACCCTCTCCATCAATGATGTTGACGGGGAGGTTTCGACGCAATTGACTGGCCAAACAAAATGAATTAGTAAAATCAGGTTTGGGATTGAATAGCCAATGTTAGTTTTAATGGTCTAATAGCAAAGGGCAAATGGTGGGAAAGTTTCAGAATATTTGGTGTATATAAATTCAAATGGTTTTAAGATAGTTACTATAACTTTAAATTAGGAACTGGTAAAGTTTTTGAATGCGAGTTAAAATTAAATTTCAACTAAAAGGCATTAAAAGTTAATAAACTTTTATAATTTCTAATACTTTTTATGGAAGAATAAAACTTATCCTGCTAGTAAGTGACTCCAGTATAACTCTAATGTCACCAGTATAACTCTCTCACTCAGCACGCACTCACTGACTTACTCATGAATACAAATTATTTTCCACTTCTCAAAGAGCTAGAAACTTCAAATTTACACCAATGTTTAGGCAAAAATTCACCCAAAACTAAAACATTTTTCTCCCCCCCATCCATACAAATTAGGGATTTCAAGATGTTCAGAATAGGATATTTCGCAACTAGGGCCGCATTTGAGGTTTTGCGGGCTCGAGATCGTGTTTCAAATTCGAGACGGAGTCGAATTTGAAACACGATTGGGAGCTGCAAACTCCTTTGGGCCGAGTTGCGAACGCTATTTTTCTCCACACTTAATAAACCCCATATGGCATTAAAAATCTGATTATATATTTTAAAAACTTGAAAACAAAGAATTGAGGTTATGAGCGATGCAATTTCTTTTCATGAATATTGAGCCAAAAACAGCAATGAAACTTTTATTATGATCGCATCCAGCCTGACTTAAGAACCTATTGAATGCTGTCTAATCGTGTGATGTTCACCCGTTGTTTCAAGCAAATAAACGATCAACTTACTTTTGGCCCTGGGGTCGAACATTTTTTGCCCTTTGACGGAAAAAGCTGGTTTCGGTCTCCATATGACGTTTGTAAAACACGTGATTACATCGCATTGTGGTGAAAGAGTATTTTTCTTTTTGGGGCTATAGCGTCTCAATTTAAGGTTCTATCTAAAACAGAAAACGCCTTCAGTTTAGGGTTTGAAGTGATCTACATACGACTTTTTACTATCCATTTTGGCGCATCTCACCTATTTCACCTTTACTATCTCTAAAGAGAACATTCTGAATATATTTCAAATTTTCTTTATGGTTTTTATTTTTTCTGCAGATTTATATTTTACTGAGTTTACTAATTAATTTTTTACCTTGATTGATATGTCAGGATTTATTTTGATCAAAAGTCATTTGCCATTGTTAAACTCTTTAAACCACTTAATCTAACCAATTCACATTTAGCACTTCAAGGTATTTATCATTTAGCATTTAACTGATGTTTGGCACTATGTATAATTTAAAACAAACTTTTTTACCTCAACCAATAACCAGATTGTCAATGTGAGTGCAGTGCAGTGTTACTTCATAATCATCTGTGTTACCTGCCATTAGAACTGAGATGATAGATGGATGAGTGTACTCCAGTAGCCATACACCGAGGAAAACATGATGTCGATGCTGGGGGTTGGAGTGGAGAAGACGAAGTTAATTTGAGTAATGATTTATTGTGCATTACAATATTAATTCATAAGTTCAATATTCGTGTGTTGGTTTTTTGGGGCCGTCCATAAATTACGTAACGTCCCTAGGGGGGAGGGGGGGTGTTCGGCAGCGTTATACACCGTTACAAGGGGGGAGGGGGTCCAATGCAACGTTATGTAACTATTAAATCTTAATAATTAATGCCTTATATTCTTTAAAAAATTTTCAATGATCTTCAAAGAACAATTTTTTTGACATTTTAAGGGGGGTGGTAGCACAGCGTTACGTAATTTTTGAGGGGGTTAGTGCCAGCGTTACAAGTCCGTTAAAAGGGGGGGAGGGGGGTTGAAAATGCCGAATTAGCGTTACGAAATTTATGGATGGCCCCTTTATGTCAAAACCAACATTTTCTCACTTGTTAAGCGAAGTGCTGACGCACAGTGTTTGCAAAGAGGCAAACAGTTTTAAGGTCAAGCGGTCTAAACCAATTACATAGCGTGTCCCAAAAGTAACTAAACAAATTCAAAACTTAATAAACCCTTTTAGGGCCACATAACTAATTTTTTAAGTGACTACCTAATAACTGAACTCATACAGTATATTACGTTACTAGGCCGGGAATTACTGTTTTGCCGGACAAGCATGATAGTTCCCACGCGAGCGAAAGCGAGTGCGGGATTTTCATGCGATTACGGCAAAACCTCCCGGCCGTGTCACGTACGATATTTTCATCATACTACACAGAAAAAACATACTTTCAATCACAACGTAGTCTTTGCATAAACATACGTTTCTCAAACCTTCAAACCTAACCTATAACAAACAGAACAAACATTTGCTACGGATGCAGTGCTGCCAAAACATTCCTCTAAAAAGAAACGAATAAACAAGCATTAAATGTCGGTTTGCTGCAAATCAGCTGCTTGTTTACTTCCGTTTTATCCGGCCTAGGCCAGTAATGGGTAACTTTCGAGCCAACAAAAAGGAACTGAAAACAGATGTTTCTGTGTTAGTTTGATGAACAAGTTTTATTCGATGCCATTAGTAAATACGTGCTGGTTCAATTTCGCCACTCAAAGCCATAGACTTAAATACTTAGCCCTCAATAAAGGATTCGTTAAGATAGGCAAAACATGCTGGCCACAATCTGACTATAGACTGCGATGTTATCCCCGAATCTTTATAGTCTAGGTTAAATTTTTGTGTTTAAAACTCTGAGCAACGACAATGATTAAGAAGGAATTAAAAAAACGAAATTAAAGAAACTTTGTAAGTTATCACATGGTTACCTTCAAAATTATCTACTTTTACCTAAACGGGTTACATTGGGATTTTACGTAGTTCATTTTTTTTGGGACACGGTGTGTGGGGGCCCCACGAACTGAACTTGGGGCCCTTGAAATCAGAGGCACCCGAACCAACACCCGAACCAACAAAGGGCTTATGACTTTATTATAATGGATTGAAAGTTGGAATACCAATGATAGGTAATTATTACAACTTTTCCTACTAAGCTTCAAATATAAAAAAGGCAACTAAAAAATTATAATTTTTTGATATTACGAATTACGTTCTTAAAGAATTTTGATGGGAGCCCTAACGCTATTTTAGTTGCTCAAGTCTATGCTTCATATAGCCTCTACAAGCTATACAGGGTGTTCAAAAATGTGGGGGCAATAATTTACGTAGTGATTCCTTGGGTCAAAATAAGCGAAAAGGTTTATATAAACATAGGCCCTAAAGTGCTTCGTTTTCCGTCTGTGTGTCTGTTTATGATTTTTACATATTAAATATTATCTCACGAACCACTTAACGTACAAACATCAAACTCGGTATATGGATAACCACTATTAAGAACTATTTTTGTAGGAAGTATCAAATTTCTACTTTGTACCATTTCAAAATGGCGACTGTTTTTTGTTTTCAAAGCTAAATATCTTATAAACAGTAAATTTTGGAAAAAATTATACAGAGAACAACAAGTTGCGAAATTTAATCTAATTAACGATGATATTAAGATTATAACAATCGGACAACTAATAATGGAGAAATTAAAAATTTTCCAAATAAAAATATGCAAATTTCAGGCAATGTTCTAAGAAGCCATGTTTTTATGCAGAAAAGTTTAGATTTCTACGTTATTAGTGGTCCGATCATCATAATCTTAATATCAGCACTAATTGGATTAAACTTTGCAGCTTTTTGTCTCTTGTATAATTTTTTTCAAAATTTACGGTTTTTAAGATATTTAGCTTTGAAAACACAAAACAGTCGCCATTTTGAAATGGTACAAAGTAGAAATTCGATACCTCTTACAAAAATAGTTCTTAATAATGGTTATCCAAATAACGAGTTTGAAGTTTATACGTTAAATGGTTCGTGAAATATGATTAAATATGTAAAATCATAAACAGACACACAGACGGAAAACGGAGCACTTTAGGACCTATGTTTATATAAACTTTTTTGCTTTTTTTGGCCCAAGGAATCACTACGTAAATTATTGCCCCACATTTCTTGAACACCCTGTATATCTATACTTCTGTAAGGAATTTGTGCCGTACATGATTAATTTATGTGCAGCTCATAATAAATAGTTTTTTTAAAGATTAGTAATCATCTGTAGATAATCTCTTTCGGGGTATCTCCAATAGTTCCTCAATAGTCTATCTAATAGTTCTCCAACAGTTCAGTTGGGGCTTTGAACAATGTTTGACACGAACATTTAACCTGGGACATCGCTATGTTAAACGTTTATACCCTTTAAAGTGGTCCATGTTTATGGTCCATTACCATATTATTGGCTCCTGTAGGGGCAAGGCTGGATTTACCTTTACTCTACCCTGGAAATATACAGTATTTAAGAATTCCCCACAGTATAATAAATTCAAATTTTCAAGCTTGTATACCTATTCCTATTGTCCATATGATTTTACTTTAGTTTTAAAATGTAGCCTACTCATAAGTTTTACCTTAAAAAATGTATAAAAAAGGTTTCGGAAACAGGAGGTGAATTTTCTTAACTTTAATTTGCTCTTATTTTGTACATAGGTCTTAGACTTTTCGCAAAATATATGATTAACACTAATATTTATGTAATTTTTCTTTCTCAGCAAACCTTATTAAGAAACCCTATAAAAAAGTCAATAGCAAAAAGGACTTTTTTAATGCCAAGAAAAGTGTTCCTAGCTTGATGGTTTTAGCCTCTACGTAAAATCTAACGAGTTTACTTGAAATGTAAAAATAAAAAGTAATTCAATGCTCTTCAAACAATTAATTTTTATATTTAGACCTTGATTAAAATATTAACCAAACTATCTTAAATTGGGCTTAAATTTTAATCATGCGACTAATTTTAATATTTGAAAATACGAATAGGCACCAATACTAATATAGCGAGCAAACTTCATTCTTCATGTTGAAAGAAAAATATTTTTGTAACATATTCTACCAATAAACGCAAGAACGATTTTGATCAGGGAGAACCTTGTTTGATAAGAGAGTATTAAAAGAGTTATAGAGTATTTTTTAAACTAATAAAGAATAAGAGAGAAAGAAGTTGGTTTTTTGTAGCCTAAAATATATGTAGGCCTATTCTATGTTAAGTATAATGTTTTCAATCATGTGAAAAATAAAGATTGATTTATTGATTGACGCTGGTTTAAGGATTCTTGAAGGGTTTATAGTTTTTAATATATCTGTGATATAAAGTCAATCAGTTTGAAATCGACCACATTTCAAACAATACTTTGTTTTTAAACACTTATTACCTTATATAGGTTAACTAACGGCAATCATGTAATTGCTTGATCTATTTCCTAACATTAATCAGCAGAAATCAAATGGGTTAAAGCCGTGTGTAATTTAAATTAATCTAAAGATAATTTTAATTAAAATGAATCAAGATTTTAATTAATATATTACAATTAACTAAGATAATTTAATTACTTTTAATCTGGTTTTATAAATAAAATCAGATTTTTGGTAATTTTACTTAGCATTATTAAAAAATTCCCTCCACTGAAAATATTTTATGCTATATAGATCCACTTCTAAAACTAATCCCTCATAGTTTAAAAATATAAGTTTGAAACCCAATGAATATAGCTTTAAATGGCAGCGAAATACACTGAGTGTACAGGGTGTCCGGAAATTACGGTAAAATATTTTAGTATATGATAGTAGAGGTAAAAATAAGAAAAAAGTTGACATAAACATAGGTCCTAAAGTGCTCCGTTTTCCGTCTGTGTGTCTGTTTGTGGTTTTTACATATTTAATCGTATCTCACGAACCACTGAACGTATAAACTTCAAACCTGGTATATGGATAACCACTAATTAAAAATATTTTTGTAAGAAGTATCAAATTTCTACTTTGTACTATTTCAAAATGGCGACGGTTTTTTATTTCAAAGCTTAATATCTTAAAAACTATTAATTTTGGAAAATTATGCAAGAGACATAAAGGTTGCGAAATTTAATCATATGAACGCTGGTATTAAGATTATAATGATCGGACGACTAATAATTGAGAAAATTCAAATTTTCCGAATAAAAACATGCAAATTTCAGACATTATGTTCTAAAAAACCCTGTTTTTATTCATAAAAGTTACAATTTCTCAGTTATTAGTGGTCTGATCATCATAATCTTAATATTGGCGTTAATTGGATTAAATTTTGCAGCTTTTTTGTCTTTTGTATAATTTTTCTAAGATGTACGGGTTTTAAGATATTTAGCTTTGAAAACAAAAAACAGTCGACATTTTGAAATAGCAGAAAGTAGAAATTTGATTCTTCTGACAAAAATAGTTCTTTATAATGGTTATCCGTATACCAAGTTTGAAGTCTATTCGTTAAGTGTTTCGTGAAATATGATTAAATATAAAAAAATAACATACAGACACACAGACTGAAAACAAAGCATTTCAGGACATAATTTTTTTCTTATTTTTACCTCTACTATCATATACTAAAATATTTTACCATAATTTCCGGACACCCTCTACAGGTATGCTGCGACAGACGTGGTGGTTAAGAAACGCTTTTCAGCAACATCAGTGGTGACCATCAATATTCAAAATCATCAAATTCTTTCAGTCCGTACGTTTTACGAAAGAATGAATTGATTGTTGGACCCTCTTTATGTGGGTTTCAGCGTTACCCGATATTCCGCCTGAATCCAGATGTTTTTTGTCTCTATATTTCCCGCAGCCTGCACAGCCGAGCCCACAAAAAACCGCACATCACCCCTTTTGTGAAAAAGTTCAGCCGAACTTAGAGACATAAGCCAATGGATGAATTTAAGTTGTACTCTTTAGGATGAAATATTCTGGCAAATAAATTTTTTGCCAAGAGCGAATGAAGTATTTGGGTTAAATAGCAATATTAAATAGTTGATTAAATTAAATCTGACTTATTATACATGATAAAGGACAACTTTTGTGAGTAAAACAATGCTCATTTCATATTAATCTAATATGCATTATTCAATCTTAAAAATGGGTTGCGTTTAAAAAAACACCTTGTACTAATAGGATACTTATCAAACATGCAAACAGTAGACCCCCTCTTAACCGACCCTAACGGGACCGGACCTAGGTCGGATATCTTGAAAGGTCGGATAAAACGGGTAATCCTCTATAAACACTTAAAAATAAAAGCTCTATTGATTTAGAGTTCTATTAGCATTATTCTAAAGACATTGTTATTATTCTATTAACATTATTCTAAAGACATTGTTATTATTCTATTAACATTGTTCGTGGATTATTTAGAAAATGTACTACAATTTTCAGCCTATTTTCTTAAATAATTATGTAGAAATCTTATAAATAACTCCAAAACACGGTCCAAACAAAACATTTCAATAAACTAAATATAAAGTAAATATTAAAAATATTTTAACCCGCAACCAACGGTATAGTCGAGCGTAACGTTTCTATCGCTGGGTATGGGAACGGAAATGCTGAAATTCCTAGAGAAGGGCGATTAAACCGAACCGTTCTCAAAACAATCAAGAATCAAGAATCAAGAATTTATTTGCCATTAAGTATAATGTACAGTCAAAATACATTAATATACAATAGGCTTCGTCAGGTTATCATACTAAGTTCATTCTATATTATACAATTTAAATATTCATCAATACTATAAAATGCTTGCTGCTTAAGCCAGTTGGATACAAGTTCTTTGAATTTCTTAATAGGTACATTTCTTATAGCTAGCGGCAACTTATTGAATAGAAGAAACTGTTGGTAACTATGGCTTTTAAAAGACTTATGAAGGCGAATGTAAGGTGTTACAAGATTTTGCTTATTTCTGGTGTTATAGTCATGGTGTTGATACTGTTTACTAAAATTTACAAGATTTTCTTTGACATGGACTAAATTACAATATATGTACAGACAAGGTAATGTCATAATCTTAAGATCTATAAAACTATTTTTACAAGATTCTTTATTTTTTAGTCCAGCAATACATCGAACAACTTTTTTTTGCCAAACAAAAACTCTATTTACTTCGGTACTATTTCCCCATAGGCGTAGGCCATAGCACAATTGTGAGTTGAAGAGACCATAATAGGCCAATAACAATACTTCAGGGCTGACACAGTTTTTTAATTTCCTAATTAAATATGTAACTCTTGCAAGTTTCTTACATATATAATCAATATGAGAGCTCCAGCTTAGCTTACTATCTAATACCATGCCCAATAGTTTGACAGGATTTAAGAATTTTTCATGTTCGATACAGGGTCGGTTAAAACGATCTTTAATATTTGACCAACAAGGGCGGATAATCCGATCGTCGGTTGAAAAGAGGTCGGTTAAGAGAGGGTCTGCTGTATTATTTAAAAAATGCAAGAGATTTTTAGAGGAATATTTCCCATCACAAACTGGTGTAATAACTTGCAGTGTTGATTCTTCGTATAATTACGAACGTAGCCGGGAACGGTGCCTAAGTGGATCACCACCTGCCGAATGCCGTTGGGAAATGAGGGAAATGATTAACCACTCTTAATCCGTATTCAGATTGACCCAGTTGAGGGTAATCATCAACTTTATATTCGTTCTAGTACAGTGCAATCAGCTTTTATAAGAGGAAAACCTGGTCAAAAAACGTTTCTAGCCAGTGTCAATTCGTTCAATACAATTCCCCAATATGGGAACAAAAGTTACACTGATTTGAACTTCGGGTTTGGGTGGGGAAGAGGGGAATGTAATTTTTTAGACTTTTTAGCAGATATTCTGAGAACGGTGCGTTTTTTCAAATTATTATACTTTGCACAAATGATCTTCATTAGATTTCGAACAAACTAACGTGGACTGCTATTAAAATAATGAGGGGTAAATGTAAATTTATTATTATTTTGTAACAACTAAATGTCTCAAAAGATCCACTCCCCATATTGACATTTTCCATTATTTTTTAAACATTTTAATTCAGGGAATCATTAGAAGTCTAGGGAAGAAAGTTTTTGGTCCTTCTAAATTTGTACTCCCTCCGTCTAAAAAGTGGGAGGTAAAACCTTTTGAACAGAAACTCTGTCATGTTACATATCATTTTAAAGGGCACGATAAAAGGAGATGAATGCTGAAAATGAGAGGTCTCTACGTTGATCATAGGCAAAGTTACACCAAACCAAATTTTTATGTTTTACAAAAACTGCTGCAAATTTTCTTAGGATCAACTTAGAGGTCTCTAATTTTCATCTCCTTTTATTATGCCCTTTAAAATGATATATAACATGATAGGGTTTCCGTTCAAAAGTTTTTACCTCCCACTTTTTATACGGTAGGAGTAACAATTTGGAAGGACCAAAGATTTCTCTCCCTAGACTTGTAATGGTTCCCTGAAGTAAAATATTGTTTAAACTAATGGAAAATGTCAATAAAGAGCATGGGGAATGGATCTTTACATTTGCTTATTGTAAAATAATAATAACATTACATTTACCCCTCATTATCTCAATAACCGTCCACATTAGATAGGTAATATACGGTATAATTTTGTTCGAAATTTGATGTAAATTATTTTTTTCAGTATAATATTTTAACAAAAACTCATCGTTTTTGCCAAAAAGTCAAAAAATTACATTTTCCCTCCTACTAAGCCCCCTCCCACCCAAACCCGACGCTAAAATCAGTGTAACTTTTGTTTACATTTTGGGGGAAAGTGTATTGATTAAATTGGCGCTGACTAGAAACCTTTTTTGGATGTTCAGTTTTAGGTCTAATTACACTGTTCTATTCACCAAGTTTGGTGAGAACTTTAATGAGCACTTTTTATTCCTGATTACATTATCAAGTGTTGGCCTCACAATGAAGTAGAATCCCAAATTGTAATCAACATAGTTTAGAATTATGAATATAATAATTTTTGCTTACAATATCTCTCGTCAAATCAGTTGGCTTTTTAACATGAGGCATGTTCCTTATGAATCGGCATCGAACAGAATTTTAAGTATCAACTACTGTATGGAGTTAGCCTTTATGTTCTAAGCTAAGAGCTGAACCAGAAACCTTATCGTTAATCTTAAAAAAGAAAAAATGTGTTTGTGAAAAAATCACCCACTTTCACTTACATCGACAAAACTACTTCTTGCTTGATCATTACTAACGTTAGTTTTTAATTGCTGGTGGAATTGTATGGTCAGTTGGTTCTTTTCCTAGAGAAGAAGTCCTAGAGAAGTGTATCAAAATCCAACTTCAATCGTACTTAGAGGAAAATCGCATATTGTCAGATAGTCAGTTTGGGTTTAGAGTGGGAACAAGTACATCAGACGCTCTTTTTCTTCTTCACAAACATTTAATTGATTCAGTTAACAACAATGATAAAATTTTATTAACGTTTATTGATCTTGCAAAAGCGTTTGATTCGATTGACAGAAATATTCTCTTCTCTAAACTTGAGTGCGCTGGGGTTCGTGGGGTTGAATTGAACTGGTTCAAAAGTTATTTAAGTTCTAGGAGACAAGTTGTCTCAATTAATAATGTTTTAAGTGAAGAAATGGGTGTTAACTACGGAGTTATTCAGGGCAGCACCCTTGGGCCTCTGTTATTTTTGATTTATATAAATAATATTGATAAACTTCCAATCTCTGGTAAATTATTTCTTTTTGCAGATGATACAGCCGTAATTTTCACAGGTTCAAATTGGGAAGAAGTTTTTAACACCGCATCGATGGAATTAAAGATTTTGAAAAATTGGTTTTCTGAAAATATTTTAACAATGAATGTGAGTAAAACAAAATGTACGCCGATCGCGTTACGCCCAGCGAGTGAGCCGCCCGCAGAGCTCAGAGTGGTTCTGCACTCGTGCAGTGGTGCAGTTACGGCAAACTGTTGTTGCAAAGTTATTGAAAGAGTCGATCATTATAAGTATCTTGGGGTAATTGTTGATTCAAAATTGAGATGGGAAAATCATGTAAATTTGATTAAATCTAAGCTCAGAAAAATGATTTTTGTTTTTTATCAGCTGAGACAAATCTTGGACGAAAAAGAACTCAAAGTTATTTATTACGCTTATGTTCAGTCCTACTTGCAATATGGTTTAATTGCTTGGGGAGGTAGTTTTCAATCAGTTCTTGAGCCATTAAATGTTATCCAAAGATCTATTATTAAAGCAGCATTCAAAAAGACGGCGCGTTTCCCGACTATACAGCTTTTTAAAGAGTCTGGGCTTTTGTCAGTCAGACAGTTATTCATAAAGAGCTTATTAACGTTTTGTTACAATAATCCAAACCTGATAGTGGCTCCTGTGACTCACACTTACCGTACCCGTAGCGCGGTGGGCGTGGGCCTGCAGGTTCCTCGAGTAGTTAAATCTATTAACCTGACTAATTCTTTTTACATAGCAAATTTTTTGTTACGGAAAATACCTTTAGAAATACGGAGCCTGCAGGTTCCGCTTAGTACCTACTAAAGGGTCGTGGCGGCCTGGCTGGCGGAGATAGGCCCGGTTATCGCTGAGTCGCTTATCGGCCCAGAATATCCTACGTGACCTTGACGTAATTCCACTTTCACAAACAAAACAACCCATGCCTCACGCAGTTTCATAAAATTAAATTAATATTTATTTTCTCCATTACATGTATCCTATTTAATCTATGTTACACGTTATCAGCAGCTGTTTAAGAAATTAATCTTAATTAGGCCTACCTACTAAATTCTTATAACTACCATTGATTTTACTTCTTGTGGTTTTGAATATACAATTATTGTTTAGTTTCTTTGCATAATATTAACGCAGCTATGGACTTGAACTCGCCACACGCACAGGTCTTTGACCCATGTGAGGTTTTTTTTCAATTTTGTTATTATAACGCTGCTTTGTTATTATTTCTTGAAATAAAGAATTATTTGATTTGATTTGATTTGATTTTCTCTTTCAGATAACCTGCCACAGAAAGTTAAACAGCTGCAAGGACCCTTACTGAACAAAATAATATAGTATCGTTTAATTTATTGAATTTTGTTATAGAAAAGAAATTTCAATCGTATTTAAACTTAAAATTTTCAAATTTTTTAACCTTACTTCAACAATGAGGAAGTACCTTGTAATAATACTATTAGCACTAGTAAATAATATCATATGAATGAACCAAATTACTGGAAAAACTAATATATCATAAATAATCTAGTACTCATTTAATATGTTAGGATTTTATTGAGATCAAAAGTCCTGTCTCTGGACCGATTTGAAAGATTCAGGTGTCGTTGGAAACAAAAGCAATGTGAGGTTTTCCAGGAAAAAAAAATCAATTTAGTTCAGACTTAAGGGAAGAGCCCTGGACGCTCATAAAGGTTCGTATATATTTCCATCATATTTAATAATAATTTAAAGTAATCAGCTGATTGGAGTAGAAATATAGTTTTTCAGTAAAGCCAATTGTCACTAGTAGAATTGGGAATGCCATTGCAAATGAAGCTCTACACGTAATCTAGTTTTGTATTGTTGGTGATACAATCCTCTCTGTTTTGACGCATAATCTAACTGTTTATTTGAATATCTTTTTTAAATACAAATTTTGTCACGGTCAACTGTCTATAACCTTGATCAGTGCCAGAAAAAGAAATCGTAGCAATCGTCTTTACAATAGATTCTATTATTGCTTGATTGAAATGATGGAGATCCAAAAATATGTATCTTGGAGAAACCCTTTTTTATTTGGTCTTGATCTCAGACCTCCATCTCAGACTAAAGATTGCAGGGCCATGTGTATGCATTTAACCAGGCTGCGGGGCCGGTTTAAATTGTGGAGCACTATAAAAACATATCCTAAACAAACCTAACCTAACCTAACCACACTTAATCCAACCTAACCTCACCTAACATAACCTAACTTCACCTATTTGTAAGGTTTCCTTTAGATACGTTGTCTTATACTTATTGGAAAATGTTGACAAAATACGCATTTGTGGGAATTTCAGATTTGAGATCATAACCAAAGTTTTTCTTTGCACATTATAATATCTTTGAAACTATAACATTTCCTCTTAAAATTTTGCAATTATGGCACGTCAATAGATTATATGGTCAGGCCAAAAAACCAAACACCTCAGTATTTTTAACATTTGTTTTATGTCCATTGGTTGATTAGATATTGATAGAGGTAAACCAATAATTTCTGGGGCAGAAAACTCTACATACTCATGTCCCATATGATTTCTACAAGGGATATTAAAACGTGCTCATTTAAGGACAATCTCTAAAATGAGGCTCTCTTGCTGTGATACTTTATCTGAAGAAAATGTATTTACTCATTTAAAATTCGTAGGTCTGCTGTGATCTGTGATGGGGCCTTTTACCTCTCACCTAACTGAGAGAAATAAAGTACTTAAACGTCATACATATAAAATTAAGTAAATGCAAAAAAATTAGGATGTTGATTTTAATTAAAAATGCGTTTTCCTTTATAAAGAATCTTTATCACAAGCCCCCAATTGATGGAGTAAAAATTACTTTTTCTCAGGGATTATAACAAGTGCTTCATAAACAAAATGTTTGATATTGAAAATTAAAAGATCAATACTGTAAAGACAAAATTGAACGGTGGTATAGATCACAATTTCCATACGGCCGGAACAGTGACTGTCGAATTGACGAGGTTGCATGGCTTTACGCGGTCGGATAACCCGATTGTCACCACATTGGATTGTGCGTATTTGCCAACCTTTTGACTTTGTACCCACGCTGCTAGCGGCATCATTTCATTAGATGCTATCAATCCTTTTATGAGATGTAAGTAATTATTATTTAATTTGTTGGACTTTTCCTATCGCTTTTAGTGTTTAAACTACACTACGTTTCGAGAGGTATTGAAACTCCTCTCGTTTTCAAGTGACCCTACTTAAAGTTATATTAACCAATTTATGTTAATTTAACCTACTTTTTTGGGTTCTTTGACATACAATTTACATTCATCCAACATTCAACAGAAATCTCACTCACACATAAAATCGTACAAAACACATTATTTGTATGATGTGTTTTGTATGATTTTTTGTGTGAGTGAGATTTCTGTTGAATGTTGGATGAGTATAAATTATATGAAAAAAAAACAAAAACCCCAAAAAAGTAGGTTAAATAAACATAAGTAGGTTAATGTAACTTTAAGTAGGGTCACATGAAAACGAGTGGAGTTTCAATACCTCTCGAAACGTAGTGTAGTTTACTAGAAGCGATAGGAAAAGTCCAACAAATTAAATAATAATTACAAATCCTTCGCTATTATGAGTTTTAAAAATACAGAAATAAGTAAATTATCACTTTTTGGATTTGATAACCCTCTTAACCCTCTTTGTTAACATTTTCAGACCTCCAAAGTAGGAGTATGTAGTTTTTAGTTTCATATCTATTAAAGTCTCCAATATATATATCACGAGGTAAAATAAAAAATTGGTATATACCTGAACCTTTGAGACCCTAAATAAAAAAAAAACTTCGCATGATATGATCACATTTAAATGTTGATGTCCCGATTATGTAAAAATTAGAATTTTTAATTGTTTTAAAACCTATGATATAAAACGATTTACTAATTATAAAAACCTGTTAAACTGTTATTCCAAAACGATAGGGAAATCTCACTGTCTTTTAAATACTAATTTAATTCATTTTAAAGGAGGAATAATATTGCTTTTGTAGTTATGGCAACCAATATGTTTGGTATCATACTAGGAGACACTTTTTGTGTTTCTGATAAGGTACTACTAGACGAGAAGATTTTATTCAAGCCACCTTAAATGTGGTAAACAAAACGTGCGGTAAGATATAATATATTTATTAGGTTACATTTGTGTATTGAATTGAAACTATTTTCTTTATTCTTAAGAATTTAAATTTGTCCGTGCGCCGATTGTTTAAACTTTAATTAGAATACAACATTGAATAATAATATAGCAGTAGTTTTATTTATAACAGTTCTATTACCTCATGGATACACGAAAAATTAAGATACACGAGAAATAATCGACGTTTTGAACAAAGGGCAAAAATGAGATCGATTGAAAAACATGCACATATACAAAGAAAATCCAAAGAAAATATCCCAAGTCAACAAGTAGAAGTTACAGGATCTGATATTTTAAGGCTGTTCAACATTATTTCAAAAATTAAGATTGATATTTGACAATTATATTTACCACAACATGTTTACTTATGACAATTATTTTTAATTTGTAACAAATAATAATATTAGTATAATATTAAATATTCGTCATACATAATATGCAAAATGTGATATCTTTTGCCTGGTGACCGCCTTGAATTATCTAGAAATGTATTACATGAGATAACTCTCACATTAGTTTAAAATTACATAAGGAAAATTTACCAAATTTATTTTTTTAACGCAAGTAATGAAAGGGACAGAAAGTCGAATTAATTACTTAATTGATTAATTAATTTATTTATTTATTTATTCTAACGGTTTCCCAATTTATACATATCATACATACAAATCATATATAACGGTGTAGAATGTAGAATGAACAAGTCCAACACCACCTAGGAGGTGTTGATAAGGCAGAGATATATTAGTATTAGTCAGAATCACATATTATTTACTTGGGAAGTTAGTTAATTTTACATATCTATTTCGAAAAAACCTAATACTAATATATTCGGCATCCCTAAGCAGTACTGAAGATGTCAACCCACCGGAACCTAGGTCCACGTGTAAGTGTGACGGTCAGAATCAGAATCAGAATCTTTATTTCCATAATTTTTTACAACGATGAGTCCCAAAAAATCTTATGATTTGTCGTTGGGTGCTCTTTATTACAATATATTACATTAATACTTAATAAACTAAATACATCGATAGATGCAGCGCTCTAGGAAACGGTGCACAAGTCAATTTCACTTATTATAACTACCTATAATTTTACTTAACATCTAATATAAAAAGAACGAAATATAATGAATGAAATACATAAAACAGCAGCAGTAGTACAAACTTTTATCTTCTCATCATTTTAGTTAAGTGGATCAAAGTTTAAACTGATTCAGTTTAACCCTGAATAAAATCAAAGTTACCCAACTGACTTAATTAACTTGTAGAATATAAGTAAATCTCTCAATACATCAACAAAACAGCTTTCTAATACTAGAGAGTTAATACGATTCTATCGAACATACCTACTTAAAAACTGATAGTAGTAGACTATGAAGGAAAAAGAAATAAATTACAGACACTCGCATGAACATCCACCCATAGTTTTCTCTTGTTTAGTAATAATTGAAGTATAATTTCAAATTATTGTTTATTACCCGGGATATTAATTGTACTTTTATTACATTATGGTTTTTGGCGTTTTCTATATTTGACGGCAGCTCGTTAAATAGCCTCGAAACAACATGGCTGAGAGAGTTTTTACCATACGTATTACAAAATCTAGGCAACTTATATTTTTCTAACCTTCTAAATGTGTAATTTTCTTTCAAATTTAGAATTTTGAAATCGAGTTTATCAAAGAATATTTTGAAAATTTTGTATTTGTAAAGATCGTTTGGATACATTGTGTTATACCTATTAAAAATAGTTGATTACATAGGCATATCTGGGAATTTTAGCTTTGAGATCATAACTTAAGTTTTTCTTTGCAATGCTTCTATCCATCCTAAGTAACTTTTAGATGCTGTGCCCCAGACTTCAACTCCGTACCTTATAACAGATTCGAACATTGATTTATAAATTACGACTAGAGTTTGATAAGATAAAGTTTTCCTTGAATAAAATAGTTTGGCATTGATGGGTTTTAACTTATTTACAATGTAATTTGTAATCGCCGTCGACGGATCACATAAACGTTGAAGTTTGTATTTTCTTCAACTTTACCTTGGGTGGGTTTATTTGGGATGCATGGCATTAACAAGATAAAATATAATTGCTGAAAAAACTTGTTGATTGCAAACCAGTCTGAAACCTTCTTTGAATTTTTATAATTTTCAGCTGAGCTAATAAGGAATTAAATAAGCAATAATAGTGACATCACAGACTTCTCTATTTACGATAGAGGGATAAACCTCTCGAATATGAGGCCTTTTATGTTTGTTATTGTGGCTATTATAGTGATCGGTTATGAATGTAATCATAAAATTTCTATCGCTTATCATTTGGTGTTCGACGTATTCATCGCAAGCCCCAAACACCACTAACAAACATCATCCCCAAACATCACTAATTGATATTTTCTTCTCCATTTCAGTTTTATGTACTTGCAATATATTTCATTTGGTTAAACTGTATGAAGGATCAAATTAATGTTTGTTCATAATTGTTTAAGTTGAGTTCGATCAGTATGAATAAATAAATTCGAGGAAAGATGTCTGATCTATCTTTATACTTTCCCAAAAAGAGGAAAAGAACAATCGGAGAATATTTTTAAAACTCATAGTTTATGTCGTTACTGCAGCTAATATTCCCCGATAAAAGATTAATTTTCTTGTTTATTAAGAGTTTTCCTGTAAAATTAATTGAAATCGCCAACATGGAATATTGTCTTTGAAAAACCATCATCGTGTGACAAATTTGTCGCAATTCACGTGAAACGGGAACAACAGGAAAATATAGAATGGTTAAGTGACAACAAAGCAATATCGTCATATGTTTTCCCTATTACTCATATTTTAATTAAAATAAAAGCGTTTTAGAAATAAAGGAGGTAAATCTGTGCAAACTAAATAATCCTTTATTATTCGGAAAAATTGGAGAGATTTTATTTAAAAATTGATACTTAAAATTACATTTTAATCTATGCATATTTTACTTATTATATGCGAGTAATAGTAGTTTTTGATGAATCCAAAAGAATGCAAAGTGAACAAAAAATATTACTTTTAATTTTTCCCTGCAGTTTGACCTTTATAGATTAATGAAAAATTTATTCATCATGTCCACACATACATAATTTACCTTAATCTACACAATTAAGGTAGTTGTGCACTTAAACGTTACTTACTTTGCTGAAACTTTACCTTTTCTACTGTCGGTGTTAGAAAATAGCAATAACATGTTTTGTTATAGAAAACACGTTTAAAAATACAGTAGGTGCCAGAACTCGAAATGACGGTTCGTAAAGTTAGCTCAACGTGACAAGTACAACAAATGAAAAGGTTTTACTTTTTAAATATTAACCACCCAAACCTAAAGATTATACGTTTAGGGCTATAACGTTTAATCTTTCCCCCCCTTCAGCCTGATGGGACTATTGGAAGGGGGGGGGGGTAAGGGGGTTAAACCCCTAAAAAATATTTTTTTACATAGAAAAATTAAAATAATTTAATTTTAGGTTACACCATTGAATTCAGCTAAAAAACAAAATAATTTAGTATTTTGCATTGTTGCTCTATGACCGGAAATCGCTAGTGGTAAACATAGTACGTTGTCCCAATGTTATCCTAATGGGAAATAAGTAAAATTATATATCTCGCTTATTTCTCAACATATCTCAATAAAACTTGGTATATGGCTTCTTCTAGTTCAGCTCCAGATCTACTAACTATTGAATTAAAACCACCCAGTTCTAACTTACCTGTTGCAGCAAACCTATATACACATTCACCATGTTATTCTTATGGAGCTTACAAAAACATGTCAAATCTCGCTATGTTGGATTGAAATATGTTGATTTGCATTTGAAATTCGAGTATGCAGGACTGCTGCGGGGGTATTTCATTATACATCTGAGAAAGAACTTTTCATGGGGGATTTTCCTTTATTTTTAAAGATGCTTCTTGGAGTCGCTCCGACATTTAAAAATATGGCCGCCATTTTCCAATATGGTGGACAATTACAATTTTCGTACAAAACATCCTGTTTTATTATGGCATTTGCACTCTACGCTTGATTTCAGGAACCTTAACCCCTTGTTATTTTTTCATAAACCCAATATTTAAGGAGATATGAGCTCCTCTGCTAGAGAAATCCAAGCAGCCCTCCCTTCTCCTAGAGAAACCAACCAGCCTACTCCTTGCTAGAGAAATCAAAGCAGTCCGCTTACCTACTAGACAAATCCAATTATTCCGCTCCTCTGCTATAGAAATCCAAGCAGTCCGCTCCTCTCCTAGAGAAATCCAAGCAGTCCGCTCCTCTGCTAGATAAATCCAAGCAGTCCGCTTACCTACTAGACAAATCCAATCATTCCGCTCCTCTGCTAGATAAATCCAAGCAGTCCGCTCCTCTGCTATATAAATCCAAGCAGTCCGCTCCTCTGCTAGATAAATCCAAGCAGTCCGCTCCTCTGCTATATAAATCCAAGCAGTCCGCTCCTCTGCTAGATAAATCCAAGCAGTCCGCTCCTCTGCTATATAAATCCAAGCAGTCCGCTCCTCTGCTAGATAAATCCAAGCAGTCCGCTCCTCTGCTATATAAATCCAAGCAGTCCGCTCCTCTGCTAGATAAATCCAAGCAGTCCGCTCCTCTGCTATATAAATCCAAGCAGTCCGCTCCTCTGCTAGATAAATCCAAGCAGTCCGCTCCTCTGCTAGATATATCTAAGCAGTCCGCTCCTCTGCTATAGAAATCCAAGTAGTCCGCTCCTCTGCTATAGAAATCCAAGTAGTCCGCTCCTCTGCTAGATAAATTAAGCAGTCCGCTCCTCTGCTAGATATATCTAAGCAGTCCGCTCCTCTGCTAGATAAATCCAAGCAGCCCGCTCCTCTGCTAGATAAATCCAAGCAGTCCGCTCCTCTGCTAGATAAATCCAAGCAGTCCGCTCCTCTGCTAGATAAATCCAAGCAGTCCGCTCCTCTGCTAGATAAATTAAGCAGTCCGCTCCTCTGCTATAGAAATCCAAGCAGTCCGCTCCTCTGCTAGATAAATCTAAGCAGTCCGCTCCTCTGCTAGGGTAATCCGTAGCATAGTTACCCATCCCACTAGAGTTCGTAATCATTAGCATACCACCCAATCTTGCCAAGTGCACACCAAGCGGTTCCCAGGTGATTTTTGGCTGTTTTATTACACTACTAATATACGGTGATAAATAGACCAGATAATTATAATGTTTTATTTCGTATTTCAACTCTTCGAATAAATAGAAGTGTTGGGGTTAGCCTTATAAACATAATTGAGTGTAGAACAACCTAACCGACCTACTACCAGTTCAAACAACCGAAGAGAAAGCCGTATTGCTGTACACGGGATGTGAATATGCGGCCCACCTCTTACACATACCAATAATATGGTAATGTGACGATAAGCAAGCCCCACTTCAAAGGATATCTCAATACCTAGCGATGTCGCCTGTTTGGCCTTATTGACAGTACAAACTACAGACGACACACCTTTCAATATTAAATAAATAAATAAAATCGACCGTGTTTATTTTGGAGCGTTTTTCAACACGTTTAAAAAAAAAGTCAATTCAAAACTACAAACTATTATTTTTTTGAATTTTTTTTGAGAGGGTGGCGTCTTCTTTTTTACCCTGCCTTTGCCCCGTCCACATAGATTATTGATCTGTGCGTGGACTTTATCAAGCAAAGCCAAGGAGTGAGCCGGTACAGTACAAGGGTGAACAATACTGCTAAAAGTATGCGACAAGCCCGAGTGTCGATCCTGCGACGCTTCGAGGCCACAGGTCCGAGGCCGAGTGCGCTACCAACTGCGCCACCGACTCACTAAATTTATAACCGACTAACTAAATACAATAAAACAAACATAACATTTTTATAACTAAACAAGGACATTGTTGCATCATTGTTCGCTTAATAAATCATTATTGTACCTTTTTCCTCAGACTTCCCAGCTCATGACTCATCCCAAACGAGATCAGGAGCTTTGGAGCAAAATATAAAAACCCTTCATATTTTCATTAAATATGAAAAAATTATGAATAGCCTTCCGTTATTTATAGCACGCAATACTGCCTTTAGTTTGAAATACTTCTGTCACATAGTTATATAATTTTTTTTTAATAGTTGGCAGGGTCATAGACTGATTATTTGAAATATCTTTTTACCTTAAAAAATATTTGTCCGTTCCCGTAACGAAAAAACAGGCGTAGAGCAGAATAATTTTGGTTTTCCACATATTGTATTTTAAAATTAAAATGGCTTCAATCTTGAAATAGTATGAAGTACAGGGTGTTTATAAAAAAACTGATCGATTTTATTTTTGCCTCACTCGTCATGTGTTAGAGGTAGATACTTTTAGTTTTCATTGTTTGTTAGAACAACAATTTTTATAATCATAAGGTTTTATCAGCAGTACCTTCTTTCATTGGTTTGTGGTAAAAAAAACAAAACAGTAACATTTTGCGATGGATCCTCGATTGAAGGCGCAGTTTGTAGAGTGGTTCATAGAAACTAAGTTCCATACTACTGTTCAGCGTGGATTTAGAAAAAGATCTTACGAAAATACTCCTTCAAAGAACACGATAAAAGCATGGGATGAGGAGTTCATGAACTAGGGAAGCATTTTCACCACAGAACTGTCACAGAAACATTTGATGAAATTTATGTTTTAATATTTTTACGAGTTTGGACAGGTCTAGACACACAGACTTGATTATTCAAGAGCTAATAATAGAAAATATGTAGAAATAAGATATTGCGAACGTATGATCATAAACTTAAAAAAAATGTCTTTAATTTAACAGTAGTTTGAAGAAATTGTGATGAAAGGTAGAGGAGCTATTACTGTTTAAAATCGATCAGTTTTATATAAACACCCTGTATGATCTCGGTTCTTTGATACTGAATTCTCATTTACAAGGAACCACAGCTGCGATATTCTATTGCTGCTATCTATAACGGTTTTAAAAGATATCAGTTATTGACAAAATAATTCTAATATACATAAATACATACATACAGACAGTTGAATGAAAACTAAGTGTATATTATTAGGACCTACTTTTTAATTGTTCTTGCCATCTGTCGTCAAAATGAATATGATTAACACAATTGCAAAGATTCATTATTCGATGAAATTATGTCACTATAATGTCAGCAATCGTAAATTAAAGTGCTAAGAATGTAGGAAACGCGTAGCGTATTAATTTAATTGTTATTTACATAAAAGAATCAAACAATATTTGTAAACATTTTGGTAGAATATCCGAACCATTACTATTATTTACACGTCTGTGCCAAATTTTATTCCCTTTTTTCCATTTTTACGCGAGTTATCGTGCTTAAAGATACATACATATGCAGGGTAGGTCAGACCCCCCGTCCAACTATCCCCCCAATGGTATAATGGGAAAACTGTTTAACCTAGAAATACAAAGTAAAATTCTTTTCCACTAATGCGCATATAAAGAATGCATTAAACATATTTTCATGGTGTTTTTTTAACAGAGCGCTCCAGAAATGGAAGACACGGGTTCGAATCTCAAAATTCTAATATATAAACCTACAGCAAATTGATCACCTATGTAATTGATCACTAATCAATCACTATCCTTTACTGTGCAATTGAATAGTTTTCACTCGAAGATCAATGGAGCTCACATTTATAATAGTAAGAAAAAATAATACTATACTTTCGGCTACCTAGTTCATGCTACCACCTAGCATAAACTAGGTACGTTGGTAGCATTTTGACCTTACGTTTTTTATGTTAAATTATATACAACAATGGTAGAATTTGATTGATTAAATTCTACTCGTACATTTTTTCAATATTAATTGTGTTATCTGGTGAAAATGATAGCTTTTAAGGAAATTGAATTGTATGATTGCTATACATCCAGTATAATTATAAAAGTACACTTTGTCTTTATTGTCAAATCTGTTCATGCTTATGCCATGTGAATTCCAGCCTCAATTTTCTTTGTAATTTTCCTTGGTCTATAGAAAAAATAAATTTTTCCCAAAACACATTAAACATACAGACTGAATGTTGCATTATAAGTTTTAACACAGAATAGATGTCTTTCTTAAGGTTTGTTAGGCATGGTCTTTAATTTATACAATTTAATTTTAATGTTGTAGTTAAAATCAAACTTGCCACTGTTACGTTCGTTCTCTAACCAATAATTGGAGACACACAAGCTACGAGTATTTTCCAATTGTTAAATATATATATATATATATATATATATATATATATATATATATATATTTATTCCTATGTTTCATCTGCTTGATAGCTCTTATTAGAAACTCTGCACCTTCTTCCAAGTCCTCTAACCTGTTACATTTTTTTAAATTTGACTTCGCCTTTTAGCGAATTTCCCCTACAGGGAGGAAGCTATTACCGTAGGTGTCATGGTAAGATCTAAGCTCCAGACCATGATAACTTAAGGTTTCGCGGCCCCCAGAAGCAAAAAATACCATTCGTTCGTAAACACAGCGTGTTGTCTCAATGTTATCCTTAAGGGAAATAAATTAAATTGTAAATCTCGCTTATTTTTCAACATATCTTAATAAAACTTGGTTTGTGGCTTCATCTCGATGTGCTTTAGTGTATGTTAGTCTAAAATCCCCGATATATCCATTTTTATGGCAGCAAACTTGCATACTCATTCCCTATGTTATTTTTATGGGAAATAAAAATTCGATATATCTTCCTTATTTCTTAACATGTCTTGATAAAACTTGGTATATGGCTTCTTAAAGTTCAGATCTACTAAATATTGAATTTAAACTACCCAGTTTTAACAAACCTGCTGCAGCAAACCTGCATACTCATTCTCCATGTTATTCTTATGGAGCTTGAATAAACATGTCAAATCTCTCAATGTTGGATTAAAATATGTTCTTTTGCATTTGAAATTCGCTGAGTATGCAGGTCTGCTGCAACGGGGGCATGTTCCTTTAACATAGCATTAGACAGCTCTAAGTCTTCTTGGCTAGGAGAAGTATCTGTAAAATTCCAGTTCTTATTGTGGAATCTTAAATTCTCTAGTGTAGGAAATGAATTTCCCTAATATATTAATCACTGTTTAAATGAGCATTTGCCATCTTTGCAAATTCGGTAGTATTAACTTATCTTAAAGAAAATTGTTTGATATATAGTATATTACACAGCATTATTTCAATAAAATCTTCTCAGCTGATAAACAGTTAAAACATTGCTTCGGTCGAAAACTGATAAGGCGTCACTTTGCCGATAATGGAATTGCAAATTATATTGGTTAAGCTAAAACACTTTGTGGCTTTGGCAACGGTTTTATAGACGTTGAAGAAATTAACTTCCTTAACTCAGTCAGGATTTCGATCAAATACGCTACATTCTTATAGATCTCCACTTAAGACGTACTGTGGAATAAATATTTCTGATTAACGATTGTTGTGCATGCAGAGGAAATCACTCAATGTATAAAAGCGAAACAGTTATTATTTCTATACATAAATGCAATATAGCAGTTAAATGAACAGAGGATGAATTGTTGGGTTATGCAAAATAAAGCATAGAAAACCATATCAAACACGTAAATAAAAGCCACGAAGAGTCCAAGCTAACCTGTGAAACTGCTCTCTTTTAAATAGTACCAAAAAAAGAAACGTTCCGAATAATAGAAGGCTATAGACCTCCACGTGCAAACTTAGACCCGGCAATAGACATTCTGTCAGACCAGCTCAGTACGCTATTTATCAGGAAACCAAGAGTGATAATGGGAGACATCAATGTATACAGCCTCGAAGAGGACGACAGTGCCTTAAAGCTTGAGGCACTGCTAACATCCTTCAACCCACTCGGATTACTTAGAATCACACCTCAACACAAAGATCTACAGACTGGATACGCAATAATATGGACCTACAGGACATGTAAACTTCGTTATTCTATACCACACAGTTAGAAACACTAAATCGAAGAAAGGCATCTTCCCTGGTTATAGAAAACCTACCGGTTGCAAGTCAGCTGTGGTTGTGCAGGAGTACCAACATAGTAACAACGTATTTACACTATAGTCAAAAAACCCCAAGACCATACATACAATATGTGCGGCCGTATCCCTATAGACCACAACAAAAGTTTCAAATTCAACCCTCTGAAATATAAGGGTATCTCACAACTACATACCTTCTAGTCACATTGTAACACCGGCTCATTTCAGAGCACCCAGGCTATTTCGACGGACCCGGGCTTGCTCAGATCTGAGCCGTCGGGCTATTTCTACATTACAGCTGACTCATAACTGAGCCGGCCGGGCTATATTTACGATTTTTTATGCATACCGGTAGCAAACGTGTTAAGATCATACAATTTTCTTTACAATTTAGCACTAGTATAAGCTTTAACTAATAAATCAAATCAAATCAAATAAAATAAAATCAAATAATTCTTTATTTTCAGAACTGACAAAAGCAGCGTTATATTAACAAACAATTAAAAAACCTCACATGGGTTTAATATCAGCAGTGTCATCTGCTGCATGATTCCCGCAGCATGTATCGTTTATCATCTAATTCAAGAATGACAACCAATAAAACATGATATATTGCATTTACTTTTATTAATTTTAATGAAAGAAGCTCTATGTTATTTGAAGCTCTATTAATTTCATGCGTTATTTCCTCATAAACGTAAACAATAGGATCATGTACTACCTGACTAGTGCGATTGAAATTCCCAACATTGCTCAATGATTGAGAATATTATCACCGACTCTTAATTTTTTTACAGTTAAAATAGATTTTTATTATTGATTGATTGGCTCGGGATACATTATAAAAAAATTAAGTATGATATCAAATATCATCAGTAACAAATTAAATTATCTCGTTGCCTATTATATATGTCATTGTATTACCGTTTCTGAAATATTGCTTTACAACAGTGTTTGAGTTAGTCGAAAAAACTAAAAAAACTTTATTAAAGACTAATGTTGATGATACATGTTGGTTATTAACATCCAAACGTGCACCAATTTAAGGTAAGAAAGAAAGTTTGAGCGAAATCACCAAGCATGAGATCTCGGTGTCATAACCGTATTCTAATCCACTTTGTAAATCAATCGGAAACTCTGTAAAAATGAACAACTTAGAAACAACTAAGCCTTCATCGAACACAAAGATCTATGATTTAATTGTAATTTCAAATAGACATATATGAGTGTATAATAAAATCCTATCTTAGTATACCTTGCAAATAAAATATTTGTTAAAATGTTGTGCACCTAAAAATTCAACACATTCAACATTTTCCTTCGAAGTGGAAACTAAACTCTGTCATTCTTCATCTTGTTACATCTTAAAATGTATTTAACTTTTTTTCTAAAACAAAAAAAATTCAAAACCAATCAAAATGTTATAAAGCTAAAAATATTTTTAGAGAATTTCTCTCCAACCGTGAGTGAAACAATGATAAACACTTGTTAACGTATAGCCTTTGACACCGTGGTTCAGCATACAAAGGTTTCAACCATCAATAGACTCAGGTGCCGCTTGTAGTGGTTATACATGAATCCAACACATGCGACCAAGTGCTTGTATCTAGCGCAACATGGACGCAACATCGTCGTTACATACACCGACAGTTGAGGTAGCGCAAACAATGACCTGTATCCACGAACCTTAAACAATTATAAAACTCTTCCACTCAGACATATGTATGTTTACTAAATAATTGTTTTGTTTTACAAGAAAATTGTTAATGAACACTTAAAAAGTGATTCAAAATACAGTCTCCGAAACTTTAATTCAGTGCCTGTATAACGTCCAAATTTTACATTATGCAGACAGTTTTTTTATTATTTTAACGCACGCCGTATTCAAAACCTAGCATTATGCTACAATTAATAAAAAACGCTCCTATTCTGTGCATTATAAACACTTAAAAACGTGGTTATTGACTGAAAAAGGCATTGGTCATTTGTTTCATATACTTATTTAACACTGGGGACAACAAGCCGGTAGGACAAACACAAACAAAACACAAAACGACCACTATACACTCTCTTAAATTTTAAAGAGTTTATAGAACTGGTAGATTTGTGTCGCCGAAGTCAGTGTTATTTTATTCTAACAAAAATCAACGGACGAATCAAATCAAATCAAGTAAATTTAGAAAATATTCATTACAATATTTGCTTAGCACATGATAACCGAAATTAGTCCCCACATAAGCCACATTGGCTTGTGCGTGGGTGACGATTTCTTCATGAAGAAATAAGTGCACTCTTAAAGTTACATTAGAAAGAAATAACGTTAAATATGAATAATAATTGCTAAGTTAAAATATTATGAAAAAAGAGGGGCAAAAACAGACGGACGTTAATTTATTTTGTAGTAGGAGGCGAAGGTTATATAAATGGAAAAAAATAATCATAATATAACTAATCCTAAAATAACCACAAGATACGTTGGAGGCGTCTCATTTGAGTTTTAGTTGAAATGGAAACGAATAATTTGACGGTACATAATTAAAAATATATATATTTTTTTATTTTAGAGGCGAACAGTAAGAAAGAAACAGGACAGGTTATTTGGCTGTCATTTGTGTGTTTCAAATTATGTAATTCTAACTTGCTGACATAAATAATATTCTTAAAACAACAAAACGGATTTCTGCTTACTTTTATTGTCAATCTGGGTACTAGTTTTATTTCATTGTTTATTTATTATATCTGCAGCAAATTGTTTATTTGCAACTGAACCAAATTGATAGCCATTAGTTTTTAATTTATATAATGATATGGAAGCCTCAAAACTGGCCCTGCCTAAGAGGCTCCTAATTTATACATCGCAAAACTGTTTAGGTCTATTACCTGTTTATTTCTAAAAAAATTATATGCAAATAATTATTTTTTTAAACACGATTGTAGAAAGTGAAATTAGTTTGAAAATATTTATAAAGTTGTAACAGTATCTGGACATTTTGTGTTCATTTTTCACAAAAAATAACCAGCTTCAACGTGAAGCCATTTTCGCGTGATTCTGACGGATTTAACATTCTCGGAAGCCATCTTGGATCCGCCATCGACATTTACAACTGAGGTAAGTTATTTCAAATATAAAGGTGGTGTTGTGACCACCTTTTCAACTATTTTACCACCTTTTCTATTATTTTCTTATTTTATTTTCTTTCTTTTTATTTTACCACCTTTTCTACTATTTTCAACTGATTTTTCATGCCGAATCAAATGCCTTAATCTGTTTTGTTATATCATTTTTAATTTTTGAGATATCGTAATTTTTTGAGATCATAAATACAAAATATAAAATTCTATGCATAAACTACATACAAATAGCTTTATTTTTAGAAGATAGACTTATTTTTACAATGCTTAGTGTTAAAATGAGTGTTAAAAAACTTAAAAATGAGTCAGTATTTTTAAATACGGATTGCGGTTTAGAAACCAGCGGGGTTTTCCATACGCTTCATTAAGATCAGAACATTTTCAGGGCCGCGATCGGACTAACACATAAATGCGGTGAATGGTGTTTTTTCTTCCGGGGGCCCCAAATAAGAAAAGTTATTATTTATAAAACAAAAATGTAGTTTTGATATTCAATCTTTGTCACTTTTCAATCTGTTTAGCACTTTCAATATCTCGGTTACCAAAGGACATGGCATTGATTCGGATAATCTTTTTCGTAAAAAAATCTAAACTTAAATGGAATGTGAATATGCGGCCCATGCCATGCGGTGATGGGACAAGAAACGACAAACGAGCTCCGATTCAATTAACACGCTCACTGCTGAGCATGGTAGAGTAACACTGGGTCATATGGGAACGGGACGGATATACACGTTGGCAGCAGTGAGTGCATTAAAAGTGTATAATCCCAGGACCTAGCGATGTCGCCTTTTTGGCCTTATTAACAGTGCCAACCGCTGTTTCTACACCAAGTCAACACTGACGTCTTAGTACAGTAAAAACCACTGTCGATCCACAGTATAATAGTACGTGTACCTACGTATAAAATGTTAAGGACATTGCAAAGAATCAATATTTACGTAGTCACTTTATTAGTGTCTATTTGAATGTCTTTCATTGTATAATTTATATATTTATAACGATTGCTTATATTCATTATCATGTTCAATTGCATGTACTTATTTAGGGTTCAATTGCATGTAATTATCATATTATGCTCAGTTGCATGTATTATTTACTATGTTCAACTATTTATTATTTATAAATAATTAATAATACATCATTAACTCATTTTTTACATCATTTTTATTATTTATTATTAATAAATAATAATAAATACATGCCCCCTACGGCATGTATTTATTATTTATGTTCATCAAGCATCGTCTGATTCTTGTAAAAATGTAATGTAAATGTCCGTAAATAAATAAATAAATAAATAAATAAACGATGACAAATAATTCTTACGAAATCATATAAAACAAAATAGTAGAATGTTTAGGATAAATGTACTTAAAGCATGTTTAATATACCTGTTAAGTCAATGTCATATTTTAAGTTTTGATTTTATTTCGTGAGCACGTATAAAATAAATAAATAAATTCATTGATTTGAAATAAATAAATAAATTCATTGACTGATCAATCCAACGTGGGGGTTTTGCACATTAGATATATCTGCTAAACGAGTCCACAGAGACAAGTTGTTAAGATTGTGTGTTTTGCGGTTATCAAGTTGTGGAGGTAATTAAACCAATTACTACTGCAAACACCTCAGTCCGTGTTTAACTGGGATTTGTGAATTCAACGATGAAAAACTATCATAAAAGGAATAATACCCCCGTTTCAGCTAACCTGCATACTCAGCGAATTTCATTCAAATACAAAAAAAAATTCCATCCAACATAGCGGGATATGACAATGTTTTTGTAATCTCTATAAGAATAACATGGGGAATATGTATGCAGGTTTGCTGCAACAGGTATGTTAAAACTGGGTGGTTTTAATTCAATATTTAGTAGATCTTAACTAGAAGAAGCCATATACCAGTTGTTTCAAGATATGTCAAGAAATAATGAAGGGGAATGAGTATGAAGGTTTGCTACCACGAAAATGAAAATTTCGGGAATTTTAGGCTAAAATACATCAGATGTTATCTAGATAAAGCCAAAAACCAAGTTATATTAAGATATGTCGAGAGATAATCGAGATATAGAATTTTACTTATGTATATATTCGATATGTACGTTGGGCCATGAAACTCAGCACAATTAATCATTATAGGCTCTAGATGCGTGTCAAAAAGGATTTTAAAATATATTATAAAATCCTTAATGGCGGTCATTTGAAGAGCAATTTACGCTAAATTCAATCATATATACTATTTCTAACGTAAAATTTACTTTTTCCAACGTATTTTTGGAGAGTTTGATCGATGGCTATTTTTGACTCGATTTTTCGATTAAGTTGGGACTTAAGATGTTGGTTTTACTTAACGATTTGTTTAATCTGATAGAATAATCAACCCATACTTTACTCACCGAAAAAGGAATGGAGTAAGGAAATGTTACCTTCCTTTACTTCTGTTTGGATTCAGGATTATTGACCAACCCCTGTCATTGTAGGCCTTATTCCATCGCAGGTAAAAACTTGGTAAATACCTCAGAAAATAGTGTTTAATATTCAAAGTTTATATGCATAGTTTGATTCTAACAATAATTTTCAAGTTTGACAAGTTTTATTCCTACATCAGTTAACAACTTAACTCGTATTCAGACTTGTTAGGATCCTCTGAACTGTTAACTGTGTACCGTTTGTCTTAAATATAAAAAAAATTTTAGTGGAAGTTGTCTCAGGTAGGAGGGTAAAAGTGAAAGTTTCGGTCTCAACATGTACTGACCTTTGTGGAGCTAGACGCGTAGGGGAAATTTTCCATTCCTGAGCGAGGTGGTGGACCGACAGGACGTATGCAGTTGACTCTCTTGTCTGAGATAAGATTTAACCGTCGATTTTGAGATTAATTATAAGTCATAATGTTTTTCAAGGGTTATTTAATTTGGTCGATCGTGTATTAAACTTTCCAGCGGGATATTATTTTTATTTATTAGAGAAGTAAGACTTTTGTCCTGTTTTGTACAGGGTTTCACGATCGGGATTCCGAGTCACCTCATGGCTGATGTTTTCCTTTCTTATATCAATTCTTCACCTTATCATAAACCTTTCTGATTTACTCAGCATTTAAAACAGTACATTTTGGGTCCTACCAAGAAATTATGTTGTGTTATTTAGGGTTTAGAATTAAAACCAGTGTCGGAATTATCCTATTTAGATCTTTTTAAAATACATATAATTTTGTTTGAATTTGTTAGTTTTAATTACAACGCTATGTGTTCCCACTCCAGTATATCTAAATTATAGAGTGGAAATGATCATGTACTGGATGAGGAGTTTAATTATTTTATTTGTTGGGGCGCAAATGAAATAGGTGGTACAACTGAGTCTTCTACTTGGTAAATAAATATTCCAAGTTCTACAAGCGCAATAGTGAAGACAAATATGAATCTTAGGAGCCATACTAAGATTAACTTTTGGCTCTTAAAGCAACTAAAATCAATGGGTTTGCTGTTCCTCAGAGTATAATGGTACATCAATATTTTTACATATAATGCAGGATCTTTGAAAAAAAACTTTTGAAGTTGAGCTTTTACCCACACAGATTTTTATAAATCATAATTTAATTTAAAAATGAATAACATTGTTACATTTCAGCACTGAAATCTATAATAACTTTAAATTCTTGACGAAAATAAAAATAAAACACGCTGAAGTTCAGATTGAAAGTATCTGTAAAAATAAGTTTATCTTTGAACACTTGACGAGTTTTAGCATCAGTCTAGACAAAGTTGGAAGCTCTTGTGTCAGTTAAGCCTTGCGCTTGAACGCTCACTGCGGTTTGTGACAAACTTTTCAGACTTGAGGCAGAAATAACCGTTCTTGGTCTACAGTTGCGAGTTATTTTATTTCTAAGAAGACACTCTTTCTTCATTTCGAATCAAACTGACGAAGCGAATGCCATACTCCCCCAATACATTTCGGCTTTGCCCACATACTGACAGAATTATACCGTTAAGGAACATTCAACTTTTCAGACTTGAGGCAGAAAAACCGTTCTTGGTCTACAGTTGCTAGTTTTTTCCTAAGAAAACATTCTCTCTTCTTTTCAAATCGAATCGACGAAGCGAAATCCACGCTACCTCAATACATTACATCTTTGCCCACATACTGACAGAATTATACAGTTAAGGAACATCCGTACCAACTTCATCATCGGCTTGAATCGGCTCATTTTCAATCATATAAAGCAACGAATCGTTGAGAAGTGGAGTAAAATATTTAAAACCTTGTTTCTATCTACTTTACATATACTCTGTGAAAGTAATTTGATAGAACTAAAACATCATTTTAGCTTACCTTCACACGGTAGGTGAAAACGCATCGAACGAGTGAGGGAATCAGAGTTAATGAAGTGAATGCGGTAAAAAGCAATCTGATAGAAATTTAAAATTAGGAAGAATAGAAACATTGTTTTACTTACTGACTTTCTTTTGTGCCCGCTGAAGCCTTAAAACGTTTTTGGTCTAGCCAACAATTCACCTACATTCCATCTTGACTTGCATTAGAATTTCCCTCCACTCATACCTTCTTTTTGGTATAAAAGTGAAGATTGAATTAAATTAAATGTGCATGAAGGTAAATTAATTTTTATTCACTTTTAAATCGAAGATTAAATGTTTACAGTTTAATAAAAAGGTATGTTTACCTAAATAAACTTCTTGATTTTGTTTTCCAAAGCATTGAAAAACAAGAAAGCATGGTTTAGGCTAATCCTTAAATGAAATTCAGCTTACGCTTATCTTAAAATGAATCCTTACATTATTCAGACTTTTAAAATATGCAGTGCAGTACAATACCACAAGGGGACTACTCCGCAGCTAGCAGATTTAGTTACTCTAGAGTTAAAAGTTTGAGCACACTTGGCGTGGTGCGGTGTGAAGAAAAGTTTCTCTGAGCTTCTCTGGGGGGGGGGGGGGGGGGGCGAGCAGAGCTAAGCAATTCTTGCAGAAGCACAGTGCTCGGAGGCTCGGAGAAGGAATTTCCACACTTTTTATGGAAGTTGATAAATTCAATCGTTTTTCGCACTCCTCAAGCGATTGTTGAACGAACTACTCAGGACTTCAGAAACGTTTGTCATTGCGGGTGACTTTAATATAGACATTCTGAATCGCAATAGAGCTTAAACCAGACGGTTTAGGGATCTCCTACGGTCTTTTGGACTGTACTGGTCCATTAATTCCCCCAAACGAGTGACGGCTACCTATTCTGCTGATATTGATAACATCATAACAAATTTCGGTGATATCGCACCCTACGAGGTAGTCACTGCCATCCAAATACAGGATGTCTATAAAAGAACTCCGGGGTTTCGAGGTAAAATATTTTAATGGAGTGAAAACCTTATGTAAATTTTTAATACATGATTGGAAAAATTGCATTTTCAAGCTTTATTAGCAATTTAATAAAGTTCAATTTGAGCTCTTTTAGTGGCACGGTACACGTCGTAACGTTATTCCACCTCTTCCCATGTCCTGCCCAGCATATCTGGGGGGACGGTTGTCACACTATTGATTGTTCGTTGCCTGAGATGGTTAATATCACGAATTTTCGAAACTTTCCTTGTATCGTAACAACAGATTTAGTTTATATTAGGCAATTAACGCATTGAGACTTCTTTTGCAGTGTCGCCATATCGCGGCAACCAAGACAGCACTGACAGCCGCGTTACGTTGTTTCAAGGTTAATGCTCCACAGTGCTGCCCCCTCTTGACGAAAACATTCCCAATTGGTATGAGTATTACTAGATTAATTACTCGTTTCAGAAAAATTTACTGCATTTTGCTATCTTCTACAGTTATTAAGATATGAATTTTAAAAATCCCGGAGTTCTTTTATAGATACCTTGTACAATCGGCTTGATCCCTAAAAACGGTTATAGATTGACTGATAATCAATCAGCATTCAAGTTCAAGTTCAATTTCAAAAGCTGTTATTCAGAGAAATTCTGATACATATTTACAAAAAATTCATGCACCTCATACAACAATTGCAACAATTGTATGCATTGGCTTTACAATGGTTAACTTGGGAAGAAGAAAGGCTTAGGGTGAAAATTCAATATCCAGGCAGAGGAAGAGAAGTCAAAATTAGTGGCTTGAAAGGTGATGGGTTTGATGGGAAGAATATTTATGAGTTTCACAGGTGTGATTGACATGGGTGTCCAAAATGCTTTCCTTACAACAGAGAGGCTCCTCAAAAGGAGAATCCCTATGATAGTTTGCATCTGCGGTATGAAACAAAATCTATAATTGAGAAGCTTGGGATAGTTGTAGGGATGTGGGAAGGTGATTTTAACAATTTAAAGATAAACTTAGAAGTAAACTAAACCAACTAAATCACTAAAACAGAAACTAAATCACTTGGATAAACTTTCTATTCCAAACACTTTAGCATAAAATGCTAGAGATGTATTCTTTGGTCGCAGGACAGACTATATAAAATCATATTACAAGTGAGATGGGAAATCTATCCAATATGTGTTTGTTTGCTGCCTGTACCAATATGTAAATAAATATCATAAGTACACTGTAGGCCAGCCAAAGATTCATATAGGGAATAAAGAGTGCCTAGACAGATTCCTTGAAGAAGATGGTTTACTGAAATGTAAAATCTTACCTCCTCTCAATATTTACCATCCTGTCCTCCCTGCAAAGATGAATGATAAATTGATGTTTGTTCTGTGTAGTACTTGTGAGTATATTTCAGATCAAGGTGATTGTGTTTATGAGAGTGAAGAGAGGGCTTTAGAAGGTACTTGGACTTGGATAATTTATTACTGAGTTTGTCTCTCGGGAACCTTAAACCTATGCCTACCTTGTAAGGTCTACAAATCAAAACAAGCTTGTGTCTGTTTGTAAAATCAAGGGTTTAACATTGAATTTAAAGAACCTAAATTATTAAACTTTAAGACATTGAGATATATGGTTCTTAATGAAGTTCCTCAAATTGCAGAGCTTCAAGAGAGTAGAATCAGGAGAACTAAATCAAAAATATTGCAACTACCAATGAAACAAAAATGTTTAAAAGTACTGGTTCAAAAATAAAATTAGTTGACAGATGATACAGTGCCTTATGATAAAAAAACAAAGGAAACACTGACTTAAGCCCGCCATGTACATCAATCATAGAGCTCTTTTGCATTTACCTCTTGCTCCGAACACATGCTCCGAAATGTCAGTCTGTTTTTAGCTGTGGTGCTGAGTGGATGCGCCCGGGCTTCTCTGTTGTTATAATAATATTAATCTTAGTTGAACGCATAGGAGTCAAGCACTATTGAGAGGACATCAGACCACTCTATGTGCATAAGTATATTACACTTCCTCTAAAACCAATTATAACCATATAGCCTACATATAGCCATTATGTGCATGAATATAATATTACACTTCCTCTAAAAACCATTACAACCATATAATCTACATAGTTACAGCTAGACTCTAAGGTGAGCTAATCACAGTCAGATACTATAAATTCAGCAAATTCCACATCAGTTATAGAAATACATCACTTATTAAAGATAATATACAACATTATAATATGATTGGCTGGTTGGTGTAGTGGTTATAGTGCCCGCCTACAAACTTGTAGGTAGCCGGTTCAATCCCGAGAAAAGTTAGTAGCTTTTTGAAGGGTTGTTTCTGGAGCCAGCTGTCATTGGTTGTTGGGCTATTAATTAACAATCCTGTCTAAGGAACATGCCAACCTTAGTCAGTAACAAGGCTACAAGATCGCGCCACTATCATCACGATCATCACACTCATCCTTCACTCATATTCAGGGTAACGTCCTCCATGAGGTACCTGTCTTATTAAAGTGATTAAGTGATTAAGTGATTAAGTGATAACATAATGAAACAAAATTATAAAAATCATTTTATATACATAAGATAAAGATGGATCCTAACAATAAATAAGAATCTAACCTCAAGTAGTAATAATTAGCTATTAATTGCCTCACTAGACTCAACAACCACCATCATTTAATATAGATGTAGTATTATGAAAGGTTATTTAATTAAAAGTAATATAAATACAAAGTTCTCACATCAAAGAAATATAGGGTTTTATGATTTAAAAATATTGAATTAATTATAGTAAGTCATGTAACCAATTTATACAGCGTATATTTAAAATTGAACTCATTAATAACAGTTTAGCTATTGAAAAATACCAATTCAAGGAAGACCACACAAAAATTAATTATAGTATATACCTAAAAATTTTAAAATTTTAAGATAAAATTTCATATAATTTATCACTCCATAAGACTCCATATTAAATCTATTCCTCCATAAAAACCCATGTTAAATCTATTCCCCATAAGAGCCCATGTTAAATTTATTCCCCATAAGAGCCCATGTTGGCGACAGCATCTCTACTGAGGGATATATATTTCATGTAAAGGTTATACTTTAGATTTTCAATAAAATTAAGTTTGTTCGGAAAAATTATAAATAGTAATTTAAGACCCTAAACTCTCTATAAAGTGATTCAGAGCAATATTGCCATGCCAAGTGCTCCCCTATGTTAATTTAATTTCTGTTATTTAAACACCTCATAATAATCTTACAATTAACAATTTACAAATACATGCTAAAATCGAACTTTGTTGTTAGACATGTGTTACCTTTGTTGTTAAACATAAAATCTGTCAAACATTTGGGAATATTTTTATATCAAGCAAGTGCATGCGAAGACGGCACATAATAATATTATCTACTCTATATCTTGAATTATAAAAAGGCTAAGAAATTTAAATTTGGTCTAAATTGTGTTTTGATCTCAGGGTAGGGTTCTTTGCCAACGGCATGTTAAATTACCTATTTTTTATTTTAATTAAATACAATAATCAAGCTTTTGAAAAGCAAGATATTATCAACAGGCACCAAAATAAGGATTTATGAAACAATGATCCAACCAGTGGTGCTGTATAGGTCGGAAAAATGGGCTCTGACAAAAAAGTCCAGGAAGAAATTGATAACTTTTGAAAATAAGGTCCTGAGGAGAATTTACAGACCAATAAAAGAAGGAGATTTTTGGAGAATCAGATAGCAAACAAGGAACTCAGAGAGTCAAAGTCAAAGTCAAAGTCAAAGTTAAAGTCAAAGTCAAACATTCTTTATTGCCATAAAACATAAACATATGTTACCGGACAAACCCGATTTTTGGGACAAAATAGTTTGGACTAGGATGAACCAGTTTCATCCTAGTCCAAACCAGTTTCTCCTGTCCGCCCAAGGATAAACTAGTTTAGCCTGCTTTACACCAGCCCATACTAGTGTTACAAAAGTTAGGTTAGGTTAGGATGGTTAAGTTAGGTAACATATCTTCCATTCTTTTCTTTTAACCTAACCTAATCAAACCTAACCTAACCTTACCTAACCTAACTTAACCTAACCTAACCTAACATTACCTAACTTAACCCAACTCAACCCAACCTAACCTTTCCTAACTACCACCGACTGCAGCAGTGGAGCCCCAGACAAGAGTTGGGCCTGACCTTGAACCCGGAAAAACTAGTTTATCCGTACGCTACCCGGCCAAACTAGTTTGGCTTAACAAATAAACCAGGCTAAACTAGTTTATCCTAACGCTATTAGGCCAAACTAGTTTAGCCTGTAATTAATAAGGCCAAATTAGTTTATCCTAGGGCGGTCAGGAAAAACTAGTTCATCCTAGTCCAAACTAGTTTGTCCTAAAATCGGGGTTGTCCGGTAACATATGTTTGCATTGGATTGCGTCACAAAACAAAACCATCAAAACAAATCAATACTTAACTATACTATCATGCTTACTATCTATTTTATAAAAAATCCTTTACAGAGTAAAAACATTTTCACTCAAATATTTCATCAATATCCTTTTAAAATAATCAAAATTATCCTCAGACTTCAGAGAGTTAGGCATTAAATAGTGTGATCGTGTTATAAAATGTGTGGCGCTTGTGAAAGGAAGTACTATGGTGAGGGATGTTCATACAAGGAGCCAGATATTTACCGTTCGCCAGCGGATGGGAAACGAACATCGAAGGAGCTGGGAACGGGTAGAAGGAAACATTCAGTCTAAGAGGATACTGCGAGCACCATCAGGTGTGGTGGTAGCAGAAGCCCTGAGACTGAACAGAAGGACCCTGCGGAGAGTGGTCGGCTTCATAAGTGGCCACTGGGAATTCCGAGGTCACCTGCACAAGATGGGGATCCCTGTGGATAGCTTAATGTGTAGGAAGTGCGGTGAGGAGGAAGAAACAGCCTTCCACGTGATTTTTGAGTGCCCAGCCCTACAAGGTCTGCGCACGAGATTCCTGGGCCTACCAATGAGTGACCTAGGAGGGGAACAGGTAAACATCGTCAAGAAGATCCCAGGATTCGTTAAGGACCAGGGATTTGACGGAGAGTGAGGACCTGTTAATGAGGGTGCACAATAAGCTAATTTAGCTGCGATGCATTATCATGGTCAGGAGAAGCCATGGCCCTCTTTATATATATAAAATAATAGTAGCTTCAGCAAGAGATAGGAGAATGAGGTGGCTGGGCCACTTCATAAGGTGAAATGAAGACAAAATGGAGATGATAACATGGGCGGGAACAACAGAAGGAACAAGACCAACGGAAGACCCAGAATGCGCTGGAATGACCAAGTTGAAATTGGACAGCACCGAAGCTTAGTTGGTAGCGTTCTAAGTTCTCATTCAGCCGGCCCGGGTTCAACTCCCGGCCGCGGCTCTAAGCAAATTTATCATACGGAAGCGCTGTGACATGATGTACCTTCGTCAAGAAGATCTCAAGGTTCGTTAAGGACCTTGGGATTTGACGGAGAGTGAAGGCCTGGTAACCCTTCTAAGGTAAGGGCGGAGGGTGCACAATAAGTTAGTTCTGCTGCGTTGCAACACCATGGTCAAGTGAAGCCATGGCTCTCTTTTCTAAACAAAAAAATTGAAATTGATCTGGGGAAGATAAGGGCATTTTTGGAGATGGCTCATGATAGGAAATAATGGAGGCGGCTTGTTAGCGCGGCAAAAACCCTCCTGTGGTTTAAATGGCCACTGAAGTAAGAATAAGTATATTGAATATCTAGCCCGATATTAATTAGCATATAGCTGAACAGTTGCTAAAGTATTCCTCCTTGTTTCTCTTATTGCTTTAAGTGTATGCACAATATATAATTTTAAAACTAATTGAGACAATAAGATTGCTTGTAAGTCTAACGGGAGAGTTGGTTAATTTACAAGGGAATTAATTATGTTCACACAGTCAATGATGACATTAAATAATTTAATCCATTCTTAAAATTAATTTCCTATGGGGATCCACGTTATTCTACTTTTCAGTTATTTTAGAAGGATTGATTTTATAAGTTATACGATAACTAAGCGCTTCAACGTTGATAAGCCGCAACATCACCCAATTCTAAAACCCCAATTCCGCACCTTAGAAGTGCTAATACTGTTTTGCATGTTATTGAATCAAGTTGGTTACAATACCACATAATATACAAAGAACAAAGATAACCTCCAGTCTAACTATTTTTTAGTATTATATATATATTTATATTTATATAAATATTAGTACAGTTACATAATAATACAAATATACACCCGGGAAACAATATTTTATATTAGTACAGTTACATAATAATACAACTATGCACCCTGGAAACAATGTTTTACTTTCCCGTAATGGTTTGGTCTTATTGAAACCATTTTAAAGGTAAACTTCACTGACATATTTTTTCATAATAAACTAATAAAAATCGATATTTTTTACCACAAGTTCTTGTAAAGGCATCTGGATTCTTTTTATTTATTGATTTGTCTTGCCTTCTCAAATATGGTTGTTTTGGTTGGTATATGATTATTTTCAATTTGGTGTTGTTCTTCCTTATGACCCGCATATATAAGACATTCCTCTTTAAATTCCGTTTAATGTATTTTTAATTGTTCCAAAAAATTTTCATGTTTTTATTTATGTTTCCATAGTTTTGGGCTGTACTTAATAAATGTACGGCAAAGTAACTTTTCATAGATGTTCGACTATTACTTTTTAAAGCATGTATGTGCTCGTTAAATCTAGATTTAGAAGTACACCCTGTCTGCCCAATATAAATTTCATCACAATCTCAGTATTGATTTTTAAAAATACAAGATTTGTCATTGTTATTTCTTGTTTATTTTGGAGCACTTATTTTATGTATTAAATTGAAGGCGTTGTTGTTTGTTTATTAACAAATTAGACTGTTGTTTCGGTAAATGTTTTTATTACTGCCTTGTTTAATATAGTATTTATTGGTAAACCTATATAATGGGATTAATTTTTTTCTTTGTTTATATTTCGGTTCTTTTCTTAACATAAATTTTTATCTGCCTCTTTTTGGAAGTGATGAAGCTAATGAAGCTTTTTTGAACGATCCAAACGCATTATTAAACACAATGAAGTAACAAAAGAAAGCAATAACTATCTTGAACTGAAAAAAACAAAAAAAACAAGGTAACAAACATACTTTCCAAGTTACGGGAATCTACTCCATCAGACCTTATTCAACCCGATCTGAACCATTCTTGGGAATTGAAAACAAATGGATTTTGATAAATAATGAACAGATCGCTAAGCTTACCATTAACTAAAGATTCAATTATAACAAGGAATAAAAACTCTAAAAAAACCTTTCAACAAAGAATGGATGAAGAAAAAACGTATGATAAAACTAAACAAAATTAAATAAATGATTACAAAAGAAACGACATATGAACGAAAAAATGAAGAGAAATATATAAGTATACTATTTGATATTATATTAAACAAGGTAATAAGAAAAAGGTAATAAGAAACAAAATACTGAACAAAATATTTTGTGAAGTTTACCTGAAAAATGGTCTTGAAAAGACCAAAACATGATTGCAAAATAAAATATTATTTTCAAGGTGCACAGCTGTATTAATATGTAATTACATTATTAAATATTGCAGCCCTAAATAGTAAATCAAATAAATGTACAGATATTTTTTCCATATATATAAATTCGAATGAATGGTGCTCTTTACTTCTGGGGGCCCCAAAATGAAAAGTAACATGGTCTCGGGCTTACACTGAAAAAAATGTTTAGTCTAGTCGGCATGGTAAATCAACATTAGCATGCTACTGTACGTTACATACGTAAATACGTCTGTTTCACCGTTAGTACGTAGGAAATACCATGATAGAAAATAAGCGGCATGGTGTTTCACCATGCCATGGCAGTCTGTCCTCGTTTTAGCACCCTTCAAGTATGATTCATACGGCTTTTTCTCTCAGTGTAGGTCTTACCATGAGTACAACGGAAACAGCTTCTTCCCTATTGGGGAAATTCGCTAAAAATCTAATATCATCTACAATCCTGTTACTGATATTTATTCACTTTCATATCGCATTAATAACAAACGATATCGTTTTTCATAATCCATATAGTTTTTTTTCATAATTTTTGTATTTTTACCATTTTGCATTTAAATATAGTATGAGTAAATATACTTTTCCCCCGCATGCAATATTTAGACGCTTTTTACTTCTTGTATTGTGTGAGTAAAATAATAATTTATCTCCCAGCGGGAGTAAAGAGATCACTTTGTCTCCCGACGGGAGCCAAATTAAACTTTTAAGAATAATATTGAAATAATAATTCTAAAATTAGAGCGCCTTCAAATTTTCACGCACACACGAAAATTTGTTACAGCTCAACGAATTCAGGCGCTAACAGCTGATTTAGTGAAAGGAATAATCAAATAAGATTAAAATAAACAACTATCAGCTGTGAGAACGTCTGAAAATTAAGCGTGTAAGAACACTTCAACAGTCAGCTGATTACTGGTGCATGCATAGTTGCAGCCATCCAGATGCAGGCGCTATTAACAGAACGAAACAAAATTGATATTATTATTATTTACTAAATAAAATAAATGTTTATGGTCAGTATATTTATTATTGAAGGTGAAGGAAAAATATTTTGTGTATTTCGAGGGTAAGCACATTGTCTCCCTCGTAAAAACTGTCGCCCTCGCTAGCTCGGGTGCCAAGATTTTCACTCGTGAGACAATGTTGTACTTTACTCACTCAACACACAAATAACTAATAAAGAGTTGTAAGTCACTATAGACTTATGCAGAAAGAAATAAAAATATACTTTATACTAGCAGATATACCCGCAGCTTCGCCCGCTGAAAGGATAGCTCATTTTAATTCAATTATATTATGCCTTGTGCAATTTTTAGGAATAATTAACAAATGGACTGATTTATTTGGGTCTTGTGCGTGCAATTAAACCCTTAAGATGAAGCTGATTATTCCACTCTAAATGAAAATGAGAAAGTGTAACGCTTCCTCTAAACATGTTCCCATCATGATTAGCAAATAGTATAAACTAACTTCCTCCAATTTCCCAATACAGAGAATGAGGATAACCCGGAATATATAACAAAGAGACACTAAAGATGGATTTTCGACTTGACATCAATCTGAATTTAGCACGTTTTTTAAAATAAACCGAAAACTGTAAGAAAAAGTAGGAGGTAAATATCTTGGTCAAATAGATTAGTTCTCGTACCTTTTCTGTTCCCTGAAAATATTCTACAGGACTCCCATCCATACTTAGGAAAAACTAAAATAACCGCCATTTTGAATTTTTCAAATAATTTATTTTAGCCTTCTGAGGAAGAATATGTTTAAAATCTTTCTTTTTTCGCATCTAAAGCCTATAAATAAGAATAATTGTGCCAAGTTTCATGGCCCAAAGTCTTGTGGTTTTTGAGAATTAAGCTTTGAAAGCTAAAAGTGGCCGCCATATTGTATTTTATAGTATTCCGTATTTAGGCCTTCAGAGACGAAATATTGCAAAATCCTTTCTTAGTACGCATCTAGAGCCTGTAAGGAATATTTGTGCCGAGTTTCATGGCTCTAAGCCTTATAGTTTTTGAGAAACTGTGATCAGTCAGTCAGTCAGTCAATGGGTCTTGGCTTTTATATATATAGATACAAGGATGACTTTATGTACACTTTATAAATGGCTGATTAAAAACACAATAAACTATTGGCCTAATAAGGATTGTAGATCTAGTTTTTTGGAACATGTTCACACGTATTTATGGTATTGGTTGTCTAGGTGATAAACCTTAGCGAATGAGGGGTTAAGTTAATTTGGTGAATTCCAAGAAATGTGTAATTTTCAAGGGAACGAAAGGCGATTTAAATCATGGAAGCTAAAGAACTCAAAGCTCAAAACGTCAGATGGTTTATATGCGACCAGCAGCAATGCATTTAAACGTTAACTTTGAAAGGAACATACGGGAACAGAGCTCTTACCTTATTACTCTTTCCAAGAATTACATTGACCTTTTTATATGTTGGTATTAATAATAATAACGGGAGATTTTCCCTATACGTTTTTACGTTTGATTGATTCTAACTGCGTTATTCATTTTTTACTTAAACGCATTTTAATAAAAACCCCTTTGTAAATATAAATTTGATTCCACCACGATAAATTGATTCCATCGTATTTTACACAAGAATATAAAGACCATCTAGTAAAATTATAGAAGCACCTCAGATCTCGAATAAATTGAATATGCAATTGTATAAGTAAATATTATACACAATCGTTGAACTTATTTTAGGTTATGTGTGCTTCATTGAAAGCACTACAAAGCAATTTTATTATCTTTTCATTTTCCTCCGCAACAAAGGCAGTAGGCTAATACGGTGTTTTTTTTTAAACGCAACCCAAAACTTTATTTTATCAGTGAAGGTTTATTCCCCCAAGATCCCCACATTTGACCCCACTATATTATTTGCTTTGGGGATACATAAAAAGGAAGGCCTACGAAAACAATTCATAGGATATTCAACACGTCAAAACAAACATAACAAATTTAATGCAAGAAATTCAAAGAGGGACCTTGCAACACGTGTTCAGGAATTCGATGGAGAGAGCACAACTTTATACAAATGTCAGTGGCGGATTGTTTGAACACATAATGTAAACTAAAAGTGATCAATCTTAAATAATAGGTTGTATAAAATGTAAAGATCCATAAAACAATACTCTTTTCATATTTATATGTGCATTTTTCAATCTCAAAAATGGGTTGCGTAAAAAAAACACCTGTTAAACATATACAAGACAACGCTTTAGTTCAATATCTTGCTGTAGAGTACAACCCGAAGAAAACATTATGAAAATAAATAGAGCTCAGTGCGGTTTGATGTATCATATGCAACTGAACAAGGGGAAATAAAAAATTGTTTTGAATAAAACTCTAAACTCCATTCTAAGTTTAGAGTAATAAGAACTCTATAATCAGGGTTTTTTTATGAAGTTTCCTAACTTAATAAGGTTTCCAAAGTTATTCTATTATTACTTATATAAATCAGCTTGACGAAAGACAACATACACTTAACAGTTCACATTGATTTTAATGAGGAAAGACACCAAATATCAGAAAGTATAAATAATGATTAATATTAAGTTCAGAGTTGCCTGTCTAGGAAAGAAACGACTTTTTTTCTTACGGAGTTAAATATAGTTACAGATAAACAAATAAGTAAAATGTAGTATTAAGTTCAGAGTTGCCTACCTAGAAAAGAAACAACTTTTTTACCTGTGAAGTAAAATATATGTAGTAACAAATAAACAAATAAGTAAAATGTAGTAGAATGATGGGATACTGAAATAGATTCTTGTGATCCAACCAACCTCTTGGGCCTAATAATTGATTCTCAACTTAATTTCTCAAAACACCTTGATAAGGTTACAAGCAAAATGAACAGCGGAATTTTCACTACTCGCAGGCTGGCTTTGTTTTCTTAGGAAGGTTCTTCTCACTGCCTATTTCGCTTGTGTGTATCCTCATATGTGTTACGGTGAACCCATTTAGGGAACCGAAACTGTTAGAACGAAGAAGATTTTCAATATAAAAAAAGCTTTGAGACTGATATTCGGTTTAGGTGTATTTACGATAAATAAACTTGTAAAGGTGTATTTACTGGCAATAATCTGTTGAATTTTCCTTGCATTTACATTTTCGATTGCCTCTCGCTTCTTGTTAAAAATAAACATCAGTTCCAGTCCAATCTCTCATCTATATTTTGATTAGGATTTTGCGGACATTTGCCATCACTGATTAGTAAAAAACAATCAGTGATGGCAAATGTCCGCAAAATCCTAATCAAAATATAAAATCACCATCACCAACAATGAATTTCAAACAAAGAACTCTCATCTATATATGAGTTCAGAAGGCGAGGATCTCCTAACTATTTCCCAACACAATACGCCACTTTTTCAAAAATCAAACGTTTAACTCTGGAATTAAGTTATTTAACTCCCTCGCATCCTACCTGAGATCTGTTTCTGATCCTGTCACCTTTAAAAGGAGGTCCTTTTTGATTAGGAAAGCGTTTTACAGTGTATTTGAGTATTTAAATGATACAAGTTAGTTTTAGTTACCACATTAATTTTTTTTACATTAACTTGTATACTATTGTACTTACTTTGTATTTAATGTTCTGTGAACATTTATTTTGTGACGTCTGTCAATGCTGTACTCAGTCGGATGACAATCATAAATGACTCGAGGTATTTTTTCTATTGACGATTTTTTATTTAGGGATATAGCCTCTGGATCGTTATTGAGCATTGCTGTATCTAATGCTAACCTTATGATCAGATTTTATTTAGTGGAGACCTAGGTTTCAACGCCGCGCCGTAGCGTTATCATCAGTCCTTTTCTCCTAGGTAAAGCTAAACATGAATATCTTTCTCACCTCTTGCTTGTGATTTGGTCGTTGAATAAAATCATCACACATACTTTACAATGACACAGATATATACAAAAACACAGGTAAAGAAAACTTAGATTCGTGGCCATGATCATGACTAGAACACCTAACCTCCAACGTTGGGAAAAGTGATGAGATGACTTGATGACTAGCATGGTCGGTCGTTATCACTCCATAGAGTTATTTTTTTTGCAAGTCAGGTGTTTGATATCATTTTATTTATCATGATATTATTTTTATATATTTTTTTACTTATTATTATTAATATTTTTACCCGTAACGGGCCCATACGGTTAACATGCCTTATTGGGGGCGAATTTTCAGAATAGACATTATTATTATTTTCTATCTAATAAAATGATATCAAACACCTGACTTGCAAAAAAAACTCTATGGAGTTATAACGACCGACCATGCTAGATAGAATGTCATAGAAGATATTCATCTATATCATGTTCATAGAAGATATTAGTTAGAAGATATTCATGTTTAGCTTAACCTAGGAGAAAAATTCTGATGATAACGCTACGGCGTTGAAACCTAGGTCTCCACTAAATAAAATTGGATCTTAAGGTAAGCCTTAGATACAACAATGACAAAACTTTAGCCAAATAAAGGAGTCTAAAAAGCTTGATTTAGAGTGTTAATGCAGCACACCCACGTGCCTACACATTTGAATTCTTGTCTCCTCATTTAAAACGTGTTATCGGATAAGAATACACAATATAAAAGCGTGGAGTAAGCTACTTTTAGGCTTACGCCACTTAGCAAGTTGTTATACGGTCTCATACGTTTACACAATTTGCCATACAAACAAATCCCTCAATACGTGTCAATCGTTATATCTATTTAGAATATTATAGAAGTGCTTACACATGAATAGAAGGTAACGGGATACAGACTGAGATATTTGTCCAATTTGCAATCATCTCACTACGATCAAAACACGCTATTTGATATTAAGAATATGTAGAAAGCAACTCTTGAGGTAATTTGACTTTGTAGGATACGACACGTCTTTTAGCGAATTTCCTTCAAGGAACAAGCTACTACCGCAGGTCTCGTGGTAAGACCTAAGCACGAGACCATGTTAACTTTTCATTTTGGGGCCCCAGAAGCACAAAACACCGTTCAAATTTATATTTTGATTATATAAAGAATTTTTTTCCGAATGTTTTCTTGTATGTAGGAACGTGGTTCCTATATACAAGATATTTTAGTAACTAGGAAACCACTGTCGGCTACAGCACAAACTTCCCTAGAAAAGATTTCCAAACATCTGCGTATAGGAATACAATACCTGATATCCACTATTTAAATAGAATTTCCGAAGTACAAAAATCATCTGTAAGAAATATAAGAACTTTCTCTAAAATCATCTAAAATAGGACTAAGAACAAAATGTGAACAAACAGGTTAGGAAGCAGTACATGAATTCAGAGAAAGCTGAGTACAATAGTTTTTACAAACGATTTGGACGATTTTATTAATTTAATGCTTATAGAACCCAAAATAATGTCACCTCGGGAAACGATATTTACTGGGACTGAGACACACTAGCCCTTAGGACAATCCTTTTAGACATGACAGGTAAATGGCCACTGGAAGACAAGAAAACAAAGATCACTCTATACAGGGTGTCTCACCTAAGGTATCTCAAATTGATTTCAGACGAACTATTAGTCCTACATAGATGAAACAAAATCATTCCCCACTAAATCGACCCCAAGGAACAACATAAAAATATTTTCAAGTTTTTTAAAATACAGGGTGTTCCAAAAACCGGGGGTCATGGGTCCGAATATCAGGATTTTTAAATATAAACATATGTCATGTTATGCATCGTTTTAAAGCTCTAAACAATACAAACAAATTGGTGGGAACAGAATTCACTTATCTTTATTCATTTCAAAATGGCGGCCATTTTCATGAAAAATGTTGGTATTTACGGAATACCCTGTACCTCGAGAACTACAAAACGTATTTTTGGTCTGTTTAAAAATTATTAGTCCTCGTAAACTCAGCTTTAATTTGATATATGACACGCCAACATTTAAAAAATAAAAGTTTTTGACAGTACATTTTATTTTGTTTTGATGTTGGTAGCCCTGAAAGTCAAAAGATTTAAATGACAGCATATGTCAAATAGCATATCAATATACAGGTCTTACAAAGACCAACAACTTTTCAATTTATACCTAGCTGCTATCTTTGATAATTTGGTAGTTATAAGCAAAAAACTCCATTTTACCATATAAAGCCCATGTTAAAAGTGTTGTCTTCAGGTCATTTAAATTTGCATCATTTAAACTTAAGTACTTAAGTAGACACCCTGTATAAAGTTATCCAAATCCATATAGTAGAAATCATAATCCTGATTATAAATTCAAATCCCATTCTCAGACAAAGCTAGCATTACAATACCAGACAAAACAAAACTCTTTAATTAAATAACAACAGTAGATGAATTAAGTAGGGAGCTGATGACATGGAGGCTGCCTCTTTCTTCAGCAATAAAATCAGTTTGTTTATTTATTTATTTATTCATATATCAACGGTGAAACCATTACAAAAATTCTTACAACCAGCAAACAACAACACTTAATCGAAAAATAACAAGAGAAAAAACAAATAAAACTATGAAAAACATATTACACGTTGAGTGCAATAACAGTGCGTCATAACAAGATCATTACCAGGGTACAAATAAAAAAGTATACTAAAAAATAAATAGACTACATGCTAAGAAAAAAAAGACTCAGCAAATCAAGGGCAATTTTTACATTTGAACATACTATGAGAATAATAGGTGCAATAGCAAGGTGCAAATAAATAAGTAATATGTGCAAAATAGACTACATGCTAACACAATATGCACATGCTAAGAAAAAAATTGCTCAGCAAATCAAGTGCAATATCAAAATTTGAACATACTATGAGAACAATAGGTGCAACAACAGTAGATAAATTACCAAACACAAAGGAAGCACAATTTGCTATTCAAACAAATCCCTCAACACATGTCTAATAATAGCACTTAATATAAAGTATAGAAGTGCTTTCATCTAACCTTTAAAACCTAAATCAGCCTCTAGGCTTAGTACACTAACCAAACATGCAAACATATCTTTTTAGGCTTGAAGATACAATACAGTTACAGTTAATTGATTTAATGGGACAACCTAGTTAGCATCCCAAAAATGTAGGATCCATTTTTCCCTATTTCATAAGACATTGCAGACATGAGAGAAAATGTATGTTCCTTAAGTGAAAATCATTATAACAGGGAACTAACTTTTCAATCTTGTCGAGAGTTAAATAGTTAATATTCAAATTAAAATCGAACTTAAAGTTAATCTATTATTTGTTCCCTAAATCGAACTATTGAATGTTTGGTGAAACTTAATACGATTACCTTTCAACTAGGGGTGTGCGAGTACTCGAGTATCGAGCTTTTTTCGAGCCGAGTATACACTACTCGACTCGACTCTACTTATTGCAAAATACTCGAAATTTCGAGTCGAATAGTTACTCCCGCCGTTTACCCAAAATCGGTTTGTGCGAAATAATGATACGGCCATTTTTCACAATGTCAATCCTTCTTTAACGAATATAACTGAAACCTCGTTTGTTATACTTGAAGTAAAAAGTCTTGAAGTAAAAAAAATTAAAGACACATAAATTTTATATCTCTCATGTTTTCTACAGTTTGAGGTTGTTTATTATTAAATCTCTTAAAATATTATTTTTGTTATATTTTAGAAACCATTCAAATAAATAAAAACTTAGTTTTTTTGTTGAAAGTTACATGAATAAAATGTACCTCCTGTGAATAACAAAGGAAATATTTTGATCATGAACTGAGTCAGGTAATTGGTCACGGCTCATAGTCAGTGTTTTCATTTCATTTCAAAACCCAGGGAAGCCTTAAACACAAGTTACGCTTGAAAAATATATCAAATCAAGAATGATTGTGAGTTTAAGTGAAAGGTTTTCTTTCTTTTTTTGTATCATTTATTTGTATATATGCTCTTAGTTCAGTAACTCTTTTAAGTTTAATCACCTCAAAATAGTAATTTGTATTTGAGTAATGATGATAATTTTTTACCATTAGGCCTATGTAGAAACGTGATGACTATTATATTATAAACTTAAAAAAAAACTCGACTCGAAAAAAGCTCGAAACTCGCGGGTATTTCTCAAAACTCGACTCGACTTGACTTCAAAAATCATTACTCGCACACCCCTACTTTCAACATTTAGATCATCGTTATAAGATCTTTCGACGGTGTCTTTAAGAATAGCTGAACATCTATAAAGTGATAAATTCCAGAAACAACGATGAACAGCGGAAACGAAACCCCCCCCCCCCACGGAGGAAGTTGGCGCTCAGAAGCAGCGGAAACAGCGAGCAAATATACTTAACGTTTGCATCATTTCGATTGGCTGATGGCAATAGGTTTTAAATTTTATGAAAAACTCTTCTTCCAAGTTTTATTTAGCGTAAAGACACCTAGCCCGTCAGAAAATTTGTGATTGTAGCAAAATATCACTTACTTCATATTTATTGCCTTTATTTTAGCAAACACTGTGAGATTCACAATTTTCTATACGATCAAACCATTTGGTAGACATTGTAGGTCTTAACACGCTAACACCCCTTTTGCAGCAGTCCTGATTACTCAGCGAATTTAAAAATAAAGCCTCACATCAAGTATCCAGGGTGTCCATTGATGCGTACACTTCATTATTCTAAATAGTCCTGAGGATAACATGGGATATGAGTATGCAGGACAATTTGTAATACATCCACTGATATAATGAGTATTGACTAAGGGGTGGTGCAGGATAGCATTGGGTTCTTTGCGTTATGTAGCAAAATATCCTCAACCTCACTTCCTTTATATTTATTCATTTAATTTTACCTAACATAGTGAGATTTGTAAATCTCTTATTTCCTCTTATATATTAACAACATCGACACAGCTAGAGAGGAACACATCTGACATGTGGAGGAAATTAAATATTTAAGTTCAGGGTGTTTGGTATATAAGTACACAATTTAAATTTTAAATTGCAGTTTATATTGTTTGTCTATTAAGCTATAAACAGTGTTCAAAGAAAGAAAATTTCATGGGGCTTTCAATGGTATGAGGGAATAAATCTTAACTCAATGTCCACATGATTTTTTGGGCAAGTTTCATAGGCTGTTAAAATTCAATCAGACTCTCCTACGGATTGTTTACAGTTAATTTCAATGGTCTTAGTCGTTCAGTAACAGTTTTTGCACATAAACTCGTGTTATTCAATATTATAATGGAAAATAGCTCTTTTGAACCCCCAAAACAACAGTTTATGTGCAAAAGCTGTCATTTAACGACTATGACCATTGAAATTATTTGAGAACAATTTGTGGGAAGGACCGATTGTATTTTAATAGCCTATGAAACTTGGCCAAAAACTCAACTGTACAATGAGTTAAGATGCCCGTATACCATCAAAAACCTTTGGAATTTGCTTTCTTTTAACTGCTTACTGCTTAATAGACAAACAACTTAAACTGCAGTTTAAAATTTAAATTGTGTATTTGTATATGAAACACACTGTATAATTGATCACGAGCTAAGTTGGAATCTACACGTCTACTACCTTAAGACGAAAAAGGGTAGTACACAAGGGGCTCCAGTCACGAAAAATATCGTGTTTCTATCTACTCCTCCCATAAGGCCAATGTTAACTTGTGTTACCGAGGCGATAGCTCAGAGGTAACGCTTCACGTTTCAAACGTCGCTGGTTCGATCCCAGCGGCGGGCGACTCCTGTTCCATCATGAGCGGTCACCTCTGGCTGGCCTATGTGACTATTGCCGCTACGGTACCTCGCTGTCTTTAGATCGCCGCACAGTCTTATTGGCCCATGGCGACGGGCAGTTGAGCTTTTATTAAAAAAAAACTTTCAAATTCGGTGCAGCCTCAACCGCTCAACCAGAATCATTAATTTCTAGCTCATTTAAAAGAACAAAAAATTATCTTGCGATTTCAGTGAGCAGAATTTTGATATCATATTTAGAATAATCCATAAAAATTCTAAAAATCTCATTTTTGCGATTTTTTGATAGCCTAACAAAAAACTATATCAAAATTCTGATCACTGAAATCGCTAGATAATTTTTTGTTCTTTCAAATGAGCTATAAATCAACGATTTTGGTTGAGCGGTTGACTCTGTAACGAATTTGAAAGTTAACATTGGTCTTATGGGAGGAGCAGATAGGTGCGCGAGACTGGAGCCCCCTCTTAAAAGGGGGCTAGCCTAGCGAAAACGCAAGCTTTTACAAATATATCAGGGCCTACTGTGCCTAAACTTATTATCGTAGAATATTGAAACTTTCAGAGTATTTTAAGTACAAACCTAGTTAAATAAAGATGTAAAATAATTTGAAAAATATCGATATGTTAAGGAGCTGTAAGACAAATTTAAAAATTATAATCTAGTAAAAACCTAAGTTATAATTTACAAGTTATTTTTGTTTATATTTAACTTTCACCAGTTAACTTGGTATCATTCTTTTCCTGATACTTAGGGCTATGGCCTGAACTAGGATTATGATTATATTATCACTTTTGGCTGATTGGCTTAGTTTTTAAGATTAAAAAAATAACGGTACTTTTTATATATTTATTTACTTATTTTTACTTATAGCACTCCTACAGCCATAATCCTAGTTCACGCCATAGCTACTAATGATATCAACATCTCCTGAAAATTTGGTGATGATATCATAATTGGTTTAGGCGATATTTTGTAAATAATAAAAAAACACAAGTTTCGGGAAATCGGCTGTAAAGTACAGCTGACAGACCTAAATACAACGTGAACTCATAATTGTTTTGGCCATATCTCAGCTAAAAGCTAAGAGATCTTTATAATTTTGTAATCAAACTGTTAAAAAAAACTCACAGTATCAAAAATAATAACGTTTAAAAATAAAAAAAATTTCATTTTTAATTTTTGCCCGAGTAACTATCCCCCAAAGGGATAGTTCGGAAACAGTTTAATGCTTTCTAGCGGCTGCGTGAGGTGCTGACCGTGGAACACTGCGGGATGGCTTACTTTGCTTATGTCCAGGCGATCCTTCAGTGCGGTGCGCTTATGTGGGGCAGAGTGAGCTCAAGTGCCCTTGCGCCTTTAGCAGTAGCTCAACATTCGATTATAAAAATAATTCTTTCTTAACCTCTTAAATAACCAACTTTAAACCTGTTAAAAAAGTTCAAAGTTTTGAACATGCGGCAGATTTTCCTTAAAACATTAATTATTTTTATTACAATGACAAAATTATAGTTCTGTACAGCCTTACTGGCGGGTGGCGAAAATTGTAATCTCCCAAAATATCTGCTAAATAAACATATGTTTTGGTAGAACTGTCAAAACTTTGTTTACGTTTCATCTCATTTACACTGCGAAAGAATGCCCTGTAATATTTCACCAAGAGATTTCTTACAAAATATTTCAATTAAAATTTCTGAAAAATATTTGCTCACTGCATCAGCTGGTCTTTTTTGGCAACCTTTCATCTTAAATGATTTTTTATACTTAAGAATGTGTTTCCACACTTTTGTCAGCGTACTTCATGAATTGTGTTGAGCTTGCAAGCACTTAACATTAGTTGCACTTGCGGTTGCAGCAAAATATTTTATTGTTTAAAGTACATTTACATAAACAAATGACCATGTGATTTATTACCAAAACATTGCAGATATTAAATGTTATGCTATTATATTGCAGATATCTTTAGCTCTGGCCACCAGTAAGGCTGGCCAGAGCTAAAGAAATCTTTAATTCTAATTTATTATACTTCTTTTATTTATGAGATTCTTTACAAGGCAATAAATTTCAAAACACACAAAACAACACAAAGAAATCAATACATATACATACATATTCATTGGATTACTTGACGTAAGGCAGTAAATATATAAAAAAAAACTGTTTCATTTCAGACGTATTCAGGCTGTGTAAGATGACATAATTTGTTGGTTCGTAAAAAAAGTTCGTTAGTATCCGTTCTATTTCTTATTTAATTTAGTATATTATCGTTCTTTTGTAAGTAAAACGTGATGTATGTGTACAATATAAATATAGTGACAAATATGAAAAGCCTGCGAGTTGATTGAGTTTGTGTGTTTGCTTATTTGGGACTCCATCACACTTAATCTGCATAACCAATTTACATGATTTTTCGTTGAGTTAATAAGGCGGAGGTAACATAAGCACTAGGAAGATTCTTGTTTTACACACACACACACACACACACACACACACACACACACACACACACACACACACACACACACACACACACACACACACACACACACACACACACACACACACACGTATATATATATATATATCTCAAACTATGTTCCGTGGGCTTGAAAAGTAAAAATGCATATATATATATATATATATATATATGTATATATATTTATTTATGTATTACAAAACAGTTTAGGAACACAACTGAAATGAACCAAATATCTTTTTATCCAATAAGTACGTTGTTTTAGCGAATTTCCCCTAAAGGGAAGAAGCTATTACCGTAGGTCTCATGGTGAGACCTAAGCCCGGGACCAATATAACTTTTCGTTTGGTGCCTCCAGAAGTCAAAAACACTATTCGTTCAAATTTCTAGATATATATATGTGTCTGTAAGCATGATAGCGGTCGCAAAAATGATACGATTGGAATGAAATTTGGCACAGACGTGTAAAGTAGTTATTATTCGGACGAGTTCGAAAACCAGCCGGATCGGACCATCGGAAAGGTGGGTAGGGGGGGATAAACCCCAAAAAATGGGTTTTTTATATAAAAAAATAAAAATAATCCAATTTTTGTTGGCACCATTGAATTCAGCTCAAAAAAATAAACAATTTAATATTTTGAATCACTGCTCTATGTCCATTGGTTACCGAGATATTGAAAGTGGTAAGCACAGTACGTTGCCCCAATGTTAACCTTATGGGAAATAAGTAAAATTCTATATCTTGGTTATATCTGGATAAAGCTTGGTAAATAGCTTCTTATAGTTCAGATCTACTACATAATGAATTAAAACCATCCAGTTTTAATATACCTGTAGCAACAAACCTACATACTCATTCCCCATGTTATTCTAAGGAGCCTACCAAAACATGTCAAATCTCGCTATGTTCGATTGAAATATGTTGTTTTGCATTTGAAATTCGCTGAGTATGCAGGTCTGCTGCAACGGGGGTATTATTCTTAATGATGTTACTCTACAAGCATGAGGTGTGATGAGGGGTTTGTTTTCATTTGAGGCCAGAAGTAAGGCGCACGTGTTTTGATTTGTAACCCGAAGTCGACATTTAAATGCATAGCCTCTAGCCTGAGCTAAATCACTAGACTTTTCTCGTATTTTATTAGCTCCTACCGTCTTCTCAAAGACAACTCGCCCACATTTCTTAAGCCATGGACTCTGTAAATCATTTTATTGCAGAAAATCATGTAAGAAGTAATAATGTTAGTATAATAAATTCATCTATCATAGTAAATTTTTTTCCATCCCCTAATTCATATCAATACCTAAGCCCTGAATATCAGTAATTAGACTGATCCTTCTTTTTTTAACCATAACAAAGTCATCAAACACACAATAGTGTTATTCTAGTCTCTCTATTGATTGCTGTTTTTTTTGTATTATATCATAAATTAACTTAAATTATACTTTTTATAAAATTTATTATTAAGGAAGACAGAAATTAGTATTAATTGACTGTAAGAATACTGTTTGCAAATGATTGCTTATTGTTGATATTTATATCGCCAAAAATAGTTATTTGTGCATCTAGGGACTAAAGTGCAACTTTTTCTCCTTGAGGGAAACTGTTGTCGCCCGATTGCGCAGCCGAGGGCGACAATTTCCCGAGGGAGAAAAAGTACTTTAGTCCCGTGATGCACACAAAATTTTTCCTCCACCTACACCATTAACAATAACTAGGTATAACACTGTAACTTTACCTTCAGATGATCCTTTGCTTCAACAAACTGCATTACAATCACATTGCCTATGTAAATGAATAATGCAAGGTATTTAGGCTTTAATTTTAACATTTTATTCACACTATTCTTTAAAAATACTCTAGGCCTAACCTATTTGTTCACAAATATGCAGGAATATAGCCTAAACTACAGCAAACTCAAAATGGATACGCTGTCCTGTAGACAACGGAAACGGACGCTCGGATGCTGTGACACTCTCTTCAACATAGAGAAACAAATTAAAATCGACAGTGTTGCCATATTTTCTCACTGTCAACCGCGGCGTTGCCGGATTTCTTCCCATGTATTTCTTATGAGATTACTTTTAGTCCCGTGGGACTAAAAATAAGTAAGTAAATTAATGGAGTATAAACTAGTACTTTAGTATTCTATTCCAGGGAATAAAAGACGACTATAGTTAGTAGGTGGAGGAAAAAGACATTTTGTCGTTAGTCCCTAGGCCATATCAACCAAATACTACTTTTACTTACATGTGTGCCACTTAGTAAGTAAATCAGAAATTTTACATTAGATTATCCAACTCGATAAAAATTAATTTGATTGGATTCCATATTCTTAAAATGCTTTTTATATCAAAATGTGATTATGAATAAAAAGTTAAGTTTATTTTGTACTCTCTGGTAATTGTAAGTAAAGAAGTAATATATGTTTTGCTTAAAGAAATACTTGTTGCAGTGGAATTAAATTTGCCTCATTAACATAAAATACTAAATATTTTCTTTAGGACCTAACACTCTAACACCTTTCTCTGGACTTAACACAATCCACATAATTTGACAACAACCATAACATTAACATATATGCTTTCTTTTTATGGACCATAGTCTTTTAATGTGTCAAGCATCCTTATTTCCCATAACCATTACGATAACGAATAAAGGAAAAGAAGAAGCCCAAACGCAAAATTGCGTATGAACAACTAAGTACATTACCAAGCAGCATAAACTTTAAATCACCTGGTGTGTAGATTTAAAGAACACAAGAGTTTCATAACTTCCTTTTAGCACCTTTTTAAAGTCCACTTAAGAACTACTGGACTTATGATGTATCAAACCTTAACTTATACACCCCTGTAGACTGTGGAGGCGTTTTTGTTTCACTAAAGTCAGACGAAGGCAGTTTTTTAATACTCATTGTAATTTATGTTTGCAGTATTTATGTTAAATATTGGTTAATTTGTATTTTTTCGATATGAAGGAGAGTTTGCCTAGGTGGTTTCTGGACAAAATAGTATATTTCATTACTAGGGCCAAAAGTGACGCTTTTCGTAAGAGGTCAAGTTTTAAAAACGAAAAGCGGCTTTAGGCCTGTGTGATGAACTATATTTTTCGTTTTCCCGCTTAGTACAACAGGCTATCTACTTAAGAAAACAAAATATTACCTTTAAAGAAGTCTCCCAAAGAAACTTCCATCTTGTTCTTGCTATTAGGAAAAAATCAGCTGATTGTCTATCTCATTTTTGCCAGGTTAGACTGAAAACAATGAACAAATATTGATGTATCGAAAGCATCGAACTATCGATTGGTGAAGTGAGCGAGTTTCACAGATCGATTAAACTGACAACAATGCAACAATGAATAAAGCTAAGTTTACACTAGCATCTAAAAGTGTGGTCACTTGGACACTCTAATTAACATTGTTGTTATGCCGATACAGGTTTACCAAAAACACCTGTTTTAACACTTCAGTTGTTACAACACATTATTCATCATTGGAGGGATGCAGTTTTAAGTGGCGACACAAATATTTGTAAAAACAAATATTTGTGTCGTCACTCAAGACTGCATCCCTCTCATGATAAATAAGGCGTTGTAACAATTGAAGTGTTAACACAGCTGTTTTTGGTAAACCTGTATCGGCATAACAACAATGTTAATTAGAGTGTCCAAGTGACGCAACTTTTAGATGCTAGTGTAAACTTAGCTTTACATCTGATAGTAAAAACCGATAACCACTCTCGACGCAATCAATAGCTTGCCATTGACGCTGACGTACACACGTTTGCAGTTTTAGTACATTATAAACGAACAGCTGACATCCTCGACTACAGCTGATTGTTTCTCTCCCTAGTGAGAGTTACAGCTCCTTTAGCCTCGCAACACATGTTATAAAAACTGCCGTTTTCGCAGCGGTATAACTAAAATTTTTATTCAATTAATTGTGGGTTTTGTTGCTTTAACTGGCCTTAGGGAGAATATATGTGTCAGTTTACTGATACCATTCATTTGAGATACAACAACTGGAGCCAACATTGTTGTGAAAGTCCCACCCCGGTGAAATCATGAGTTGTGGCATCAAACCTGGATAACTGCAACGCTTCCTTCCTTAAATATTGGTGCATGGACTAAAGATTTCAATTTAAGACTCTTGTTTTCTGGCAGCATATTTAATTTGTTCATCCCATTCGGAATTGCAATTTATGGATAATTAATAAAACTGAACTTCCACAAATCGACAAGAAAGACCGGACACGGAAACCCGCCAAAGCGGAACTCGCCTCTGCAAGCAACGGAAACGCAGATCAAATAAGCTTAACAATCTCTGCCCCCTGATTGGCTGATGGAAATCAAGTTTCAAAGTAGTTTTCTGTAGACTTTAGTTGGGCTATGGCATTTCCCTAAAGAACGGTCCGCTTTGAGCGTTTCCACGGAAAAAATAAAACATTTAGGCAGATTACTAACATAAAAATGTTAAAAGTTGGCATTTTGCTGATTTCAAAACCAACAACGTAGGTCAGTTTATGTATTTGTCATAGGGTATTGTTTCAGTAAATACTTTTCATCACACAGAAACATATGTTTTCAGTTCCTTTTTGTTGGCTCGAAAGTTAACCCTTGCCGGCCGGTCTTGACTCTTATCCGACCTAGGCCGGAAAGAACGGAAGTAAACGATCAGCTGATTTTCAGCAAACCGACGTTTAATGCTTGTTTATTGGTTTCTTTTTAGAGGAATGTAGTGGCAGCACTGCATCCGTAGCAAATGTTTTTCTGTTTGTGATAGGTTAGGTTTGAAGGTTTGAGAAACGCATATATATGCAAGGATTGCGTTATGATTGAAGGTATGTTTTTTTTCTGCATAGTATGTTGAAAAATATCGTACGTTACATGGCCGGGAAGTTTTACCGTACTCGCATGAAAATCCCGCACTCGCTTTCGCTCACGCGGGAACATCATGCTCGTCCGGCAAAACAGTACTTCTCGGCCTGTTTATAATATTTCAATACAGCATTAGAATAGAGAATTTGGAGGAATGTTCTTTAATATCATACCTCAGTCATTAAAACTAGTTTGGAAACAGATTCTGAACCCACAAAAAAGTCGTGGTGGAATTTCCTGTACAGAGTCACTTATTAGCTGAACGTGAAATGTCATCAGTAACACAAGAATTGTTTTATAGTCATTTGATTCAAATATAAAATAATCGCAGTCCATTTTTGAACTATATTATTTTAGAGCTATTATGTTTGCAGGGTTTTCATGAATCTCATTAGTATTTAGCACCATCGAGAAATCATTATCTAAGGATTTAAAATTCTGGTTGAAATAGGTTTGGCTTGAGAATTTTAAGACCAAAGACATTCAAAGTAAACATCACAGCGAGGTGGGAATCATAGTAAGAACAAAAGCAATTCCATGGAATATGCTATGTGTTGGGTGTAATGTGCGGTGTTATAAAGGGCCATAGCCCAGTGAGACTACTTTCACTATGTTGTTTTTCATCTAGGATAAGCAATAAGGATATTGTAGATTATGTACAAAGGAATTTCTTTTCTGTACTGCATTTTATTTGGTAAAAAAATCCTTTTTGAGTTTTAATATTTAAAAAAATTAAAATAATATTTTATAAAAAAATTATATTTTGTATACATACACACTCGCAACATGTGGATGTTTTTAAAATTATGATTTAAAATTAATTGATATTTACCTTTAAAAACAATAAAAAATTTAATATTAAATCTTCATTGTAAATAATGAATTGAAAATAAACGAGATTACTATTACAGCTTAGTTTGAAATTAACAGGTCTTAATATAAACGAATGTTAATCTTCCATATGTACTGACTCAACTTTTGAAGGACTGTAGGGAGGTAGTCCTAAGAAAAAACTTAAATTCTGAGAGAATTCGGCAAAGTTTATCCACTTTCCTCTTTGATTTTACACATAATTTTATAAAGATCGGTTCAGTATTCACTGACACCACTGACTTTCAATTGCAAATTATATAGGATAACACATCAGCCCATAGTTCAAAATTTAAATTTTAAATCTCTCTAAGCAGCTCTTGTGGCAACCTTTCACACGTCTGTTTACACAGCTAACAATAAACTAGTCTGATTTTCAGAAATGAGCAATAGAATATTTCTTCATTCATTAGAAAATGTAACAAATATATGCCAACATATTTTAAAGTTGTTAATCTATTCTTAAAACTAAAAAGTTGGAATAATGCAGCTCATTGTCCATTTCATTAAAATAAGAGTCTCTTCTTTGTATTTCGATGCCCATTTTCATCACTGTCTAGTTGTTTGAAGTCGCTGGGCGTTTGAAGAGAATTCAAGGAATCTTAAAAATACGTTTCAAAATATATGTTATCTCTTTGTATTTCCTTTTGAATATCCGATGTGTCCCTTGAAGGGGGAATATTAATCCATAATGTAACAATACTACTCTGATGATAGCAAATCAAATCAAATAAAATCAAAGCAGCTTTATTTCAAAAAAATAATTCTTACAAAATATACATAAAAGTCATTTTTTATACTTAACAATCTTTTGTTAACAGGTTAATTGTTTTGTGGGGGGGGGTAGGGGGGGGGGTTCGGTCCGTCCGTAATTGCAACTGTTTTTCTCCCTGCACAATAAGTCAGTTTGTCTTAAATTTTTTCCTTTTTAATAATTATATTTTAGGCCTACATAATTATATCGCAGCTTCCTTCTTTAACGACTCATTTCCACGCACGGGTCTTCCCTTGTGGAGATTAATCTTTATTTTTTTTGTAAAAAAAACTATTTATTTTGTATTCTCAAACTTTTTGATTTGTAAAGTTTTTTGTGCGAAATAAATAATTTTAAATTTGAATTTAAAATAATTTGAATTTGAATCTGAGTTTGAATTTTTGAACATAGAGTACTATTTTAGCAAACAAATCAAATAATTTCAAAAACAATGACTTAATACAATATGAAATCACCCCTCACATAGGCAGGTAATATTGTTATGACGATATTATTTTAAGAATACGACATATAGGGCAATTTTAAGGCCCCTTTAACACTAGGTGTTTTGATGCGGCTTCTGCCGTATGACATAAAGTCCCCGTGGATTTGTAATTATGTAACCTTATGGGCGATTTTACACGAGCGGCAGCGTGCCGCAACTCAATTTTTGACGTCTTACCTCTTACCACTTAAGGTCCGATAGCACGACTCATTTTCTTCTAAGCTAAATTAAAAGGTGTATGCTCTTAAAAAGCAGTGAGGAGCCGTACGACAGATAGCCGCATCAAAAAATAACTCTTGGAAGTCGGTTGTCCCTATTTCGGATATGTTAATTCCATGCATGTTTAAGGTATATTTTCTCAATAGCCATAAGAGATAGAAACATAAATTTGGTATTGTTGTGATCTTTACAGGTGCATCTTTAATATGAACAGAGACAATGTTGCTATCCTATCCTATCCTAATAAAATTTTTTATAAATAATATTAAGGAAAGATTTTTTTACACAAAATTCTACATTTGAGTCCTTATAGAAATTAAACCAAAAGCGCTATTAAACTTTCCTCTGCTCAAATGAGAGATGAAAAATGGATTGGAATAGGTGTCACGCTTTTGAAAATAATGTATCTTTAGTGAGAAAAAACACGGTTTTCGGATAAACGCGACTCGAATTTTAGCTGGCACATCAAAAACTAAAAACTGTCACATTATCAAAACATAACCACAAATCGTAAACTAACAACAATAATGTAAAAACTGTTGCTAGGCATCAGCTGGGGGTGACACCTGTAGCTAGGCAGCGTTGAAAACACAACAAATATTTACTCAATCTCAAATATTATATACTGTTTTGTTTGTTTGTTTTGTTATTATATACTATAACAAAACAAAGGTTTTCGCGTGGTGGGTGAGAGAAAGGTGAGGAAACTTATACTACAAGCATTTACAAAATCGCTCATAACTTCTAAAGTACCGATCAGAATTCAATAAATTTTACATTAAATTTAATGGGAATAATTACTTTACATTATAAGCACAAAACTGAAAAATTGAAAAATTTCAAATTTTTGACCCCCGATTCCCCTAAAAACAAAACAAAACGGCCGGATGGCAGCGGGTCGTATGACTCCTTGACCCCGACAGCAGCCACCCAAAAACCGCATCGCGTGAAAGGGACCTTATAATATTGTTTGATTATTATGACACCATTGCTTTGCAGTTTAATTTTAAGTTTTTCAGAAAACTTTAACAAAGTTTCAAGGCAATTAATTTAATTTAAATATTTTTGGTTAAATTTAATTTTCCATAGTAAAAGTCAACTCCCAGTGGTATAATTAGCGTCTATCTTAACAGATTTACCAAAGGAAATTTATACTACTGTACATAATGTATGCCTAGATATATTATTTAGGTACCAACCAAAAGTATATTTAGGAAAATATTGTGTTATCTATAGATTTTTGTATAAATCATCATTTATAAAATATTTATCCTATATTTTATAAATGTAGAGTATTTTATATTTTATAAAATAAAATAAAAATTTAAAAGCCCACCAATGCTACCTTTTTATGTTTGTAATGAATAAAATAGTCTGAGATATTTTTTTAATACACTGTTTCAATATTAAATAGTCAGATTGTAACAAATAGTTTTAAGTGTGTTTATCTAGAATATAAATGGTCCTTACTGTTAAACATTAATGTTTAGTAAGGCCAATTTTTGTATAATTTATTGTTAAATAAATAAATGAATGAAATTAAAAAACATTAATGAGAGCACAAAACCTTTTTAAATGGAAAATGGCCTTAAATTGTCATTTTGATTATATTTGTCACCCATTTTTGCTTAAAATGAGTGAGCAGGTCCCTTCTGCTGAATTATTAAACTTTACAGCATAAGTTACAACAAATGTAACAATGTTTTTGTTGTGTAAGCAACAGCACTGAAGCCGGTAAGGAAGACAGTGGATCGCACTGGAGCATGCTGTTTTGTGACGAAGTTCAAACGAGCATATCATTTTGATTCGCTGGCCGGAAGAAACAGTGTCTCTGACGTTCTTTTACCTTGTAAGCTTAGTATTAAGAGTGTACTAGAAATAAACTGTTATCAGCAAAGAAATTCATACAAATATGGCATAAATGTTTATTGTACATGCAAAACACATTTTACATTATTTCTGTATCGATTAGGAGCCTTCCTCTTTCATTGATTGGTTCAATGGTTCACTCTTAAAAAAATATGAGAGCTCAAAAAATCCTCTAGTGAGGAAGTTTCAACTGTCATACCCTCTCATGTCGACTGAAGAAAGTCGATCATGATAATTGTAAGGTGGTTAATAGCAAATCAAGGCACAAAGTTGACATTACACCCTTCTTTTATTCTATCTATGAATAGGGTTTGGCCATTCAGTAAATAATACAATAGGCCTCGTCCTCGTCCTTGACCTAAATAAAAAGCAAACATACTAAAGAAAATATCTTGAATGACAAACAGTCTATGTTACAGTCCATGCAAAAAGTCGATGTTTCAAACTGTGCAGCAAACCACAGTCCAAAGTACAAAGCAAAACAGCACTAAAACAAAATCAGAAAACTAAAAATTAAGTAACATTTAAGAAAGCAAACCCGCATGCTCATAGTCAGAGACAGCCATAATGTATTTTAAAATGCACTTCAGTCTATTTCAAAGTGTCCAGATTCGCATTCCAAAATCCCAGTAAGCTATAGAATGAGTTGGAAGCAGCCAAGTCTTCACCCTCCTCTCAAACTGATTTCTGGGCAACAGTCTCACTTACATAGGCATAGCATTATGAAGGGGTGTTTTTTTTAACGCAACCCAAAACATTTTTTTATCTGTGCATTATTATAACATATTGTCAATGCTGTGGTTTTAGTCTTATGACAAAAATAAAGAATTTGACTTTGACTTATCGATATTGACCAGTATTGATTAAGTCTTGCGTAATTTATAACACTCCTGAACAAGTCTGGTCCAAGTTTACTCAACCTGACAACCTGTGATACTTATGATCAAGTTTAACCTTCTATCTTAATCAATCCTGACATAATCTGATACCCCTGAACAAATCTGATATTCAAATTTGATAATGTATGATTGATTCAAATTTGAATTTTGATAATTTTTTATAAAACATCTTGTCAGAAATTATCAAACTTAAATTTTATTTTTCGAAATTTGATCATTATCAAAGAGCGTTGATCGTTATCATCATAAATATTCATTTAATTTCATCGTAAATATTTTTTAACAGCAATTTTAAAACAGTATCGGTTAAGATGTTATACACAAGTATTTAAAAGCAAATACTACCTTACCTAGGTAGCTTTAAAATATTTCTCTGCTCATCAAGTATGATATAAATAATTTAGGTTACGGCCATGTGAATAGCTGGGAAGAATGTAAACCCAGTAATCGCTTGCAAACGTTTTACCAGTCCCAATCATTAGAATTTCTCAAAAAGCTATATTACAAATCTAGTACAAACAGTATTCGTAGGAAATTACCGCACTAAAGCAATCAGTTTTCTTCACTCGGATATTGTTAGGAATATCGATGAACATGAACCTAGTGAATACATTAGCTCTAAAGTGACATCTACATTTTGTTTTTGTGGACACAAAAGGCATGGACCCTCTTGTCATCGCGGAAAACATAAACGAAATGCCATATGAACACGTGAGGTAATTGTAAATAAACCCCTTCCCCTTGAAAACTTACTTTCCTTAAAACCCCCTTAAAACCAACCCATCCGACATCACCCACCTTTCGTAAGCCGCCAATCCCCGACCCACAACACTTCACTGCTCCTCAAACAACAACCACACACAACTTCCGAATCACACCACCACCTCAGCAGCAGGCATTCGTATTAAACTTGATCTCGTAAACTACAAAGTCCTGCTGCAGCGCGCCTTTCTCACCCAAGCCCGACCGACCACCCGTCATTACCAGACCAAACGCCTCACAATGACTTTTACTCACAACACATCACTGCTCATCACACAACAACCCCACCAAAATTCACACCCACCCTCCAAAAACTAACCACCAGCACAGAGCTGTAGGCATTCGTATTAAACTATTTTCGTATTAAACTAAGTCCTGCAGCTGTGCACAAACCTCACCCACCTGTCCAAGGCTGAAGAGGGAAAATCTCTAAAACAGCCTCAGTGTGCGAACTCAGCCACTGGAACCTCACGATCACTCTCTCACTCACTTACTTTCCTTTGACACCAATCTCAAAAACGATTCCAATCCAATTCACATCAAGAAAGACTGTTTCAGTGACGACTCAGTGTCTCTCACGTCATTCTTTTATTTATTTGATGACACCATGAACTATAGCGCTGTTTGCACTGTTAGCACTGTTAAGGGGACAAAAAGTGATAATTTGTTTCACTAAATCTGCAAAGATATTATATTTTCTAGATATTCGGTGTTTTCTGTAGTTTGTAAGTCACAGAAGCTTTTTCGTGATGTAGGGGGGACAAAAACCTGTAGCATTCAACTGGAAGACGCGGTAGAAGGCCAGTTCAAATCCAAGGGCAAAGATGTACCCAATGAACTGTTTGTGTTAACAGAAACCTAGTCTAAGCTACTAAGGTTTGTTAGCCAATGGGATTTTCTGGTTTAAATGAGAATGTAGAGAATTGTAAATATAATAACATAAACCTCATTATGATGTATTTCAATTTAAGTTTGGTACTTTTTTATGTGATTTGGTTGTTCCACTATGTCAATACAATAATTGGCATTCAACATTTTAGACTGGTTGTCCATAAAAATTGTTTCAGGATGTCAGGAGGTGATTTCCTACATCTAAACTATGAAAAAAGTTGATATGAAGGTATCTCCTAAAATGTATATTCACCCAGATATCCGCCGTTTTGTATTAAAAAGAAAATTATCTACAAAGCTTTTTAACCGATTTTTTTAAAACTCAGTATGCAACTATAACTAGTAAAGGTTGATTTATGGAAAATAAACGACATAATCGATTGGAAAGTTTAAAATTGCGGCCGATTTAAAATCTTTGAATTAAAATACCAAAAACGGCACGTTTAAAAATATGTGATAAAATCTAGTAAATTTAATTCCCAATAAAATGACAAAAAAATGATGAAAACTGGCTAATCAACAACGGAACTATGATAGAATTCAGCTGTCGAGGCAGCGTAATTTGGTGCAAAATAGTCAATTGTTGTGCTGAGCCATGCGCTGAAATAAGCAAATTATGCTGCTTTGCTAGCTAAACCCGGCCATTAATTGGTTGTTTATCAACCGATTTCCTTAAATTTGTTGTCTTTTGACTGGAAATTGAATTTACTAAAAGTTGTTATGCTTCATTTTTTTGTAAAAGAACCGTGCGGTTTTTTCGGTATACATCATTTTAAAGTTACTAAGTGCCGCTATTTTGAAAAGGTCACACAGCCCAGCTGCTGACGCCGTCTGCCGTTCAACAATTGTTTGCATCAACAATTGTTATTGTTATTGCAGTGTTATTGTTATTGTTATTGTTATTCTGAGGTGATTGCTCAGAGGTAAAGCGTTAGCTACGTATGTCAAAAACATTGCTATTCCGTAACGGTAACCAAAACGGCAATCCATATTACTCATGTAATATTGTTATATGTTCAAAATAGTTTTTCAACATATATCTAAGACAAACATACATTTTTAATTTTTTGAACGCGTTCTTTCCTTTAATTCAACAACTAGACAATAAGACAATAATACTAAAATTTTGTTTGTTTTTCTTACAATTTTAATAACTTTCTTGAGAGATCAATTAGATATTTACAATTATATATTTTTGGACCTTTTACAATACGATATGTTCTATACGATATACCCACCTCAAAAAACCATCTTAAAAATTGACTCAAGCGAGTGCTATTATGATACTCAAATATGTAACTTGTTATCTTACACAAGTATAACTTCCGTGTAAATATCATTTAAAAAAGGGGACTAGTAATTTACAACAATATTTTGGTGACGGATTCTCTGCTGTTAAGTTGTTAATACCGTCCTGGGAACACTAAGTGATAAGACACCGCTTTATCGATAATAGAATTGCAAATTAAGTTCTTTAAATTAAACCCGCTTATATTGTTGTGCTCTACTTTCCCGCGAACGAAAAGTCAACGCAATTTCACAAAAATCTGTATTAAGAGAAATAAACGATAAAAGGACGAAATATCGATTTTTAGTGTGAGAATATACCTTTTTACAGGGTGTTTTTTTTAAACGCAACCCATTTTTAAGATTGAATAATGCACATATAAATATGAAATGAGTATCGTTTTATTGATCTTTACATTAATACAATCTATTATTTAAGTTTGACCACATTTAGTTTGCATTATGTGCTCAAACAGTATTGGCATTAGTATAAAGTTATGCTCTTTTAATCAAATTCCCGAACACGTATTGCAAGGTGCCTCTTTGAATTTCTTGCATTAAATTTGTTAAGTTTGTTTTAAGGTGCTGAATATCCTGTGAATTGTTTTCGTGGGCCTTAATTTTTATGTATCCCCAAATAAAATAATATAGTGGGGTCAAATCCGGGGATCTTGGGGGGAAATAATCCTTCACCGATAAAATAAAGTTTTGGGTTGCGTTTTTAATGTGTGCGTCTTTAAGCACGATAACTCACGTAAAAATGGTCCGCTCTGAATGAAATTTACCACAGTCATGTAAAGTAGTAATTATCCTATGAAATCAATTCACAAGATATTCAGCACCTCAAAACAAACATAACAAATTTAACGAAAGGAATTCAAAGAGGTGCCTTGCAACACGTGTAAGGGAGTTTGCTGGAGAGAGCATAACTTTTTACAAATGCCAATGGCGAACTGTTTGAGCACATAATGTAAACTAAATGTGATCAAACTTAAATAATAGGTCGTATAAAATGTAAATATTTACAGAACAATACTAATTTCATATTTATACATGCATTATTCAATCTTAAAAATAGATTGCGTTTGAAAAAACCCTGTATTTTGACAATACTACGTAGTACTATTTACGTAGTGTTGGTACGTTTCATAGAACAACAGCATAGTGATAAACAAGCTCCACTTCAAAGGTATTCAAAGGGTATCCAATACTTTGCTAAGTCACTTGTTTAGCGTTATTGACCGATCCAACCACTGAAGGCATGATGTGAATATGCGGCCCACCTCTTACACAGACCAATAATATGGTAATGGCACGTTAAGCAAGCCGCACTTCAAAGGATATCTCAATACCTAGCGATGTTGTCTGTAAGGCCTTATGAAAGTTCAGAACCCCTATGAAACGTGTAGCTTCGCGGTGTGAAAATCATGATATAGTTTTAGCGAATTTCCTTAAAGGAACAAGCTATTAAGGTAGTACTCATGGTAAGACCCAAGCCCGAGACCATGATAACTTTTCGTTTTGGGGCCACCAGAAGCAAAAAAACACCATTCGTTCTAATTTTTAGATATATATCTGTATATGTATGTGTCTGTTAGCACGATAGCGGACGTAAAAATGATCCGATCTCAATGAAAATTGGTACAGACGTGTAAAATGGTAATCACTCGGACGAGTTCGTAAACCAGCCCGATCGGACCACCGGAAGGGGGGGTAAAGGGGGATACACCCCCCCAAAAATTGGGTTTTTGAGTTTTTTACTAAGAAAAACAAAATTTATCGAACTTTTGTTGGCACCATTAAATTCAGCTAAACAAAACAAACAATTTAGTATTTTGAATCATTGCTCTATGTCCATTGGTTACCGAGATATTGAAAGTGGTAAACACAGTACGTTGTTCCAATGTTAACCTTATGGGAAATAAGTAAAATTCTATATCTGGGTTATTTCTCAACATATCTTGATAAAACTTGGCAAATGGCTTCTTCTACTTCAGATCTACTAAATATTAAATTAAAACCTCCCAGTTTTAATATAACTGTAGCGGCAAACCTGCATACTCATTCCCCATGTTAATTATATGGAGCTAACCAAAACATGTCAAATCTCGCTATGTTGGATTGAAATATGTTGTTTTGCATTTGAAATTCGCTGAGTATGCAGGTCTGCTGCAACGGGGGTTATTTTACGCTACAAATACTAACCTTATGAAATAGTACTATATCGTTTATAATTGGTACCACTAATAGTTATAGTTTTACAGCCCAACCTTTCTGACCTCAAAGTGCAGTTATTACTAATGTGTTATCGAAGATTTCATCTTCGTTTTGCAATGATACTACAATCCATGTCGTAATAACGTTTCGCCACTGTCTAGGAAAAACAGATTTTTTTCTAGACCGACCGGGCTTCACTTTGATCATTATTAAATTCAATTTGGAGTACCAATTGCTTCGTATTTAATATCAATTAGTATAAATTATCCCCTATCGTTTTATAAGCTAATACAGGGTGTTTTTTTAACGCAGCCCAAAACATTATTTTATCAGTGAATGATTATTCCTCTAAGATTCCCGGATTTGACCCCATTATATCATTTTCTTTGGGGACATATAAAAAGTAAAGCATTAAAGAAATCACAGGATATTCAGCACCAAAAAAAAAAAAAACATAAAAAATTTAATACAAGAAATTCAAAGAGGTACTTGGCAAAACGTGTTCAGGAATTTAATGTAGAGAACACAGCTTTGTATAAATATCAATGGCGGATTGTTTGAACATATAATGTAAGCGAAATGTGATCAAACGTAAATAATAGGTTGTATAAAAAGTAAAACTAACAAAAATAATATCCATACCATCTGTATATGTGCATTAATTAATTTTAAAATGGGGTGCGTTAAAAAAAACCTCTTGTATATAGTGATATTGAATCTTACTGGGCTGATAGGTTACTGACATCCAGTTAAGAATCGCTATTGCTGCTTTATCGTTGAGGTACCTATTTGTTATTGGTGGTACCAAATATTACCAGTTAAGTAATCAATCATGGCGTATAGTTTGTTTGAAAAGTCGAAAGTGCCCGGCTGGCATGTTGCTGGCCCGGAAAATAGAGAAACCCAAGCAGCGATAAAACAAATGGAGGGGCCACAACCAACAATAAATGGCACAACTAACGTGTTTTCCGGTTGTAAATCAGTTATATTTGGAGTTCCGTTTTTTCTTATTTGGTACTACATACATCCAATTATTCCCTATCCTTTGATATGCAAATATAGTAGACTATCGAATCTTGCCGGGCTAAAAAGTCATTGATCCACAGTTAAGAATCGTTGTCCTTGAGGTACCTACTTTTTAATTTGTGGTAACAAATAGCACCAATTCAGTACTAAATCATAGTATATAGTTTTATTTTACGTCGAAATACCCAGCTGGTATGTTGCTGGCCCAAAAAATAAATAAACCACAACCAGCGATAAATGACACTACTAATGTGTTTTCGGTTCAAATTCAGATATACTTGGAGTGTCATTTAGTAACAATAATTACCTATCTTTTGATATGCATTAAAATAGTTTTATGGAATCTTGCCGGGCTTAGAGGTCATTGCCACCACTTAAGAATCACTTTGACTGCGTTATTTCTGAGGTTCCTATTTTTCATTCGTGATACCAAATAGTATTATTTCAGCAATAAATAATGGTATATAGGTTTTTGAAAAGTGAATGTGCTGGGCTTGCATGTCGCTGGCCCGAAAACTTAAGTACGGAATAACTCATTATATATTCAGGTAGCAATTTGTTCCTTCACGGTACCAACTAGTACAAATGTTGTTCTAAATCGAGGTATAATTGGTTTTATGAAATTCCAACATGACCGGGCCAGCGACATGCACCCAAGATAATATCCCGATGTATTTTAAGTCGTTCTTTTTTAAACTACTCTAAGTTTAAGAGAATTCCCCTTATAGGGAAGAAGCTATTACCGTAGGTCTCATGGTAAGGCCTAAGCCCGAGACCATGATTATTTTTTCGTTTTGGGGTTCCCAGAAGCAAAAAAAAACCATGCGTTCTAATATATATAATTATACATAATTTATTAACAAAGTACCCTTGTTCAAGTTAAAACAAACACTTACTTGTCTGTTAGCACAATAGCGACCGTAAACATGGTCCGATGTTAATTTGGACCATGTTAATTACATGTAAAGTGGAAATCACTTGGACGTGTTCGTAAACCAGGCCAATCGGACAACCAATAGGGAATAACCCCCAAAAATATTTTTTAGTTTTTTACAAAGAAAAATAAAAATAATCCAATAATTGTTTGCAGTATTGAATTCAGCTTGAAAAAAGAACAATTAAGTATCTTGAAACATTGCTCTATGTCCATTGGTTACCGAGATATTTAAAGAAGTAAAGACAGTACACTGTCCTAATTTTAGCCTTATGGTAAATAATTAAAATTCTATATCTCACTTATTTCTCAACACATCTTAATAAAACTTGGTTTGTGGCTTCATGTAGATGATATCTAATTTATATTAGTCTAAAATCCTAAATATTTCTATTTTCGTGACAGCAAACCTGCATGTTATTTTCCCATGTACGAAATAAATAAATTCTATACCTTCCTTATTTCTTAACATATCTTGATAAAACTCAGTATATGGCCTCTTCTAGTTCAGATCTACTAAATCTTGAATTAAAACTGCCCAGTTTTAACATACCAATGGTGGCAAATCTGCACACTCTTTCCCCATGATATTCTTCCGAAGGTTACAAAAATATGTCATATATCGCTTGGATTGAAATATTTTCTTGTGCATTTGAAATTCGCTAAGTATGTAGGTTTGCTGCAACGAGGGTATTATTTTTACTCCCTTTGAAGCATCATAGACTTCAGTTTTTGTTTAATGAAAGGTTCAGTTTTAGTTTATTACGTAAAAGGTAGAACTTACGAAAATGATAATACATGATTAATTTCAGCCCCGTCGTTGTATTAAGATGTCAATTCTAATTTATTGTTCTACCGATTCACTGTCAGGCTGTTTAAAGCCGTTAAGCTTAGGAGAGAACTCTAGAAATTTGGGGAAACGTTTCTAAATATTCGTAAACTTTTTATATTCCTCACTGCGCACCCCGAATGCCGTACTCAAAGGGTGGAATGACATTTGTTGGTTTCCTTTACAAGAAATACCACTTTCTTTTTTTTATTGTCTGGACTACGGGAATTCATTTAAAAATAAAATCTTAGAACAATAGTTTTATGTTATTACGTGTCACCCATAAATCCCTCACCCTTTTAATAAATACTGTATTAAACAATAGTTATTACCATCAAACCAAATACCGTAAGACGGGTCGAATAAAATGATATATAAAATATTTATCACATAATTTTCATCACAAACAGGTTATATTGTTATGACCATCCCAACCACATCATCAAAATATCGGGTAGGGTTAGCCACACGATTGAAAATTTAAAACCCTGTCAAGTAACAATTAATCCTAAGGGGCTTGTAAAGTATAATCGTTTACTATGATTAATTAGTGCACATTCCATTCACATGAAAAAAGTGAATTTTTCTGAGACAAAACTTAAAGATATCAAATAGTGTACTTTAGTTTTCAGGAATAGGTCAGCCCTTGATTCAATAATCTGGGCCATTGATATAAAATTTTAGTCGATTATCAATCTCATGATGGGGTTTATATTAATAAAAAAAAAACGAAAAGTTAAAGTAAGGAGCTGGCTGGAGAGCCCTCTGTTGGTAATTGGTCTTTCATTCCCTTAAAAATGAAATAGAAATCCCCTTAAAGTTGGCTGTTATGAAATAGACTAAACTATCTTCGGGTATACTTTAGGTTGGATGTTTTCTCGGCAATGTTAAAATACTCTGGTGCGAATCCCAAGACATATTTGAACCTTTAAAAAATAATGAAAGCTTTCTCAAAATCGATTATTATTTTGAAATACTAGTTAAAAACAGCTAACTTTTGTATAAGGCAAATCGGTTTCTGATGTGTACGGTGTGTCGTACCTACTTGACGAACTATTCAAGATAAATGGTCCATTCCATAAGGGATCATATCTTTCAGAGCGCAGCAACCCTTGACCTATTTTTTTCTAGGGTTTAGTTGTATTATGGTATATACAGCGAATAAATATTGTTTTAAACGAAATTCGTGGGCAATCAGTTTTATTCTCAAAAAAGGTGCTATGATAGTTCATTGCTTTTTAACTAGAATTTGCAATGAAATTCAAAGGTGTTGAACTGTATTTCAGAATTCCTGTATCACTTGGATTCTAAATGTAGCCTACAAAATGCTTTTGTACAGCTTCTTTTAACTAGTCCTATAATTATCATATATTCTCAAAGAACCATTTCATTTTTCTAGGTTTTTTATTCCACTAAATATTTCACCCGTTGATCATTATACGCTTCAGTTTATATAAATTCATCGTTTAATCCTTTAATCCATTCACTAAATCTGATGGATCTTAAAAGTATTCTTTGAATGCATAAGCAATTGTTTGATTCCCTATAATGTGCTTTCATCCATATTTTAAATTCCAAATTATATAATATTTGATAAATTTTATGCACTTAAAAAATTTTCTTCTTGTTCAGTGTCTAATTTATTTATCTCATCTTCTTTTACTTAAGCTATTTTATTTACTATTTATAAATTTGATTTTACTTAATACACAAGTTGTATCCCTCTTATTTCTTTGGGTTACCCTTTAGTGTGTTTGATTAATACGCCTTACCTTTGCTTTCTTTCCTTAGATAGCCAATTTTCTTTATTCTTCACTGCTTAAACGTAGAGGGATTTTTTACTGAAAAATGTAGTTTGCCTCTCTAAATGAGGGCTCTATTTCTTCCTACCTTTGCACATAGGGTGTTCACAAGTTTCTTTTGCGATTGGTCAAACGCAAGGAACACAACCAGTTTAAGAAAGGTTTCGAGCATTTTTTTTAGTTTCCTTTTTTTATAGTATTCCACCAATGTGTTTTCTTCTTTTTCAACTTACGTAGCTTTTATTTTAACTTTCCCAACATAGGGCAACACTGAACCAGGGATCTTTCCCAACCAGGTACTCTTCAGAGTTTTCATGTCCACCACGTGAAATATGCCCTTTTTGTACATTGTCTAATATATTTTTGTCTTCTAATAACTGTCTTTCCACGTTTGTATTTACAAAAAAACATGGAAAGGTCCTCCCCATTAAGAGGGAGGGAAGTGAAGGAAAGCATTTGTTCCTAGGAAAGCGTGTCCTTACCACGAAAAAGCCATGGACATGTGCAGAACATAGTGGTCTTATTTCATTGTCATTAAAGTTGTAAAACTACCTTTGCACAGGAGATTAAGGTAGAGTAAGGAGAGGTTCTTTGCGGTATATTAGAGAGACTAACCAGGTGTGAAAACAAGTACTTAGAGACAACTGGCAGGGTCGTTGAAGATACCTCGACTGCTGGTCAATCTGAGCCTGTGGGACCAGCGCAAGTTTTGAGCCTGAAGAAAGTCGGCAGTGAAGGCCATACCTCCACTTGAGATTTGGCCACAAGAGTTCAGCTAAAGAACCTTCTTACAGAGGATCAATCCTTATAATCAATCCTATCAACGTACTACGGCAAAAACAATCTTGGCAATAAAACAAGTCCATAATTAAGGATGAATTGGTGTTTAAAATAAAATAATGAGTAAAATAACGGAAATAATTTGATTTATCGACGGTTATTTCATTAACAAAATGTGCAGATACGATGAAAACCTTGTTCATAGAAGAAATTGAATCATCGTAATTTTAATACCACTCGACACGGAGAGAATATCGAATGAAAGTTTCTTTGAATCGATGCTCGTCACAAAGGTTATTCTGCGAAAGCAAAATCTGTACATCATATCTCAAATAAAGCGGTAAGATCTTTATACCCGATTTTCGTTCTCCGAAAACAGGATTTCAGTAACAACACTTTTATTACCGTATCTAAAATCACGTATAAGGAAAACGTTAAAATTATCCTGAATATCACTCGAGGTATTTTCCTCTCACTTTTTAGGTTTGATTAGAGGTATTGATTAACACATTAATATATTTAATAACATTATATAGCAATAAGTGAAACGTTATATTATTTTTACAAAACTCGCCTGGCGGTTTGATTTGTTTTATAAATTTATTTTAATGCCGTCCGTGTTCCGATGCAAATGAACCATTTCGCTGTTCAATGTCCTCTTTTCCTTGGCTTACAGGATTTCCTGGATGTCACAGCAGTATAGTGGAATAAAGTAAATGTTAGGTAGACAGGATAAGGTATTTATTTTAAAACAAACTAAAACTAACCTTGTCGTAAACATTAGGAAACGATGTAAACATCTCTTAAGAAAATATAAACAATTAACTTGTGCTAAGTAAAGTCGAGTTGGTCGCCACAACAGAATAGTTTAATAGCACTTGAATTGCTGTTGACAGTGAGGGCAATCCACACTAGTGACTCTCATCTCAATTTATGAATCGGTTCTCCATTCGGCCCTACCTCATTCCATAGAATTATAAATATTACAATGTTTTAACGTTTTAGGGGCGTTTGCACCATTCACGTTTAAACCATGTTTAAGGTAATCTAGATTAAGTGAATTTAAAAATTAAATCAGCTGATTAAATTCATTGTTGTAGTTTAGTTTAAACTGTATCTGTTAACCAACTTTTACCAGAATGGTGTAAACGGCCCTTATTCTTATCCCGAAAGGGATAATAAAATGTTATACATGCTACTTGATGCTGAGTATATTTACTTAGCACAAAACGCGTTGAGTTCATTGTAGGGGGAAGCAAAGGTATTTTATCTCCACAATTGTGAAGCATATCAAATAAGTTTTAATGAATACTAAAAAACTAATAAATGTTTGGTTCTTAAAGGCTCGAGCCAAACGTTTTTGGCGAATGCGATTTTGACGATTTACACATGAATTATAATACCTCATGAGGAACTTGTTCAAGCTTGAGTTGTAAGAAACAAAATTGATCAGAATCGTATTTGGGACTATAAATGCCATATTTTAGTAGATCTTAATTAGAGTTACGAGTCAATAGGTTTTTCTTCTTAAAACCCTAAAATCTAGTTCAATACTGCTTTTTTTTGTAAACATCCATAATAAATCTTCAACATACCTTGCGAGCTAATCATATATAATTTTTTACAACTGTATTTGTATTTATATTTGACTATGTTAATTCCAACTCATCATCTTTCAAAACCATCACAGCCACCATCATAACTACCATTCGTAAAATTTTGGGTTTGTTATAAGCAATTCAGTGACCACATAGTACAAATAGACGGAGCACACGAACCGCGACTTGAAGCCTACAGTCCCTATGCATGGAAAAAACAAAGTGCGTAAAAAATTACAAATATGGTATCACATTAAAGGTCTGAATCAAAGAATCACTATAGTACCAAATATAAATGGTTTTCAGGTAGTTTACACATCGTAAACACTGATAAGCTAGAAGCTTGTCCTGACATTTTTTGAGAGACGCTGCGCCACGGAATGCACCTGTAACGTTCCTATGACGTGTAAACTGCTTCTAAATCATCTATAATTGAGACCATAGCAACTTTGAGATTCAGACCTTTAATTTGACACCACATTTGTATTTTTGTAGTCGACTATATTTTTGTCAACAGCAGTTTAGAATTGTTGTAGAATTTTGTTTTCATGCAGGCGCCGCACGGATAAACTCTCCCACAATAACTAAGTTATCGACCAAACTACTGCAGCTATTCTTTTCAAAAAATATGATTTTAAAAACTCAACTCTTCAGCAACAATTTTCACCGTTTCTTATTTTTTTTTTACCAAAAAATAAAAAGGTAGCAGCCGACTACTTTTTTCATGTCATGTTTTAAAGTTGAATAAAAACTTGTGAACTTTCATAATTCTTTTAAAATAAGAAAAAGATTATTTTAGAAATATGATTGATACTATTACTGTTCAAAACTAAAGGACTCTTCACATGCAAAATTTCAACCTTAAGCCTCAATGCTAAATGGTACGAGTTATTTTAAACATGAGCACTGTCAGATCACGCGGTTTTAGGCGTCGTTTTACGTTTCTGTACCTAGACAAAATGGCGGTCCAGGCTTCATTTGCTGTAATGCAAGTAAGATAGCCAAGCTCCGTCTGTTTGCACAATGTGGTCGCCAAAGCAATTCGACCACAGTCAAAGCAAAGCGACACGCACAGTAAATCAGCTGGATCACCTAAAATAATAACGTAATTATCTTGCTAGCGGTTATAGGATATTACATAACTAGCCCAGTAAGTATTGTTTTATCGGCAAATAGCAACTTTCCTGCCTTAATTATGCACATAAAACAGCGATTTCTGTATACTATGATACAAAGTACACTGTTTAACAACTAATTTTCAGTGGGATAACGAGGTAACGCTTAACGCACGGTTATTGAAACTATTATCGAAACTCCTCTCGTTTTCAAGTGACCCTACTTACGACCCTACTGAAAACGAGAGGAGTTTCAATACCTCTCGAAACGTAGTGTAGTTTAAACACTAGAAGCGAAAGGAAAAGTCCAACAAATCTCTATATATAAAAGCCAAAACCCATTGACTGACTGACTGACTGACTGACTGATCACAGTTTCTCAAAAACTATAAGGCTTAGAGCCATGAAACTCGGCACAAATATTCCTTACAGGCTCTAGATGCGTACTAAGAAAGGACTTTGCAATATTTTGTCTCTAAAGGCCTAAATATGGTATATTATAAAATACAATATGGCGGCCACTTTTAGCTTTCAAAGCTTAATTTCTCAAAAACCACAAGACTTTGGGCCATGAAACTTGGCACAATTATTCTTTATAGGCTTTAGATGCGAAAAAAGAAAGGTTTTAAAAATATTCTTTCTCAGACGGCTAAAATAGATTATTTGAAAAAATTGTAAATGGCGGCCATTTTAGTTTTTCCTAACTATGGATGGGAGAAATATTTTCAGGGAACAGAAAAGGTAAGAGAACTAATCTACTGAAAGAATAAAATTTAAATTTTAACGAGAAACCTTTTGGGGAAATAGGTTTTGGCCAAGATATTAACCTCCTACTTTTTCTTACAGTTTTCGGTTTATTTTCAAAAACGTGCTAAATTCAGATTGATGTCAAATCGAAAATCCATCCTTAGTGTCTTCTTTGTTTTACGTATATTCAGGGTTATCCTCATTCTCTGTAATGGGAAATTGGAGGAAGTTAATTTATACCATTTGCTAATAATGAGGGGAACATGTTTAGAAGAAGCGTTACACTTTCTCATTTTCATCTAGAGTGGAATTATCAGTTGCATCTTAAGGGTTTATTTGCACGCACATGACCCAAATAAATCAGTCCATTTGTTAATTATTCCTAAAAATTGCACAAGGCATAATATAATTGAATTAAAATGAGCTATCCTTTCAGCGGGCGAAGCTGCGGATATATCTGCTAGTTAAATAATAATTACAAATCCTTCGCTATTATGAATTTTAAAAATACAGTTATAGATTAAAATTATCACCACCTTAGTTAAATAAGAACAATTATTTTCAACCATTAAAGTTTTTATCAGCCAAGAAGTACCTTGATACCTCATGTCAACAAACTGCATTTCGAACGAGTGAGGATTGGCATGGGGGTAGAGAGGCATCTCCACCTACCCCCATAAATAAAAAAAAATTGTCATAAACATTTCTTCAAGTTTTTATTCAAGTAATTTTATTCAAGGTTCAGTTTTCACTCCGATCACTTGAACCCACCATTGTCTTGGGAATCCCGCCCGCCCGAGGGGTAGTAACTACAAGGAGTGTTCGGAAAGTAGGTTCCGTTTGGGAGTGAAAAAATTCATAATGCATTTACAACATTTTTATTATATACATCTTAAAGAGCGTACCTTAAACTACTTTTCTACATAGTTCCCTCAATATTTAGGCACTTGTCATATCTAGGGAGAAGCTTTTCAATTTGTGCTGAAAAAAATTCTGCCGCCTGTGCACGCAGCCACACGCTGACGCCATCTTTAAGTTCATCGTCATTCACAAACCGACAAAGGTTACAATGGTGTACAGAAGAGTTCGTGAAATTTGTGGGAAACACTCAGAGAGATCAGTAACTTTGAATTTCCTTTTTTCCCGAACTGTAAAGATGGTCACACTAATGTCCACGATGAAGAGAGGAGTGGCCAACCAACTGTCTTTACTGACGATCTCATTGCAAAAATCAACAATGCAGTTCGGGAAAAAAGGAAATTCAAAAATACTGATCCCTCTGAGTGTTTCCCACAAATTTCTCGAACTCTTCTGTACACCATTGTAACCTTTGTCGGTTTGTGAATGACGATGAACTTAAAGATGGCGTCAGTGGGTGGCTGCGTGCACAGGCGGCAGAATTCTTTTGAGCACAACTGAAAAGCTTCTCCCTAGATATGACAAGTGCCTAAATATTGAGGTAACTATGTAGAAAAGTAGTTTAAGGTACGCTCTTTAAGATGTATATAATAAAAAAAACATATTATAAATGCATTGAGAATCTTTTTACTCCCAAACGGAACTTACTTTACGAACATTCCTCGTATATAAAATAGTGTGACTTTATGACAAGTTTTCTCCCTAGAGAGTACGAATTTCAAATAAAAATATTATTTAATTAAAAAAAGATTTGAACTTAAAGCTCCAATCGTTATTTATGCTGATTTCGAAAAACATATACCAGAAAATAAACATATACCGATCGTATTCGCATCTGTTGCTGTCAAAGATCACAATATAATTCACCAAGAAAGTTACTGCGGAGGTAATGTTGTAGATGTGTTTTTAGATAAATTATTAGAGATATATGATTGAATTAAACAATAAATTAAAATTGTATCCCCTCTTGCTATGACTGAAAAACAAGATTAAGCACTTTAAAACGCAACTCGTTTTCGCAACTGTAATTTTTGGTTGCTTATATTTTGAGGTTTCGATCGGTTGCTCCAATGGGACTAAAAATCGAAGGATTGTTTTAATATTGCTGGTTAAGAGGATCCTTTTATTTTAACGGAAAATACTGATGCATCTTCGTTTTTGAGATTTGGATTGTGACTTGACTGCAGTCAACAATAATATTATTTAAGAGGAGGGCATCATGATCGTTAATTATGTTTAAAAAACAAATTGGTGCGTAAAATATGTTCTAGATGGGTAATTTTTTGGGATTGGAGATGTATTAAATTATCTCGGGTCGGGGAAGATAATTTAATTGAGCCCTTCTTTACAAGAAATCAATCGTGCAAGTCCTGTACAGCAAAAAGCTTATGTAAAATTCTTTATTACTGCATTAAGCAGATTTCCCTTATAGTGAAGAAGCTATTACCGTAGGTCTCATTTTACGACCTAAGCTCAAGACCATCCTAACTTTTAATTTTGAGGTCCCCAGATGCCAAAAAAACCATTCGTTCATTTTCATAAATATGTATATATATGTCTTTAAGCACGATAACTCGCGTAAAAATGGTCCGATGGTTCCGAATTTGGTGCAGACGTATAAAGTAGTAATTATTCGGACGAGTTCGAAAACCAGCCTGATCGGACTATTGGAAGGGGAGGGGGGTGAGAGGGGGTAAACCCCTCAAAAATGGGTTTTTGGATTTTTTACATAGAAAAATAATTTTATCAAATTCTAGTTTCGACCAATGAGTTCAGCTTGAAAAAGCAAATAATTTAGTATGTTGAATTTCTATGTCCACTGGTTACTGAGATATCGCTAGCGGTAATAATGTAAAATAATGTAATTTTGGTTTACACCATTGAATTCAGCTAAAAAAAAAACAAATAATTTAGTATTTTGAGTATTTGCTCTATGTTCATTGGCTACTGAGATATCGCCATTGGTAAACACAGTACGTTGTCCTAAAGTTAACCTTATGGGAAATAAATAAAATTCTATATCTCGCTTATTCCTCAACATATCTCAATGAAATTTGGTATATGTCTTCATCTAGTTGATATCTATTGGATTAATGGAAAAATATCTAAATTTCATTCTTCCATGGCAGAAAACCTGCATACTCATTTCCCATGTTATTCTTATAGAGAAAATTGATGTATGCTCATTTTAGGATCTACATTGATTTTACTTGAGTTAAGGCTCAGTCTAAGTGATTTATTTAAGCATTTGAAATTCGCTGAGTATGCAGGTCTGCTGCGACGGGGGTATTATTTAACTTTAGTCACGGTGCTAAAGGTATCTTGAGGCATTTGGAATATTCCCGAGTACATATACTCGGGAATATTCCAACTCCCGAATTATCATAATAACCCCCCCCCCCGGGAGTATCATAATACTGTTAATTCCTCCTTTAACGTGCTGCTACTTGTAAAATGAATTGTTACGTGCGTGATGTTTTATGTGAAAAAGCGTTACCAATATTTTTGACGGAAAAGCAAGCCTGTATAGATGATATCTTTCGTGTTCTCCGATAGTTCTTCGATAGTTCTTCGATAGGCTGAGAAATAATGGGAATGTTTGACACAACCGGTTAATCTGGGACAACGCTGTTATGGGATTATACCTTTCAAAGTTGTTCATATCTATGGTCCCTTGCAATATTATTGGCTGTCGCAGGGGGTTAGCTGGATTTACCATCTTTCTACTCCTGTTTGAGATTTTAAAAGTCCATTCTATATTCCTATGTTGTGTTTTATTATGTATTACATAATATTATATATTTTAATGGATTTTATTAATTTACCATGTATACAATATAAGTGTCTCCTTTAGTTTAATTAAAGTAACTATGCAATAGATTAACAGATGATATAATCAGAACAGTAAAACGAAAAATAAAATATAAAATCAAAAGTTAACAATCACAGTCTAGTTAAAAAGTTATGTCAGGATGCACCACAAATTCCTCAATGCTATAAAAAGGATTCTTAAGTAACCAACAGTTAAATTTGATAAGAAATATCTTATGAGTATACTTTTTAATGTTTCTATTCAGTTTATTATAAACCTTTTTACACATGATGGAGTGACTGTTCAAAGACTTACTTAAACGGCAATGTTGAAAACTAATGTTATCTTTGTTGCGAGTATTGAAAGAGTGAACATTTTCATTAAGAGACATGTCTGGTAGTATTTTTGAACAATAAGCAGCAAGTTCAGAAATATATAAATTAACAATAGTATTTATCTCTAGTTTCACAAATATAGGCTTACAATGATCTAAAGGGGCTGCACCATCAATTATCCTAAGAGCCTTCTTTTGCAATTTTAAAACTTCAATGATTCTAGGAGAGTTACCCCACACAAGCAAACAATATTTCATGATGGATTGAAAAAAGGCAAAGTAAGCCATTTTAATATAATCAGAAGTTACATGCTGTAATGTATTGAGAAGTTATATGCTGTAATGTATTGAGTTTGGAGTACGGTACCATGTTTAGCATAATTTACATTTATTGTGTTGGCAGCGGTAAATTCAGGAGATGTGCCGATGGTGGTCCGATATCGTATGATTAAAATAAAGGTTTGTGATTGGCGGAGCGATCTCCAGACATGTATCCTCATACAAAACCCCAACAGTCCAGCTCCAGATTCCTTACCGAACGTCCGCGCTCCGCCTTGCCGGTATTTTAATTCGAAAATGTAGTTGTCGTTTGTCAACTTTATATTTTCGATGAGTCGTGGTTCGTCGTTCTGCCCGAGTGCGTAACCGACTCAACCCTTGATAAAGCGAGGCGTTTTTTAGCGAATTTCCCCTATAGGGAAGAAGCTGTTACCGTAGTACTCATGGTAAGACATAAGCCATGATAACTTTTCGTTTTGGGGCCCCCAGAAGCAAAAAACACTATTCGTTAATTTTCATATATATATGTGTGTGTGTATGTGTGTGTGTGTGTGTGTGTGTGTGTGTGTGTGTGTGTGTGTGTGTGTGTTTGTGTGTGTGTCTTTAAGCACGATAACTCGCGTAAAAATGGTCCGATCTTAATGAAATTTGGCATGGATGTGTGAAGTAGTCATTATTCGGACGAGTTCGTAAACCAGCCCGATCGGACAACCGGAAGGGGGGGGGGGGTAAAGCCCCCCAAAAATGGGATTTTTGAGTTTTTTTACATATAAAAATAAAAATAATTCAATTTTTGTTGGCACCATTGAATTCAGCTCAAAAGAACAAACAATTTAGTATCCTTAATCACTGCCCTATGTCCATTAGTTATCGAGATATTGAAAGTAGTAAACAAAGCCATGGGGACATGGGGATTAACGTTGTCCCAATGTTAACCTTATGGGAAATAAGTAAAATTCTATATCTCGGTTATTTCTCAACATATCGGACTTGGTAAATGGCTTCTTCTAGTTCAGATCTACTAAATATTGAGTTAAAACCACCCAGTTTTAATATACCCGCAGCAGCAAACCTGCATACTCATTCCCCATGTTATTCTAATGGAGCTTACAAAAACATGTCAAATCTCACTATGTTGGATTGAAATATGTTGTTTTAAACTTGAAATTCGCTGAGTATGCAGGTCTACTGCAACGGGGGTATTTTTTTAAATCCACGGCCTCGCGAATCGTTGAGAAGTACTTTGGGACGCTTTATTTTACGTGTGTTTGTTCGTGCGTGTGTTTCGTGTGTTCTGTATGTTTTTTATCATCTGACAAAGCCCCAAAAGATATCTTATTGAGGTGACTGTAGCCCACAAAAGAAAGTAGAAATTATAATATCCTCACCTAAAAAACATGATATTCAAAAATAGAGCTGCAAATACTCCATGACTATAGCTGTAACAGTTCTCCAAAATTCAATTCAACGCATTTAATTTACAGTGTAATTATTTCCCCAAAAACTAATATGAAAGGCAAAATCTATATCGAATACAAAACCAACATGAATACTGCTCCAACCATTGGAGAGCTCCTTTCCAAACCGCCAAAAGTCAATTGTTTGAAATTGTGATTATAATACTAAATTTCTCTCTAAATTTACTGTGCGTTTCTCATGGAGTGTGTATTTCAAACAGTCCTAAACAATCACAAAACTTGTGTTCAGTTATCATTGTTTTTCTAAAGCAGACAGAAGTCCCTTTTAATTTCTTTTCAAACATTCCATGGTCCTTAGAGCTTTTCCTTATTAGCCTTAGTCCAAGCTTATCGTTGTCATAAGTCTTTTTACCCAGTGATAATATTGATATTAATATTTAGAATGCAGTGAAATTAATAATTTTTACTTTATTGCGAATTCAATAGAAATACAAAAGAAAGAATGTACTTGGCTTGTTATGTTTTTAAATCAAGGAATGGTTGCAGTTATACAGCTTATTCCGGAAAAAATATTTTTGGACCTAGGCTGATGTGGGAAAGAGTTCTTCAATCATAAGACGTAAATATATCGTTTCAAATTTATTGATTAGGTCAACCTCAAAGCTCGTATGGTACATTCATCACAAAACAAATTGAAAACACAAAATATATAGAGAGCAGAAAATCTTTGGCGAAATTGGGCTTTAAGGCTAAATTTACAGAGATATAGCACTGTCTGCAGCCTCCGCCCTTTTCTTCTTCCTCCGCATTGAACAACAATCATACCAACATGTAAACAAACACCACAATGGAGTTGTAACTTAATAGCTTATGCAACTCTCGATGCAAAAGGTAACACGATTTCGCACGTGGCTTGTACTGCGCGGAGTGTGATGGGTATGAGGGGGGGGGGTAACCAGATTATCAATATCAGAGTAGTGGTTTTACCTTATAATCCACTGTGTTTTCCACCAAAACAAAATCGACCGATAAATCGTCTGAATGATAGTTCGTCTGATGCAAATGTGAACGCGTGTAGAAAAGCAAGTCTCTAATGTTTTTTCCAGTAATTGTAATTTTTTATGAGTATTTATATTTTCGATCGTGGTTATCTTTGCGTCATACTTGCAGGGGGAATTTTATTAAGAATTCAATAAAATTTGTTCTGCTCCTGCCCACGTGTCGTTTAAATTAACCAACGTGCCGGAATATAATTGGAAATTACACCCTTAAGGTTCATAGGAATATTGGGTAATATTTCTATAAACCCTAAGGATCTAATATATTATATATCTTTATTAGACGAATCTAATATTACTTAGTTACTATTTACTTTTTAAGTATAACTGGTTTAAAAAGCACTGCATATTTTGATTTTGATTTTGATAAAGCGGCTTTAAACTGTCTCAACGACCAACTAAGAACCATTGATTGGAATTTTATTGATCGGTACACATCGGCGGACGATGCCTTTTATGCTTTTGACAAACAACATTCATTCTTGATGTGCTGCCCGTTCAAAGTTTTTTAAAGAAATTAACATTTTAAAGGAGAAGTACCTGGATTACCCAAGGTTTACTGGTAACGAGAAAAAAATTAAAACACCATGCTGTCACAGCGAGAAATTCAAATAGCGATCAATTAATTGCCTTTTTTTTCGAAATTACAAGAGAATTTATAAAAAGCTCACTCGGGCTGCAAAATCCTATGACATAAATAAGAAATTATCTGAAAGAAAAACATTCCCGCATTGGCACCACCCCACCACCAAATCACTCATTCGTTACCATGAATATTATTTCTTTACATGGATGGTTTTCATTTCACAAGTAAAATCTTCAGTGTTCATTTTTTATTCATTAATTTTTGCACTTTTAGGGAAGTTCCTGATTTTGTTCGTATCCTTCGCGCTGTCTCCTTTGATGCACCGTTTGTTTCTCCTTCTGCTTCTGTTTGAATTCCTACTTGAAAGGCCATTTTATTCTCTAGAAGAGTATGGTGATATCAAATAGCCAGTTGAGAAATGCACAGTATTATACTGTGCATATAATTTTATTGCTTAATTAATCCCAAGCTATATGTATTTTAGTTTTACGTTTTCTGCACTGTGCACTGCTTGTTTTTGCAATGTAATGTTGACTCTATTCAATGTATTGATGCATTTTAATGAAAAAAGAATATTTTGATTCGATTTGATTTGATTTGATTCTGATTTTCCTTGATCGCTTTCAAGTCCTTTGTCGCGGACTTCATGGTTTTCTTCTACTTCTTTTGTTCACCCTTGTACTTCTACTTCCGTGTTAATTTTGTTTACACAAACGCACTGTACAACTAAATATTGCGCACAACTGAACCAGTCACAGGATATCTACGAACTGAGAGGATTTCGTTATCAAAACGACCACTCTCGGCGTTGCGCTGCAGTCGGTGTCCGGGACACCGTGTGTCCAAGCATAACACCTCGCGAGACGTTTCCTTAGATATTGAAATACAAAAGACACGTAATACAAAAACCACAAAAACACACAGGTGTGGCAATGTGATTATTTCCATACAGTGGTAGGAAAATAAACTGTTACAGTCGCAGACAAATGACAGAACCTACGTAATGGTCCCATACCATCTTGAGCGGTGTACGGGCCGAAGTAGGATGTATTTATGCATGTATCATATAATATTCTTGGGGTGTTTTACTGGCCTAGTCATTATTTTCTTGGAATTCTGTTCAACACGTTGTGGCTATATCATATGGCTTTGCCACTAGCCTGTACTTCTTTTAAGGCTCATAGTTTGTATTTTTTTCTTTGTAAGGTAATATACGTTACCTATTATACTAAATATTAGGGATTTCTTTTTTGTATTTGTCTATGAATACTTGAGACGCCGGCGGCCGAGCTGCTGGGATAGAAAACTGCGTCTCGCGTGCGTCTCGTCAGCGTCTTGCCCTCGGACACAGCCGAGACACATTTCAGACGCAGTTTTGTGTCATCTGTATCCGTGTACAATAGATCGCGGGACACTCATTGGATTCAATGCTATGCGAGAGTCCATGGAAGCTAAGTGTCCGTGTATAATACGGGCCTTAGAGACGATAATACCCTAGCTCCAGTTTATCGAGAAACTGGTTGATCTTAGTAGCAAAGTGTTCAATATCTATAAGGTCAAGTACGCAACTCTTTGGGGAGCCTTAGTGATGAACCCCTTATTCTTAATGACCACGGTAAAGTCATCGTAGGACACGTCGTAGTCTTCCACAGTTGGTTTGCCGTTTGGGCTTAAGCTATATACCACTACTCCGTCCTCAAATTTCTGGTAGGCCAAAGACTTAGTCTTTCTTCTCTTAGTTATCTTTCTTCATCTTTCAATCATCTAACTGAGGTTTGACAAACCGCTTTCCGAACGTCACCGCGACTCCAGCTGTCATTTTCTGCGACGGTGACAGTTTATTATCCTACCGCTGCATGGAAATAATCACATCGCCACACCTGTAAACAGTTGCCAGGATTATTTCATCCTGTAATATGACATCCATTTACGATATTAATAAGGATGATTACATTTTAAATTCTTATCAAAAAAGAAGATTTATTTTATCTTGTCAAAAAAACTCCCACATATGGGAGTTACAGGTTCCCATACCTCAAAAGAGCTCTTCCAGGTTTACGGGAAGAGATTTCACCGCTACTTCTCTTCTATTTGTTGAACTGAATAGTCAGTATGAATCATCTAAATTAAATACGACATGTTTTTATTCTCACATGGAATGTGGACAAACAACTTATATTTAAATATCACATTTCTCAGCTTTTAAAACTAGAAATTCAATCAACTGAGTAAATATAAACAAGTCTTGTAGACTTTAATTAAATCAAGATGACGCAATCAATCCGGCCTAATGTCGGTCAATGATGACGCCAACAAGTATTCAAGTATTCAAGTATTATAATCTTCGGAGCTGTCAGTACAAATGCAATTTTTTTGTAAGGTAATATACGTTACCTATTATACCAAATATTAGGGATTTCTTTTTTGTATTTGAATAAAATTTATTTCGAGACGAGGTTTAGAGAAATAACCGCTAGAACTACTGAATTTCAAATCTCAAATATTATAATCTTTGAAGCTGTTAGTACAAATGCATTCTTTTCTTTGTAAGGTAATATACGTTACCTATTATACCAAATATTAGGGATTTCTTTTTTGTATTTGAATAAAATTTATTTCGAGACGAGGTTTAGAGAAATAACCGCTAGAACTACTGAATATCAAATCTCAAGTATTATAATCTTTGAAGCTGTTAGTAAAAATGCAATTTTTTCTTTGTAAGGTAATATAGGTTACCTATTATACTAAATATTAGGGATTTCTTTTTTGTATTTGAATATAATTTATTTCGAGACGAGGTTTAGAGAAATAACCACTAGAACTACTGAATATCAAATCTCATGTTTAATATTCCAAAAAAGAGCGATCCGTTTAAATCTCAAAAATGAATGTTTTGAAATCAACATTAAGCATGTTAAAGTCTCAAATCAGTTGAAATTACCTGTTTATTTTAGTTGTAATACTAGATCTGGAGAACTAAGAACCTCGGAGTTTCTCAATCTCAACGCTTTAGAATTCAAACAAAGCTACCAAGCAATCAAACTTTATTATAAACTACATAAAACCCTGTGAGATAAACGAAAAAAAGAAATGCTTTGTTTACAACTAAAATATAAAGCACACCCGGCTTCGGAACGGTGGCCACGAAGCGTCGCAGATTCGAGACTCGAGCTTGTCGCGTGTTCACCCTTGTACTGTACCGGCTCACTCCTTGTCTTTGCTTGATAACGTCCACGCACAGATCAATAGTCTATGTGGGCGGGGCAAAGGCAATGTGAAAAAGAGGCCGCCACCCTCTTTTTATAAAAAAAATAAATTATCTTGTCCAGGATAGTGTTACTTCCTGGAGAAGGACCGTGGCAGAGACGGAGCTAGCTACCCAACCTGACCAAACTAAATATTCCATCAAGCTAATTTTAAGCTGTTCCCCACATTGAATGACAGTGATTCCGCATAGACTGGGAATTGAAAAGTTCAAAAAACCTAGTAATGGTCTCATACCTTCTTGAGCGGTGTACGTGCCGACGTAGAATGTATTTATGCATGTACCATAATATTCTTGGGGTGTTTTTCTGGCCTAATCATTAGTTACTTGGCATTCTGTTCAACACGTCATGGAATGAGGACTGTGGCGTGTCCTGTAATCCAGCCACTTGGAGGTCACGGATTGTGGATTGTTATGAGCGATGGTTTGTGGACTCGGTGTTCCATAGGGGGGATTAACGTCCGCACTATTGAATACTACGTTCATAGGACCGTCCTCATAATTAGACCAGTTCGTAAAACTGTTAACAGAGGAAATTGTGGTCCGGATTCCACGTTAAAATGTAGGTCCCTTAGTTGCCATTGGCTTGTTGGGCTATTAATTAACAGTTCTGTCTAAGGAACATGTCAGCCTTAGTCAGTAACAAGTTTACAAGATCGCGCCACAATCATCCTTCACTCATCTGTCATTCATACTTGGCTTAAAATACCTACCTGAGTAGGTCGCCATTTCAAGTAATGTATCTAATGTATCTGATGTAAAAAGAACTGCATGGGTGTCCAATACGACCGTGTCAGGGACCCATTTGGCCCATCTCTTTCCTTGTAAAAATTCAGATGATGCTGATAATACGAAAACCCTACAATCCAGATGATGTCTCGACCTTCCATGACTCCTATCAAATGGAACTCAAATGAATTTGCAGCTTAACTAAATACTAGCATTTTCCACCGCCAAGCCACCCCAAAGTGACACGTCGGCGCCCTGGCTCAAAGACTAAATTAACCTCAATTCATACAAGTCCCGTGGTTTGCATCCCAAAATATACCTCTGTAACTAATACAGCCTCCTTTTATCTGTACAAGTGATATTCTTGCGTTGATTAGCCTGATTCAATAAGAATGTGCGAGTTAAACGCAAATAGATGGATTTTCATACATAATACAGTTTTATCTACGACCATTCCAATAATCGCCAATAACGATGTTACAGCTAATGTCATAATGAGGTCCAATATTATTAAACGAAACAAAAACCCGTTGCATAAAGTTAACTTTATGAGACTGTGTCACTTTATGATACAGGTTCTAGACCAATGGGAGCGCGGCATTTGACGAAAGTAGTGTCATAATGACAATTACGAAATTCGCACATCAGCTGATTGTTGCATTACGATTCATGTTTGAGTTGACTTATCCCATCGGCTGAGTGTTACTCAACGATTGATGGTTAAGTCTGCTTATGTGCCTAACCTCAAATTTGAGTTGACCTATTCCATCATCAGTAAAAGTCATAGTTTTGTTTAACTTCAGGGGAAATTTTGTCGTATATGGTTGGTGGTAGATAAAGTAGTGTATGCAACGATTGTATGATGCGTTTAAGCCACTCATTGACGCAAACAATTTGGTATACTCATAATACAATCGTTGCATAAACTGCTATTATAGCATTGCCTGTAAAAGCCAATTATGTCACCTCACTGACTACTTTATCATAGATCCCAAAAAACAACCCCGTTAAAGCATACCCAGTGCTTGATTTGCGGCGGAACGCGGCGGAACGGCGTTCCGGGACCTCTTTCTGCCGCAAAAGTCGATCGTGTATAATCGGCCGCAGTATTTTTTGCAAGAGACGATCGCGTGTAATCGTTCGGATGATTTGCCGCACAAGACAATCGCGTGTAATCTGCCGGAGAATTTGCTGCAAAAGACGATCGCGTATGATCGGCCGAAGAATTCGCCGCACAAGAAAATCGCGTGTAATCGGCCAGGGAATTTGCCGCAAAAGACGATCGCGTATGATCGGTCGAAGAATTTGCCGCAAAAGACGATCGCGTATGATCGGCCGGAGAATTCACTATAAGAGAGGATTATGTGCAACCGGCCGGAGTACCGTAAATAACGATCGCTTAAAATGTACGGAAATAACGTGTGAAATTTCGGCCTGAAATTAGCGCTCTCTCTGAAATTAATGCTCTTTTTTCTTGAGCTAAGCCGAATCGAAAACGCCAAAAAGACCTGAATACTCTCACAAGGTGTCATAAAAAACTAGATTTTTTAGACAATTTATGTTTTAGTAAAATAATGCTTTGTTAGTTTTTAATTTACTTATCAAAAAATTTGAGACGGATAAAATGTGACTTTTTAAATCGACCTAATTAATCACATAGCCAAACAATACTTTATTGAGGGAAAAAATTTTAAAGGGGGGGGATTATGTACAAATTATCAAATTACAGTTCCGGTACCTCAATTTTTACAAATCAAGCACTGAGCATACCTGTATATTTAAAGAACTTCAAAAGCTTAAATAGGTATCTATGACGAAGCACCTCATCAAGTAAACTCAGCTTACGTCCGTAAATAAAGTGTACAAAAATATTCTCGATAAGAAGAAGTTGGGAAGTAAACACGCAGGTTTGCTGCCACATAAATGTGGAAATGGGGAATTCTATGCTGTAAAACAGTATATATCGACTACATAAAGCTACATTCTAAGTTTTATCAAGATATGTTGAGAAGTTTGCAATCTTTAATATTTTTAGTATCCAAGAAGTTTTCCCATATTTCAGAGATGAACACGCAGGTTTACTCTCACAGGAAACTTCAAATTTGGAGATTTTATACCATAATAAAGTAAACCTCTGCTAGATGAAGCTAAATGCCAAGTTTTATCAATATGTGTTGAGAAATAAGCAAACCAAAAGTTGTTTTAACTCATAAGGATAACGTAGCCAAAGAGTATAAAAGTTTGATTCCACGGAAATGTAAAGATGGGAGATTTTGGTCTATCATAGAATACATATTTGATTTTTACGAACATTTTTCATCACTGAATAGTAAAAACAACACTGTCAGCAAAAGTCAAAATCAAAACATAAAACCATCAAAGAACAGTTGCAAATGATGGTTCAAAACATCACCTTTCTTTTTTAAAAACATTAATTTGTATTGCGGATCAAAGATGGCGGCCAAAATTTTAAATCATAGACTGTTTGCTAAACATGATTTAAGAGTGACCCCTGGTAAGTCATTGATATGTATTGATAAAATCATGATGATAGGGGCTTGCTTATCTTAACGGTGTGTAATGTTAAAAGCATATGTGAAAATTTGAACTTTGAGGTGCCATAATTTAGCTTAGAATTAACCTGGATACCTCTAGTTTGCGCCATTATTCTTCTTTTAAAAAGAGATAAGTCCTTTAAAAAGGTTTGTCACAAGGTAGAAGTTACTATTTGAAAATTTAGACCAAAACTTCCTCCTATGATGATGTAAATTTTACCGGAATTTGATTTTTTTATGTTTATTAATACACACATTAACTTAGGGGTGGTGCTTTTAAGACACTTGGTATATTATAAATGCTATGCAGTGTATCAAACGTGTAGAATTTATATTTTAATTTCATTTCACTTATTTACTGAACATCGTTATACAGAGTCTTGGCCCCACCAAGTTGAATAACTTGTCGGTGATTTATGGGGTCCAATATGTATAAAAAAAATACTAGACAATGTTTTACAATAAACAGTTTAATTTTTTATAAATTTCTTAATTATTTTTACTAAAAGTACTCTGGGTGGACCACCTGGGCAGAATCTGCTTTTAATAACTAAAAGAATTGATATTGGCAGTTTTTTAAAGTTTGATTTACATTGATGCAGCCCAAGAAAGAAAAAAAATCATTAAATAACATCATAATCATTAACAATATAATAACAAGCAAAATTCTAGGTTAATAGCCTCTGGATCGTTATTTATCATGATTAGTATTAAGGCTTACCTTACGATCCTACTATTTTAGTCTTGGAGACCTATAGGTTTCTGCTCCGAAAAGCTATCTTCAGTCCTAGGCTAAGCTACCTATTTTCTACTTTCTGCTCTTCGGAGCAGAAACCTAGGTTTCCAAGACTAAAATAATAGGATCGTAATGTAAGCCTTAATACTAATCAAAGCAACATTCATTGATAAACAAAATCGAGCAGTTTATAATTCTTGTAAAACATACGATGAATAAATATATATCAAACGAAGTAAAAATTATCATTCAAACAATCACAGACAACATGTCTTATGGTATATCTTTACCGTATTTTGATATTAAATGTCTGGTAAATCTAGCAGTTGAATTCATACTCCATGCTTTTGTTTACTACCGAAGCTCTCTTACTCTTTGCAGACAATGTTTTTGTTTACACAAACTTATATTTAAAATGTGGAGTCATCATTGTCTCACATGGTATTAGTCTGATTACACAGTCGATCACCAGTGTTTACCGGATTATACAGTCGATCACGTGTTTACCGGATGTTAGTCTGATTATACAGTCGATCAGGTGTTTACCGGATGTTAGTCTGATTATACAGTCGATCTCGTGTTTACCGGATGTTAGTCTGATTATACAGTCGATCACGTGTTTACCGGATGTTAGTCTGATTATACAGTCGATCACCAGTGTCTACCGGATTATACAGTCGATCACGTGTTTACCGGATGTTAGTCTGATTATACAGTCAATCACGTGTTTACCGGATGTTAGTCTGATTATACAGTCGATCAGGTGTTTACCGGATGTTAGTCTGATTATACAGTCGATCTCGTGTTTACCGGATGTTAGTCTGATTATACAGTCGATCACGTGTTTACCGGACGTTAGTCTGATTATACAGTCGATCACGTGTTTACCTGACGTTAGTCTGATTATACAGTCGATCACGTGTTTACCGGATGTTAGTCTGATTATACAGTCAATCACGTGTTTACCGGATGTTAGTCTGATTATACAGTCGATCAGGTGTTTACCGGATGTTAGTCTGATTATACAGTCGATCTCGTGTTTACCGGATGTTAGTCTGATTATACAGTCGATCACGTGTTTACCGGATGTTAGTCTGATTATACAGTCGATCACCAGTGTCTACCGGATTATACAGTCGATCACGTGTTTACCGGATGTTAGTCTGATTATACAGTCAATCACGTGTTTACCGGATGTTAGTCTGATTATACAGTCGATCAGGTGTTTACCGGATGTTAGTCTGATTATACAGTCGATCTCGTGTTTACCGGATGTTAGTCTGATTATACAGTCGATCACGTGTTTACCGGATGTTAGTCTGATTATACAGTCGATCACCAGTGTCTACCGGATTATACAGTCGATCACGTGTTTACCGGATGTTAGTCTGATTATACAGTCAATCACGTGTTTACCGGATGTTAGTCTGATTATACAGTCGATCACGTGTTTACCGGATGTTAGTCTGATTATACAGTCGATCACGTGTTTACCGGATGTTAGTTTGATTATACAGACGATCACGTGTTTACCGGATGTTTGTCTGATTATACAGTCTATCACGTTTCAACCGGATGTTAGTCTGATTATACAGTCGATCACGTGTTTACCGGACGTTAGTCTGATTATACAGTCGATCACGTTTCAACCGGATGTTAGTTTGATTATACAGACGATCACGTGTTTACCGGATGTTTGTCTGATTATACAGTCGATCACGTGTTTACCGGACGTTAGTCTGATTATACAGTCGATCACGTGTTTACCGGACGTTAGTCTGATTATACAGTCGATCACGTGTTTACCTGACGTTAGTCTGATTATACAGTCGATCACGTGTTTACCGGATGTTAGTCTGATTATACAGTCGATCACGTGTTTACCGGATGCCCGAGGCGGAATATTTTCGGGATTGGAGCCGGATTGGGTTATCCCGGGCGGGTGGAGGTAATTTATCCGAACCTTTCCTAACAAGCAACTTGTCTCCCCAGCCATGCATGCCGCGACCGCGGAAACTGCAATCTGCACCCGAACATCTCACTCACGACTACGGTATCGCTATAACATGACTACGGCAAATCGAATGAAGTACCTGGTGGACCGAGCCTTACTCGGTGTTATTTCATGTTTACCAGTTCATCCAGTTACTATAAAATATTTCAATGTCATAAAATTGATAAATAGAAACCTTTTTTTATTGCTCCATGCAGTCTTCATCCCACTTGCTGTTTTTTCCCTTGATGGCTGTAGACTCCAAACAGCTGTTATGGTTACTTCATTTGTTTACACTTTCCTTGTTTATTTTCGTTGCTATCACGGCAACCCATAAGGCCAATGTTAAAATTTTACAACTTTAAAATTCGATTTATTACGTTTTTAGATTTTCTCTGGCCAAGTAACCTGCATAAAAGACATTTTTGAGTCATAAATTACTTATTTACAGACTTTGAAGGAAATCCTTGGAGCCGTTTTTGATATAATTGAGCAAGCAATCAAGCATACAAGAACGGACGATAACACTGCTCGTATAAGAGTATAGGATGAATGGATGAATACGTTTATTTATTCATAAATAACACATTACAAAGAACAAATACTAACATTATAAAGCCATAAACACTGCTTAGCTCATACGAACCGTATACTTATATTACAATATTAAGAACATCCTCAGTTGCTTTGTATAAAAGAAAATAAAACAAACAAAAAAGAAAAATAACTACCTGTAATTACTACGTTTCATATTGGCTTGTTACGGATGAATACAGGTGCCTCTTAGACAGCCAACTTTGAGGCATCCATCATACAATATTATTACATATAAAAGGCTGTCAAAGTTGGCTATATAAACTTAACCAAGTAAATTTAAAATCGAATAACAAGAAAAGAATTAATTTAAATATTTGTATTTTACAAAATCTTTAACATATTTCTTTCTGCAAGATACTGTAAAGCAACAATAAATTTCCATTCTTAATACGTGAAAAGTGAGAAAATTACATACTAAGCAATTTAATTCAATTAACTAAAAGATCCAATAATACTATACTTTTAGTAGATATTCTACATTTTCCACTGAACTTAGCCATGTTTTAAGCCTTCAATATATTTTGACAATGTATTTGAACTTCTCACACGATTCAAAGTCAAATTATACATACGTGGAGCAGTGAAACTATAACAATGTCAATAAGCACTGTCCTCGGATCAGGAGCAACATTCTTACGCCTAAAATTACATCTCTCAGGTTCAAGGATATTACAAATATTACGAAAATCTAAGTAAAATCATTTTAAAACTGTCAATACTGTTGATAATTCTGTCTTAGGGGAAGAATCTTTAGTTGGCAAAATAAAGGCCAGATGGGTCTGTTCTTTTCGTTTTGAATATTATTTTATTAAAACATTTCTGCAGTGTTATAATGGGTTGAAGAGAAGACAGGTTAGACTATAACATGACTTTTTCTGTTACCGGACGTGACATACCTGGTGTCATAAAGAATGTCAAGGTTTTTAAAACTTCTTATTTTACATTCTAAGAGAGTGTCGCGATTTTTGTGCAAAACATTCTGGCAATACTATAAGGTCAATATCAACACTTGATATGTCTTTTTAAATCCCTCAATGTTAATATGTGTATTGTAATTAATTCTCCCTTGTAAGTGTAGAACAGGACTACCTTTGTATAGTCCTAAATGTGACATTCAGAAAGTAAGTAAACCACCCCCCCCCCCCTTGTACGTAAATGATTAAAGAAAAATAATGTTAAAATTAAAACTCAATCATCTGGCATGATTATGTTGAGTCGGGAGGTAGTCTATATTAATTGTATTTTTATACAGGGTGTCCAGCGAGTACTGTGCCAAACTTTACCAGGTTACTCAGCAGGTCAAAACAAACAAAAAATGTCATGTGAACATATGGTCTATCTCGCTTCGTTTTCCGTCTGTCCGCCTGTACGTGATTTTTACGTAACTGTTTATAACTTTTTAACGACTTGACATACTGATATCAAACCTGGTAAATGTATGATAACTAACAGGACCTATCTTTGTATGGAGTATCAAGTTTCTGCTTTCTACTATTTCAAAATGGCGGCTGTTTTATATTTTCAAAGTTAAATATCTTAAAATCGGTAAATTTTACAAAAATTATACAAGACACAAAAAAGTGCCATCGTGCGAATGCGTCTACTAGTACTACTAGTTCAGGCGGTATCTGTTAAAAAAACACATGGTTGGGTAAATGTACAGTCTCCGAGATTTTTGTGTAAATGGCTTCGGAATATCATTAAAAAAGAAAATTTCACCATGCGTATAAATATAAACCTGTGCAAAATTTTTATCCAGAAAAATATAAAAACATTACCAAAAAATTCACGTTTTTTGCCTGTTTTTCGAGGATATCTCCAAAACCATTCACTTTAGACAACAATTAATGACACCAAATGTTTTGCTATGAAATTATACATTGAAAAAAGTTTTTTTGATTTTGTTATCCCTACAAATGGTGCATTTTTTATCGAAAAAAGTAAAAAAATTGTAAAAAATAATCTAAAAATTTACGTTTTTTGTGATTTTAACACGATAACTCAACTAATGGACCCTCAACTTTCCACAATGTACCTGCGAAAGCCAACAGTGTGTTTGGTGTTTGTAGTCTGTATTATAAAAAATAATGCACTAAGTTTCATAAAAATCAGCCTAATATCTTCATCACAGTAGTCATCTAATAATCGTACCGCCAAAATATATAGCAATTTTCATATCCATCTAAACCGCAAAGTACGATCCGCAGGTACATGAAATTTGGGCCAAATATATAGGAAAATTAGATCTTTCAAATAAATCTTAAAATATTAAAATCGGTTCACTAGAAGTGCCTAGGCAGGTGTTTAAATAAAGTATTCTTTTGGAAATTTCTAGCAATGTCATTAATTTGCATAATTTTCAATTTAACTACATTTTGAAACCTCAAAAACATTTATTTCAGGCCTGATCAGCCTTAACATCGAGTCTGACCTTTATTTGTTAGCGCTCAGCCCCAAAAAACGCAAGGGGCGCCTTTTATTAGCAGTCCTCGTACAACGCGATCGAAGCTGCGACATTCGCAAGCATGAATATCGGCCCAATCACATGAATCCCTTATGCCTACCTTCCCACAGGCTGCCTACCCATATGCAGGGTTTTGCACAGGTTTATATTTGCACGTAAGGTGAAATTTTCTTTTTTAATGAAATTCCGAAGCCATTAACACAAAAATCTCGGGGACTGTATGATTTACCCAAGTCAAAACGTATACCGGCTGGTCTATAAGTCGATTCTGCGTCAGGACAGTACGGCCGCCGCCGCCGTACGTGGGGGTGATCTACCGTTAGCTTCAACTCAGGCGGCCTGTGTCCTCTCTATTGTTTTTCTGTGCTCGCTGATTTTGTATCGCCCTGGGATATAGTAGATAATGCTACCTTTGGCGTGTTAGGAACTGGTTGCTTAGTTATTTTTAATCGATCAGGTACGTTACAATTATGAAATAAAATGTCAGTAAATATTTTTATGAACTGTCTTTGAAATATATATATTACTAGTAGATATACTCGCGGCTTCGCTCGCTGAAAGGATAACAAATGTTTGGTTCAACTATCCGTTTTTTGTAACGTGCATTTTTTACAAATTTCAGACTGATTAATCTAATAGACTGATAATGATTTCAATGATTTATCCAAACTATACGTTTTGAAGCGCTTCATTAGGTAGAAATAGTATATTTGTTTGAACTTTGCCTATAAATCGCTCTCGACCCCAAACCCTCCTAAAAATTGAAATTCAGAAAATCCCCGATTCTATAAAAATAACTGTATGACATGTCCCAGCAGAGTTTCAAGATTCTAGTTAAATTACTTCGGGTGATCCGTAAATCGCGAGTATGTGGAAACTGCTAAATACATAATATAAGAAAACCGTAATAATTTTGTACAGTTTATTCTTTTAGTAAATGGAATTTATATTTTTTGCCCCTTTAAAATATTCTGGAGACCTTCTATTGATATTTTGAATTCATAGATCTTAAAAAACTGAAAAGGCCGCCATTTTGAATTTTTGAATTTACCTTGTTTTAGCCTTTCCAGGGAAAACATTTTAAAATTCTTCATTAGTATGCATCTGGAGCCTATAAAGAATATAAGAGCCAAGATTCATCGCCCAAAGCCCTACATTATTTTGGAAAATAAGCTTTGAAAACTAAAAATGGCCGCCATCTTGAATTTTATAATATACCCTATTTTAGCCTTTTGAGGGAATATATTTTAAAATCCGTTCTTAGTACGCATCTAGAGCCTATAATGATTTATTGTGTCAAGTTTCATGGCCCAAAGCCTTATAGTTTTTGAGAAACTGTGATCAATGAGTCAGTCAGTCAGTCAGTCAACCGTTTTGGCTTATATATATATATAGATAATAACATAAATTATAATATCGAAAACCACATATGAATTTAATATATCTACTAAGTCTTGTATTATGTAATTTGTTTTCTGGAATAAATGAATTTAAGTTGAGTTAAGTTGAGTTGATTCCTGCAGATTAAATAACACCGTATGAAGGATGGACACAGAAAATTATAAAAAAGTGAGCCTTTTGAACCACTTTGATATTATTGTCCACTTACGTCTCTTTATTGTGGTGTCAAAGAAACCAAGAATTGAATCTACCGTCCTCAAAGAGGCGCTGGCTTTACTTCTCCTTGTATAATAGCACTTTCTATCACATCGACGAGTGCCAGTGTAAAAGTTTTAGATATTTTGTAATTGTAATTAATTCTATGTAATCATATAAACCCTACAAAAGTGTAAGTGTGTGTGTAAGGTGATTTTGACAAGGTGGTATAGTTAATAACGAAAAATAAAGTAAATTCCGAGACTTTATTGTCAAATTTCAATTAAATTATTATCAAATTCAATTAAATTCAATCATCAATTTTAATTGTCAAGTTTTGTGTATTTATTTGTAAGTTGTGTTAAATAATTTATGTTTGAATAGCTATTCGTTTAAGAAGATATTACTGGTTCAATCACTAAAGTTCAATCAAGAATAACCTTAGTTTAGACAATTATGAATCAAAATGACAACTTATACTTATATTTAGTAGTTAATATTAATTTATTAGGCTATATATAAATACATTTCCATATGATGTAGTATTGATTCACCCAACAAAAGATATATATTCTGAGTTTATATACTATTGCCAGCCTCGGAAATACATACACAGGTGATTACTTACCTATATTATTTAGGAAAACAGCTTAAGTAGTCTCAATGTAAGGTGGACACCTCTTGCGCTCTTCTGCTTTCGAGCATGTTGTTTACCCAACAAACAATAGTGTTTTCCTCATTCATTGAAACCAGCTTTGAAACAATAGAGCGAGTGCTTGTGTTCTCAAAACATTTTCCTTGTATTCTCTACATTTTCCTCTTTGGTGCAGATCGACCCTATAGTAAATTCAATGTATTTGTGACCCGACGCCGAACGGTCGTCAAATACCTTCCATTTTGCAACTTTTGCTGCCGCTTAGTAGCTAGCTATGTTATGTCCAAAACCTCTTTGCTTATCACCAAATCTGCCTGAGGTTGGCTTGGAGCCCTTCTTCATTGTATCTAAATTAGATTCAAATTATATTCAGCTACAAAGCCTGGCAAGCTCTCTCCTCTTACGTTCTCATGCTGCTTCACAAGCCCAGTGGTGTACATTGGCGTCACAACCTATCAATACGTGCTCCTCTCCCAGGCTTCGTATTATACCACCATCCTTATATCTCTAGTCGGTGTTTCCTGAAGGCATCTGACAGGTAGGCAGAGGGAAAATGGATTTTGACGTGACCGTAACACAGGTGTCCTTACATATCTTTCGCTATCCCTAGGAAAGAGAAAAGAGACAGTATGCGTAGTTAAGTTTTCTTTATCCTGCGCTTGCCGTAACTGGGACCCTGAAATATGAGCACTGTACAGTATAGTACAGTGCCCTGTAGTACTGATTTGCTATTTCGAAGTGTTTCGTCTCATTAGGTAGGCCTACAGACAGATATCAGATTCCAGCTATCACTGTACTACAGCGAACTCAGATTTCAGAGTTCCAGCTACGGCAAGCGTAGGAGAAAGAAAAACTCAACTACGAATCCTTACCAATAACATCGATGTGACTAACATATAGTTCATCTCTTTCAGAAAACAGTATTGTTATTAGAAATCAGATAATCAAAAAGAGTAAATAATGTTCAGGAATCCAAAAAAAAGGAGAAAAAACTAATAAATGTGATTAAATAGGAAGATGTGAACCACGCAGTCAATCAATTCTTAATAGATTCTAATAAACATAACCTTTAAAAACTCTCTGTTTTGATGATGATATTCAGAATCAGCTGTGACACCATTGAATAGATCAATAGTCAATCCGTCGTTTAAGTGCTATTTGAGTGTTGTTTGAGTGAGGCGAGTAAGTTTGAGTGGCGACTAACAATTCCGCCCAATAATTCGGGACTCAGTAAGAAACGCCACAAGTTTGAGTGGCGACTACGAATTCAGCCCAATAATTCGGGACTCAGTAAGAAACGCATCATACACCCAGCTGTAAAAGGGGAAGTTACCTGCCAAAAGTAGGAGTTATACCATTCAATCCGAATTTTAAAAACTTAATGCTCAATGTGGTGCTCTTTAAAGAGCTCCAAGCCTATCTGTCACATGATTTGTTCAGAAAAAGCTCCATTTTATAACTGTGATCATAATAACTGAGGTATCTCCAAAAGTTGTTATGCTCATTTATTCATTTAAACACCATTCCAAAAGGTCGAAACTTTAACATACGTCTGAAAAACTATAACTTTTATAGACATAACTGACATATGCGATTTTCAAATTGCTCCGGCATCTGACAGGTATACAGAGGGGAAATGGATTTTGACGTGACCATAACACAGTTGTCCTTATACCTCTGTTCCTATCCCTAGAACAGACATTAGTGTCTTGCCATTAGTGCTTGGGGTGTGTGGTGCCCTGAACCTGTTTGTCATGTTTTAACATGACAAGTTTCTAAATAGCTACAAACTTCAGAGCAGTAATCGAAGAATACAGAAATTCACGAGTGCGAGTGAGCATCAATACACGAGCCACGATCAACAGGTACTTGAGAACATTACATCTTTTACTTTGTTTTAATGCAACATTGTTTAGACCATTCATGAGTCTATTTTTATTTTTCCTACCACTGCATGGAAATAATCCCATTACCACACCTGTTAAACAGTACGCAAAACGGTTCATTTCGGCTTTCATTTCATTCCCGCTCGCTAAATCAGGGTTACTTATTAGGTTAAGGTGGAACACAAGAGAGATAACTACGACATCAAACACCAAAGACCAGTTTCTATTTGCCAGAAATCCTATGACACTCACCGTATTCTAAATTCTAGTTACCTTTCTCTAAATCAGCTGATTTCACAGTCAGCGTTTCCATCTCAACTTCCGGTTCGTTCCAATAGAATAAGCAAACATAACCTCAATAAACTTTTATGTACAGGTCTTTTAATAAGTTAAACTATTCAAATAATGGTGGTAGGAAAAATATTGTGTATATTACGAGCACAAATAATCATTGCCGCTCTCGAAATGTTTGGCAATCTACAATTCTCGAGCGGCAATGACATACTTTGCGCTCTTAATACACAAATAGCTATTTTGGTGAATGTTTTCAGCGGATTAAAAACAGTTACAGGAGAACAAGGCACGTGGAGCAGTCCTGTCAGCGACATCCTGTTGCGGCGAGCTTCCCTTTGAGGTGTGGCTAGTTTGTCACTAGATTACCATGTTATTGGCTTTTGATGCTACGGCCAATTTATATATAGGCTCTATTCAAATAATCCAAAGATTTCCAACACCAGCGAGCGTAATTCATTTGACATCGTTGAATAGTTTTCCTCGCGTGTAATACACTTTTTATTTATTAAGTTGATAGAATTTTATCACTGCCACTTTGAGTATCTAGGTTAAAACAGAACCTACTTATTCATTGCAAGTCGACGATTTGCGTTTGAATTCCAGTATTTTGAGATTTTCAAAATCTTCACTTTCAATAATCTTTGAAAATAATTAAAAAGCAATGATAAGACATTTGTAAAAATAAAGAAAACAAAAAATTCATTATGTTTCCAACGACTGATCCTGCCTGGGGTATTTAATGAAATTGGAGGACCTTTTGTAATTAATAATCATTATTATAAAAAATAATCAATTGACAATGTATTCTAATTTAATATTCTACGGTACCACATCATTTTCAGACATTGTGCTTAATGTTCATGAGTTCTCACAATTTTCTTTCTTGATTTTCATACTTCTTGCTGATTCACCACTCTTAGTCCATCAAAAAATAATTTTAACAAAAAGGAACAAAATCTTCATAATTATTTTATATGAAAAAACAGTGTTAATAATGGAAAAGTCTGGCAAATATAAAAACAATTATAAATTTAAATTGAAACATATGATCAAAAAAATAGAAAAGGAATAGAAATTATTATATGGAAAGAAATTAGGTTAAAGAAATTAGGAAAGATTATGAATTGAAAAGAATTGAAAATAGCATAGTATATATATAAAAATGAAAGTGGTTGCTGATAAAAAGTGATGGTACCTTCTCTGTACGCAACACCTGCCCTAAAAAAGTATCTTTTATTTATTAGCTGATTGGGTACAGTCTTTTGTGCAGATAAAATAATCTCTATCCCTTGAGTTTATTATAACTATAATTATGAATTGTGAATAACACTGTTGTATTGTTTGTTGAAGGAATAAACAAATTTCAATTTAAATTTCAATAACAAAAATCTGGGATTTCAAGTAACGGTTTGCAATGATCCGTCATGAGCGAAAGATTATTAAGACATTTTTCGTTGTATTTCTTATTGTACTCAAAAGGTGACTTCTTTGATCCTTTTATGTGTTTATTTTAAACAGTATTTTTCCGATTAATGCATTCTAGATCTTATTGACTCTTTAAAAGAAACGGAAAATAAATATTTTCATTACTTCATATTCTCCTATACCATAGCTGCGGATTTCTATGACCTCATTATTGAATCAGATATAGGGTTCATGTATTAAATCCTCCGACCATGACAAGCAAGCAAATACCCAGACAACGTGTAAACAACATTAAGAGCATGATAATAAAAAAAATCGCTAAATTTATCCTTAAATAGTTAAAAACATCCTGTTTTACATTATCTTAGACAAATATATTGAATTCTGTCAAACAAAAACATTTTAAAATAATAATTAATATTTAACATGTTCTATAATATAACTTTGCGACTGCCGAAGACTGAAGGACAGCTGATGGTTTTGAAAAATATATCTAAGAACAAGATAGTATGACATTTATATTGATCTGTTATATTTATAACATTGATTAAATAACATAACAAACCCCCCAAGCTTGTTGTTATGTTATTTTATAACATGATTATTGTCCCTAGATGGGGACAATTCTCAGCTTCTATGCTCAATGAATTTTAAAAATTAAAGAACACTGACAACAAACTTAATGTAAACAAATAAAACCTTAATAAAACTTAAATTTCCATACGAAAAAGCAGACGCACCCACTCTCCGTATTACGTCCTCTAGTGTCAAAGTTGAAAATGTTAAAAAGAGAAAGCTAAGCAAAGCCGAATGCACTGCCCTATAGGATGTTCAAGTACTCCTCCAATGCCAATTAATATTTCCACCAGTCAATAAAATCCAAGCATCGGTTAGGTAATTATTAGCCAGACAGGTTTACAATCAAGGTTGTCATTGTGGATAGCCACTATAAAGTGTAAAATTTAAAACATAATTTCTCGTTTCTTGTAATTTATCACTAGAAAATGTGTCAAATTGAAATGATAAAATAATGAAATAATTAATACACCTATTCCAATATAACAATACATTTGTATTACAATATATCTGTCGGAATAAAACCCTGGTCACTGTTTCCAGTTGTAACCAGGAGTATCGTATAGGTATCATAGTCGATACCTGCAGCTTCGCCTGTTGAAAGTAACAATTATTATGTTAAATTATTCATCGTTAAATTATTATAGCCCCCTGTCTGTGTGCCATCGTCAACGCTCTCTTGACAAGAGGAGCCCCTGGATGTGTCAGGGAAGTTCTCTGCCAAATATACACAGGGTTTTCGTCCACCTTCAAGAATTGCGGAGAGTTTGTGATCCGTCTCAAACGCGGCGTCAAGCAAGGAGACCCTCTCTTGCCATTGCTTTTTGATCCCGTCCTTGACCCTCTCATCAAACGCCTAAATGAGTCCCCTAGCGGAGTGAAGCACCCTCAGTGGTCCCTCAGGGTGGGCACCCTGGCGTTTGCAGACGACCGCTGCTTAGTGAATCGCCGTCTGGCCTTGCGCTGCTGGACGAGGTAGCGACGTTTCTGTCGGGATTTGACTCGCAGCTCTCGACCCCTAAGTGTTCAGTCTTTGGTGTGGAGGCTGGAAACAGGACCTGGTTCCCTGTTGAGCTCAACATGAGGGTGAACGGTGAAAAAATAAGGAACCTGGGACCAGAAGAGCCTTCCAGATACTTGGGGGCTGTGTCCACAATGAAAGGGGGCATGAAAAACTGGAAAAATGCTGCCAGGGTCGCTGAGCTTGCGGAGAGGTGAGGAAAGCCCAAGCTCAAACCGTTCCAGAAGCTTGACCTCCTGACTAAATATCTGATACCGATGGTCCTCCACTTTTTGATCACCGATCTTCCTGCGGTGGCCAAACTCATAGATCTCGACACCGATTAGAGAAAGGCGGTAAAGTCATATTTCCACCTTCCAGTCAATGTCAAAAAACTGTCTCCTGTCCTCTGGCCGCCGCAAATTGGTCTCGGTGTCCCGATGTTGGGGATCTGGCCAGAGTGGCAGACTTAAGAGCGTACATCGTTCTAATCACCTCGAATGATCCCCTGCCCGAGATGCTATTCGCTGAGTCGGGTGTCAGCTCTGTTCCCAGCCGGATGAAAAGGCTTGCAAACTCATTCAAGCTTGAGTGGCCTTGCACGGCAGTGGAAATTGAAAAATGGAAGCAACAAAGGAAAAAAAACATCACGCGGATTAGGTTAAGCAGCCGTCCCAGGGAAAGTTGTCGAAGCGTTCAGGAATAACCGAATGGGGGACAAATGGCTCAAACAACGAGACCTGGCCGTGGGTGAAGAGATCTATCTTCTAAGAATTAGGTCTAACACGTTCCCCACAAGGGAGCACTTCAAACGGCACCAGACCACAGAGGTACTTACAGGGGCTGCTATCAGACGGCAGAAACCTTAGGACACATTCTCGGTTCCTACCCGTAGGGAAGAGCCACGAGGATATCGATGCACGATGAGGTAGTCGAAACGATTGAGGCGAGGCTGCTCGGGTCAGGAAAATTGACGGCAAAGAAACAGGTTTTCGAAGCCGACCAGAGGATTCGCTCTGGATCCCCCGAAATTGATGGGAAGCCTATCCTGAAGCCTGACCTGGTGACGAAAACAACGGAAAGGGCTTTAGTGATCGATGCGTGAATCCCATCGTATACGTATAGAATGGGCCTAAGTGGTAAGTGGTGAACGTTGGCTTTTCCAGGGATCTAGATTGGGACCATTGATGTTTATCATTTATATTAGTGCCATTACTGCTCTAAAATATATTTGTATACTGATGACACTTCTTCGGTGGTTCAAACAGACAAAGGCCAATAATGCATTGATATAGACAAATAACATTCCTCAATAACCTACTAAAAATCATCTGCATATTAACATGTTGACGATTAGCGTACTCCAGTTAGAAATACCATACAATAAATATTCACTTAGAGAACGATATTATTGAATGCGAAGAAAATGTGCAATTTTTAGCCCATCAATCTACAGTAGTTTTAGCATAATCTCCATTTATAAGCAGTAAGGCTTGAACGTTGAAGGTTCAGGTGTGTTTTCCACCGTAGATTGTCATCATTTACAAGCCAAGATATTTTGCTTACTGCCTTTTTTGCACTCATTTATCCAATCTTGGCCTACGCAGACTCTATCTTGGGTTTTAGGAACCAACTTACATAGTAAGTTGAAAGTTATTTTTTCACTCTGCAGGCCTCTTAGCTTTTCCATGTGTGTGTTTCTTAGTTCACTCTCAGTTTTCTCAATTAAAACCCAGGACTGTTTTAAAATCTATTACCTTAATGTCGTAACAAGTTTAACATGCTCCGTTACAAAACCTTTTTTACTTAAGCAGGCTATAATGCATGCAGTTATCTTTTTAATGCGCTATTACATCCCCACAGAATTACACTTATATCAGGTTAAGTTAAGACTAGACTTAAAATTTATTTAATAACTAAGACCTTATTATAGCGTGATGGAGCTTTTTTTTATTAAGAACACGAAAAGTTTAGTTTGTTTATTCAAAAGTTTTTAACTGCAATATTTACTTATGCCGATGTTTGGAATTTTTGAACAGCAATGAAGAATGGTTACATTCAATTGATTTGAATGAGGTAGAAAACAAACGCGAGAAAAAGTAGTATATGAAAACAGAAAAATGAAGCAAGGGTGATTTGACGATAAAATAATGAAATTCATTGTTTGGAGTGTTAAATATCTTGCTGTACTCGAGACAGACATAACTATTTTCTAAGCTCTACCGATAGAACAATGTTCGTATAACTGCAATATTTTACACATCCGATAAAAAGGTTTTCAAGAAAATAATAATAGTTAAGTCAACAACTAACTAACTAGTTGTTGACCTTCTCATGATAATGAGAAGGTCAACAATAGTTTTTAACTCATTCTTCAATAAATAAAAAAATCTAAGATTTTCAGCCAGGCTTCATTTTGCTTGATGCATAATTTTCTCAGTTCCGTTACAATGAAGCTCAGATATTCATGGGCAATGAAATATTCATTACCGTTGTTGATGGGCTCATCACACCTTGTCTGAACTGACCAATATCAACTTGGAGCTTATAGTCTGTTAGAAAAACGTTGCACATTCATAACATATTTAGTGCAATACTCTTTATTATACAATAAAATATGTTACAATGATAAAAAAAGAAAGAAAAATTGCCGCATGAGGATTGTAGATAGTCATTTCGAGGGCGGCAATGACTATTTGTGCTCGTAATACACACAAGATTTTTCTTACCACCATTACTTAAACAGTTTAACTTATCACGTAAACTTTAACGTTTAACTTATCACGTATCAGGTAAACAGTTTACCTGTTCACAAACGTTAATTGAGTTTATGTTTGCTTATTCTATTGGAACGAACCGGAAGTTAGTGTATAGAAACGCCAACTGTGAAATCAGCTGATTTAAAGCAAGGCAACTAGAATTTAGAATAACGTGAGTGTCATGGGGTTTCTGACTACTAGAAACTGGTGTTTGGTGTTTGACGTTGTAGTTATCTCTCTTGTGTGCCACCTTAACCTAATAAGGAGCCCTGATTTAGCGAGCGGGAATGAAATGAAAGCGGAAATGAACCGTTTTGAGTACTGGTTACAAGTGTGGTAATATGATTATTTCCATGCAGTGGTAGGAAGATATATTTTCAAATATCACCTATTGCTATCCATATTTCAGTCAAATTTGATGTACTGGTTTGAATAGAGTATCGCCACCATCAATTAATAAAACAGCCGTGAAGGACACGGCCGTGAACAACGCCGTGAATGATGTGAAGTTTCCAGAACCGGTGCTTATACAACCGGTTCAAGAACTACTCCATCTTCAATTGGTGAAGTATAAAAGTGAGATCCTTCGAACCACAGTGGAGTCAAGCCTATTTTCCTGAGGGTGCGCTGGTTTCTTCGGTTCCACCTGGCCCGAAAAAACAAACACGCAGCCATTTCCAGTACCTAGTACACAGCCATTTCCAGGTCCTGTACTTCGCTGGATGAAAATTACGTAAATTTGGCTCAGGAGGAAGTCAAGGAGGAATTGTAGAGTTGAGGAACGTTCTCCTTGACATGAACGCCATGACGAGAGGCAGAAGAACGTGTCAATGGGCACAAAGAACGGGATTATCTTCTTAGACACCTCACTTGATGCCCTCGACTCGATACTTGGCCTCTGAAAGGCATCACTTAGGAGGCACACGGGTCTTGAGGCAAACGGAGGCACACGGGTCCACTTCCAGCTTCAGGCCCAAAACTCCTGGTATTGCTGCAAAGAGAAGGACGAACAGTCCCTCTACGGCTTAGCAAAGAAGAGTAGAGGTAGGGTGGGATCTACTGTATTTTTAAAATTCATAATAGCGAAGGATTTGTAATTATTATTTAATTTGTTGGACTTTTCCTATCGCTTCTAGTGTTTAAACTACACTACGTTTCGAGAGGTATTGAAACTCCTCTCGTTTTCAAGTGACCCTACTTAAAGTTACATTAACCTACTTATGTTTATTTAACCTACTTTTTTTGGGTTTTTTTGACATACAATTACATTCATCCAACATTCAACAGAAATCTCACTCACACAAAATTTCATACAAAACACATTAAACATACTTACTACAGAAAGAAAATTAAAACTAAAACATATTACATGATAAAGGGCACAGAAAATTAAAACAAAAACATATACCTTACTGCCGGCAATGCCTCCAAGCTGGCAGTGGCACGACACGCACACACGTCCACTCACACTCATATACGCAACTCGAATGAAGAGCGTCTGTGAGAGCAAGTGGAGGGGGAGCGGCCCTACCCCCACCACGGGCACAAGTTGACGTCAGTGGTCTTGTATTTGCCAGGAAATACCAAATCAAAACTGCCTTCAAATCATCAAACACATTAAGACAGCATCTTACTAAAGTAAAACCAAAATGTTCAGAGCAAGCCTCAAAAAATTGTGTCTATAGTATTAAATGTGAATGTGAAGGTGAATACATAGGAGAAACAAAACGGCCATTAAAAGTTCGTATTGGCAAACATAAAAGAAACACCTAAAATGGCGAAACAACCAGTTCGAAATTAGCCAAACACGCATGGGAGAAAGAACATAAATTCAACTTTGAAGGGGCAGAAATATTACACCATAAATCTCATTACTACAAAAGCAAGTTTGTTGAAGGGGCGTTAATAAAATTACATGAAAACCCAATTAGTCAGAGCAGTATTGATGTTAGGCCACTTTGGATACCTTTAATTAAATCACACTTTGAACAAAAAATAGCCCCAAAACCCACTCCAGACTTGTCTGTTGCAGAAGCTCCCGCGTCCAGAGTCCATCACATGGTCATAAGATCCATGCGCCCGTGAATCTGCTTGGAGGAAACTCTTGCTATGGGTTGTGCGTCCTGTTCCCCACCTGTAGCTAGGAGGCGTGCTGTATATTTTTTGGAATTGCTGTACTTGTGCCCATATAGGTGCCTGGAGGAAACACACAGCCGATGCCTGAGTCACGTTCCCGAGATTTACCATGGAGGCGGGTCTTAGACCACTGACGTCAACTTGTGCCCGTGGTGGGGGTAGGGCCGCTCCCCCTCCACTTGCTCTCACAGACGCTCTTCATTCGAGTTGCGTATGTGAGTGTGAGTGGACGTGTGTGCGTGTCGTGCCACTGCCAGCTTGGAGGCATTGCCGGCAGTAAGGTATATGTTTTTGTTTTAATTTTCTGTGCCCTTTATCATGTAATATGTTTTAGTTTTAATTTTCTTTCTGTAGTAAGTATGTTTAATGTGTTTTGTATGAAATTTTGTGTGAGTGAGATTTCTGTTGAATGTTGGATGAATGTAATTGTATGTCAAAAAAACCCAAAAAAAGTAGGTTAAATAAACATAAGTAGGTTAATGTAACTTTAAGTAGGGTCACTTGAAAACGAGAGGAGTTTCAATACCTCTCGAAACGTAGTGTAGTTTAAACACTAGAAGCGATAGGAAAAGTCCAACAAATTAAATAATAAGGGTGGGATCTTTTCCGTTATATGTAAATCACCACTCCAAAGTTATCCATCAAGCTTGATTTTTGACCGAGAACCATAAACTAGGTCAAATAATTGTTATTAATCGTTTAAAGTGGAAATTCCTTGTAAGCATATTTTACCTGCGGTTTCGTTATCTTATCTCACGTATCTCAGTCTAGACGCGAGAAGCCAGCGTCTGGCCGTCTAGCGGTCCCACTTCCAGTCTGTTAGGTTAGGTTAGGTTAGTTTAGGTTACGTTACGTTAGGCTAGGTTAATTTTACCTTACCTAGGTTTTTTAGGTTAGGATGTTTTAGGTTAGGTTAGGTGTTTTAGGGGTTTTTCGGTTAATTTTAGGGGGTTCGGTAATCTTACCTAACCTAACCTAACCTAACCTAACCAAACCAAACCTAACCTAACCAACCTAACCTATCCTAACTCTAACCAAACTTACCAAAATCAAGCTTGAAATACAAACCCGAAACAGTGGTATACGTAAACGGAAAAGATCCGTAGGGTGTTAAGAACAGTTCCCCGCCAACCGTCCATCTGGTGAGGGAAGGAGAAGAAGCCCTTACTATACCTGCGGTTTCCACCCAGGCCCTCTCCAAGAAGCACAAGCGGAGGATTGATTTATCGCTTCCTATGGAATTCACCGAATATGCAACTATGCTACAATGTGGATATTACTAAATCTTATTCACGCTTTTTATTATAAATAGGACGTATCATTTTAAGGGGAACATCCAGTTGATTTTACTCTAGGTTTACTTGACTTTTAGTTATATATTTAGATAGAAAATTATGTATTGGTGACAATATTTTTTACTTAATAAGGTAACTATTGATGTTTAGAGGATAGGTAGTAAAAGACAACAAATATCTTCGGCTATTATGGGAGATGCAAGCGCTAAGCTTATTTTCTTTTCGTTTCCGTCGCCTCGAAGCGCCAACTTCCTCCGAGGGTTTATTTCCGTTCCCAGTTGACGACATTGTCCTTAGAGGTTACCAATTTGTAAATGACTAGTAGGTTATTTTTCTTACATTTACCTCTAATGTTGTTTAAATAATTGAGATAATGTAGTGTTTGATGCAAAATTTAGGCAACTGACCATTCAAAGAGCGGATTTAATTGATGCTAAATCCTAATTTTTTAATTTAAATTTTCAACCTCTTGTTAAATAAAAATGACTTTATCATGTCTGTCTATTAATTAAAATTTTTATAGTTATATCCTTTTTTTCTTTTTTCCCTTTGTATAGTTATATACAAATTTTTATTGTTAATACTAAATTTTTAGTGAATGAACTCGAAAACATCATGCTTCCATAACTAAACTAAATGCAAAGGTTTTACCCCGGGATTGGAATATAAGCTACACATTGATGGCTCCACATTGATAATACATAAATGAATAATTAAATATAAAATATTTTCGATCTTTGTGTCCTGCACCAAAACGAAACATGATGCAATAAACAAAAAGATTATTTCCGCCTGAGTGCTAATTCATCACAGCAGTTATAGTTGTCTCCTCCTAATAAATAGAACATATAAAAAAGGGACGTAACTTATGATTTTCCGTTCGTCATGTCTTGCATTGGAAACTGTAGGCCTATTGTGATATTCATCATTATTTGTTAAGGACTGAAATTCTGGGTAAAAATATTCTAAAGGTGTCCAAAATTCTTCTTTAAATTTTTATAAACTCCTACTGGACCTTTTTAACCTCTAAAAAGTCATTACTTATCCCCAAGACAGTGTTTACACTAGCTGTTAAGTTGTGTGTGATGGAGTAGTCAAGGAAGCTGGAGATGCAATCAGGCGAAGTGTTAATTTATAGTCAGGTAGAGATGTGATAATTGGGGGGAGGGTTCCCCAAGCTCCCCTGTTTCCTCTCTATATAGACAGTTTTGACATGACTAATGTTATGCAGTAAATTGCACTGTTCATTTGGTTCAAGGATGTAAAACAGTTTTTAGGAAGGATCAAGTTAGTTATGTTTATAATATATGATATTAAAATACTAGGGCCTAAAGTGGCGCTTTTAGTACGAGGTGTAGTTAAAATGACCGACAAACGAGAGGAATTTTCGGTGTTAAGTTTTATTGTTAACTTATCTAACAAATGTATTTTATTCATGTTCCTTGAAAAATTTTGTTTAGATTGTTGTTTATTGTTATTTTTTTTGTATGCATCACCATAGTGCTTGCACTGTTTTTGAGCACGATTGTTAATCGATTTATTGTTTTAGATTTTTTTTAATTATATTGCTTTTTGTCATTATTTCATTGTTCAATTGTTGTTGTTTCATTGTTGTCATTGTTCATTATTCTTATTATTTTATTTTGCTAGCCTAGTCTCTACTCATCAAGAATTCAATGCTTTTTACATCTTACATCTTACATACGAAGTCTTCGCCACAATCGGTAGATTGGAGAGTCGTCAAGCTTCCATCCGTCTTCCTTCTTCTCGAAGTGAGCTCGGATAGTTGGGATAGATTGGTAAGCCTAGGCCTGTCTGAGATGGTGGTAGGTATGTTCAGTGCTGAACTTGGTGATATTGTAATAAGGTCTTTCAATAAGGTACAATTTAAGCTTTTTTGTGAAAGTGGCTATGGATGTATATTTTTCCTCTTAGAATATTTCCCAACTTTGTTCCTGGTTGTCGATATTGTAAATATAAATGGTGTTATCACTGTATAGAAATTAACGCATAGTGCGAGCGTTTCTGCTGTGTCATGATCATTTCTTTCCGTACTCTGCTTGATTCTAACCTTAAAAATGTCTTGTGCAATGCTAATGTATAAAACAATAATAAGACCTGTTGTAATGTATGCTTCTCCCATCTGGGGCTTAGCAGTGTTAGCTAGCAAACTCCAAAAAAGTCCTGCAGAACAAAGTTCTCAAGATTGAAACAACTCGCCCTGGTTTGTTAGGAATGGTCACATTCACCAGGAACTTGGTATTGAATCAATCATATCTTTCATTGGAAAAACGTTAAGAAAATTTATGGACAAGTTGAATGAAGTGCCTAGGGCCGTAACTTTTCAAATTGGTGAAGTGGCAGCCTACCGGAGGTTAAAAATGAGGCTTCCACAAGGCTTTCTACATGAAATGTTTTAACAAGCTTTAATATCGTACTCTTTTCAATATTGTTACTTTCCTCTGTTTTGTATATGAGGTTTTCATTTTTTTTATTCTCTTAATGTTCACGGGTGTGCCTGACTAGGATGAACCCTATAATGCTAGTAATCTCGTAAAAAAATCTCTTATTATAAGTTCTGTGTGTAATGTATTACATTGATCCAGAAATAAACGAATTAAAAAAAATGATTCTCTACAAATTTATGTTTATGTATATTTATATTTAAGAATTTTAGTCTACTTATATTTTTACTGTATATGTTTTGTAACCACTTACTTCCAGTGCATGTAATGGACATTAATTTATTCAAGATGTGGACATTTTCACCAGAATTTATATATTAGTCCAGGCTACGAAAGGTTATAGAGGGAATTGCATGGATCACAATTTTTGACTTTTTAACTTTAGGAGTAAAACATATCAAAAGTCCCCGCCCTTAGCCCTTGAGCCGGCTGGGCTGGAAGGGCCTAAAGGTACAGTTTTTGGGTTTCCCTAAATATCTTTGAAAACTATCAACTTTTAGTATTCCCTATTAAATTTGAAAATTAAAGAAAATTCAATTTTATGTACGAAAAATATATAATATGTTTACTTTGGTCCAACCGTTTACAAGGTAAGCACTATTTTTATTAATATTTTTAGAAAATATCCCTTTCCATAAGAAATACATGTAAATTTGTGGGTAGCTTAGATGCCCAATTAGGCAACGCTTTTTTCACCTAAAGGAAAATGAACAGCATTCAGGAAATATTGACAAAATTTCCAGTAATTTGACACCTCAGTCATGAAAATTGGTCTTAAATTAAGGCGTTGGCGAGCTCACAAAAAATGTTATTTTTCAAGGAATTATTATAATTTGTTATAATTCCTTGAAAAATAACGTATTTTGTGAGCTCGCCAACGCCTTAACTGTAGACCTATTTTTATGAATGAGGTATCAAATTACTGGAAATGTTGTCAATATTTCCTAAACGCTGTTCATTTTCCTTTAGGTGAAAAAACTTTGCCCAATTGGGCATCTATGTTACCCACAAATTTACATGTATTTCTTATGGAAGGGATATTTTTTTCAGTATTAAAAAAATTAGTGCTTACCTTGTAAACGGTTGGACTAAAGTAGACATATTATGTATTTCCTTACAGGAAATTTCATTTTCTTTAATTTTCAAATTTAATAGGGAATACTAAAAGTTGATAGTTTTCAAGATATTTAGGAAAAACCAAAACATTGTACCTTTAGGCCCTTCCAGCACAGCCGGCTCAAGGGCTAAGGGCGGGGACTTTTGATATATTTTACTCCTAACTAGTCCAAACAAAGTTACAAAGTCAAAAATTGTGATCCATGCAATTCTCTCTATACCTCTCTTTGAGCATTTATTGCCTGGACTATATGTAATATCTATTTGTTCTGCATTATTGTAATTGGGTTTTAACCTGTATCATGCATGTACATAAATAATGAATAAATAAAATAAAAAAAAATAAAATAAAATAAAAATGAATAAATATTTTAGTTAACCCAGAGCGAACGCTGTCCTAGCTCAGCGTGGAAATGCTGCCGGTCCCAAGGCTAGTGTGAATAATCCAGGAGCGAGAGAAGGCCTTTTGTGAGCCAACAAAACGCGGGACGTTGGACGCCTTGGGCTTGCCATTCTATGGTTAATATACTTCGTAGTAGCGTAACTTATACTTTTTAGGCATTTCAGCTTGACACTTCATCAATTTACTTTTAACATTTGGCTACTTTTTTACATTTTTCGCAAACTTTGTTTCCAAGTTACAACATATAGTTTTAATATATACTGAAAAGTTAAATTATTATGTTTTTTATTTTTAACAAACCAAAAGAATCAAATGATTAAAGGCGACTGTCTAGCTCCGGTACGTAGTAAAAATTCCCTGATGCCTTATATTAGTTTATTTATGGCTGCATGAATCATAAGTTGAAACGAGTGAAACTTAACTCAAGCACATTTAATTTAATATTGCTCGAGATAAATTAAACTGAAAGCTTGTTTGGTATTTACTTTTACATTTTTTACGTTTTCGCTTTACAAAATGCTGTCTGCACTAATGTTAATACAATTATGTTCAACTATTTTCTTGTCAAATCTTCTAACACAAAGTATTCGACAGTTCAAGAGCGTGAAACAGCCGTATACATTCTATAAGATTGTATAAAATAAATTTCTATTGGCTACTCCGGGGAAAAAATCAAGGAATCGATTAAAATTTTTTTTTAACAAATGATTTTGGTTGAGTTTGTCACACTGAAATAAACATTCTTCAATAGAGCCTGCTCCATGGTTTCCATGAACCTAGTCCGTAGAGCGTATCCTGTACAGGAACCCAGTCCGTGGATAATCCTACCATAAAAAACAACACCAAGATATTTACAAGTTACTTTTTGAATGGATGTGCAAGGACGATAATTGCCTAGGTCATCGCCATAAGAATAAGAACAGCCTGAAGGAATAATCAAATTTGATCTTAAGGATCCTGGTATAAATTTAATTATGAAAATATTCGAAGAAAATAAATTTTGATCGGACGATTTTTTAAAGGCTATAAGATAATTTTTAATTTAACAACGCACGTTTTCCCACTTGAACCCGCATTTCAATTCGAGAGTGGCATATGAGCATAAAAAAGTTTTCCATTTAAAGAAAGGTAGCATGGAAATATTATTTATATCAATGAGGAAAAGAATAGGCCTAGAGTGCCACCTTGAATGACTCCGTAATATATCAAGTATTTTATATATTATTGGTATTATATTTAGTATGTCTTTTTGATGTAATTATTTAAAATAGCTTTATATTTGAAATTGAATCTTAAGTGTAAACGACACCAATCAAACAGTAATAAACGTTTTAAAAATAAAACCCCGTGTTTTCGTGTTTTGTTTTTAAAAAGTTAAACACAAAACACGTAGTTAATCACCCCAAGACGTAGTTATATTCATTCCTTAACTTATTAAACATAACAAAATATAATAAACTATTAACATTCAAGAGAAAAACAAGAGGATTTCATCTAATTACCTTCCTGCCTAGTAACGTAATATACTATTTCCGCATATGCTATCAGAGACTTGTGTTTTGGATGTCATTTCCGCATTCCGATGCCTTGATACCCACCATCAGTAATTAAGTTTTAACTGTTTTACGTTCCATATAGACTCAATGTTAGGTGTTCACCTCTTATGCTATAACAATTAAAAATTCATTTATTGCCAATATGTTAATTTTAACATGTTAATTAAATCTACAGGGATTTGGACATTTACATGTTACGTTACGTCATAATGGATAAAAATGCAAGATAAAGGCACACTATGCATAAGGGGGCATAAAGGCCTGCTATGTATTAGGCCTACTACGCCCGCCCCACACATGATCCAATGGCTCCCTTTGAAAATTGGTCATGTAACCGCCTCTGTGTAACATTAGAAATATGCTAATTTAACCATTTTTAGCCAGCCTATCACCTATCATATAATATTTTTAACTATTTACTCACACTAATGCGCTAAAAAAATATTGTCTCGGTTATCACCCGGTTGGCTGGCCTGGGTTCAACTCCCATCCATTCTCTGGTTCAAAGTGTCAAAGTGCGCCTCGGAGGCTGTGAGCTTCTTATGCTAGGTAAACCGGTAATTTGCTAGGTAATTTAGTTTACATTAAATTACATACCGTAAAATATGTTAATACAGTCCATAGATATAATACTCGATTCAAACACAACTTTTCCATTCAACATAACTTGTCTTTGATGAAAGAATACCAAAATATTCCGGTTTAAAGATTTTTCAACTCTTACCAAAAAACATTAAGCTACAGGAAAACTTTAATAAATTAAAGAGGGATTAAAAAAAATTTCTTGTACAAAATAGTTTTTATAGCTTGAGTGAGTTTTTTGAACTTTGTAGCCCTAACCTACGTTTTCCCCCCTCAAAAACCTAAAACCTAAATTCACCAACTTCTAAATGTTGGCCTACGGCCACATTATGACGACGCCTCATGCTACTTGCCAACGAGGCAAATCTCCAAGTATCCAAGTATCCAAGTACCGTTACTTGGTCAGTGGTTTCTGTCCATAAAAAGCTGTAAGCTTCCAGCGACTACATAGTACAAATAGACGGAGCACACGAGGCGCGACGTGAAGCCTAAATTTGCTTCTAGTCCCTATGCATGGAAAAAACAAACTACGTAAACAATTACAGAAATGGAATCAAATTAAAGGTATGAATCTCAGAATTACAAGAGTACTGAATCTAAATGGTTTACCTTTACCGGCAGTCTATATTATATCGTAAACACTGATAACCTAGAAGCTTGTCCTAAGATTTTTTAGAGAAGCTGCCACCACGGAATGCACTTGTAACGTTCCTATGATGTGTAAACTGCCTCTAAACAATTTATAAATGGTACCATATTGATTGTGATATTCAGACCTTTAACATGATACCACATTCGTATTTTTGTAGTTAACTATAATTTTGTAAAGAGCAGTTTAGAATTGACTTTGTCTTCATGCAGGCGCCGTACGGATAAACTCTCCCGCAGTAACTAAGTTATCAACCAAAGTACGTCAGCTAATTTAAAAAAAATATATGATTTAAAAAATTAACTCTTTAGTAACAATTTCCACCATTTTTTATTTTATCTGACCAAAAAAAAAAACAGCAGCCGATTACTTTTTCATGTAAAATTTTAAAGTTGAACAAAAGCTTATGACTTTTTTCATTTTTTTAAAATAGATAAAAATATTTTTGAAATATAATTGATATTATTAACTTTTAAAACTAAAGCACTCTTCACTTGCAAAATTTCAACCCTAAGCCTCAATGCTAAATGGTATAAAATACGAGTTATTTGAAACGTGAGCACTGCCAGACTATGCGGTTTTAAACGCCGTTTTACGTTTCTATACCTAGACAATATGGCAGCCCAGACTTCATTTGCTGTAATGTTACTAAGATAGGCATACTTCCTCTATATGTTATAAGTGGTCGCTGTAAGCTTCTCCCTCTTTTTCATATTTTTGTAAATAAAAACATGTTGTAACTGTGTATCGTTATAAGACCATGTAGGCTATAATGAATTTATTTATGATTAGTTTCGATTTTAACCCAAATATCCTCAGCATCGTACTCAACATTTTAGAGGAGCGAAGACCCCTGTATGAGAAAGGCAGTGCCCGTGGCGACAAGCTCCGGGTTTTGTTGTCCTCACAAAAGACCCGTTCTTACACCTCTGAATCATTCACTCACGTCTGAGACTGGGTTTACTGGCATTATAATATTTTGGGTGTCTGCGATGAAGACTACTCGTAGTACGAGAGGACTCTCGATTCGGTTTTCAATTCAATTTATTTGCATCAAATTGGTTCATAAATTTTGCTGAAATTCAGCGGTGAACATATGATATGTCAATACATAAAACAATCTTAGGATCTAACGACATACAAGTCATAAATAGTCTATAATTCTGAGGCTAAAAACTCTTCCATGCCATTTTCAACATACACGTAGTGATAGGTATTATTCCATAGGTAAACTTTTTAACTATGTAGTGTAATGAGTTGCAAGACTTATGTGCTTAATATGCAGGTGTTCCGGATTTGTAACACCTTAATTTGTATGGTTTTAAAGTCTAAACTTAAAACAAACAATATTAAAAGCTATCCTCGGTGAATGGGTTTAAATTCAATATATTCAAAGATTTTTATTTTGTAACACCTTAATTTGTATGGTTTTAAATTCTAAACTTAAAACAAACAATATTAAAAGTTATCCCTCGTGAATCGGTTTAAATTCAATATATTCAAAGATTTTTATTTCCACATCGCTATTTATCATTAAAATACAATATAAATTATAATTAACACTCATAAAAAAATTAATAATAAACGATTGCAAATACATTTCTTCTCGTTGTTTTCGTTCCGAATGAACTACCATCCTCCTCCGTTTCTCGAAATGATGTAGCATTCCGTTTTTTGCTATTGCGATACAGATTCATATTTTGGGGACAAGAATAACGGCTGATTCGGCAAACGGTTCACTGGGGTTCCCTATGGAAGTTGAGATAGAAACGCCGACTGTGAAATCAGCTGATTTAGAGCACGGCAACTATAATTTAGAATACGGTGAGTGTCATGCGATTTCTGACCAATAGAAACTGGTCTTTGGTGTTTGACGTCTTAATTATCTCTCTTATGTGCCACCTTAACCTAATAAGTAACCCTGATTTAGCGAGCGGGAATGAAATGAAAGCGGAAATGAACCGTTTTGCTTACTGTTTACAGGTGTGGCAATGCGACTATTTCCATGCAGTGGTAGGAAAATAATATTCTTCTTTCTATACTTATTTTATGTTTATAACAGTTTATCTCATTAATTATTGATAACTAAGAGTAAATATAAAAGTTTAATGAGATAATAAAAATCCTAACATGTTTTTTTTCTAAAATATACAAAAATATTGTTTCTAATCATCAAAAGAGTTTCAAGTACAAGATTCGCAAGTTATTCTTTCAAAAATTAAATTCTCTCACCATTCCCCACCTGTACCACTATGATTTCTTTATTAATTAAATAAATGGTATTATCTAAGGATGAAAAAGTTTTTAAAATCCTAATGTGTACAGTAAGACGGGGTGAGGGGCGAGAGGGGCGACTGTTGAGTGATGTGCGTGTGTTGTGTGATTGTGCGTGTGCCTGTTGCTCGATTCAAAGTGTCAGACGAGTGTGATGTAGAAGGGGGGGAGAGGTGGTTTGTTCTTTGCAAATAAATGAGCCAGGTCTCTGAACCTTATGTACTTTTGCAGCATTTCGTAAACGGTTTCATTCATAAATATGCTTGTAAAAAATTGGGACTCCTTGCAGCACCGAGTTTGTTTATTTTTGAAAAATACTTCATGTAAGAAATGATTAATGGAACTGAATCACTTAATTATGACACTAGGCTTAGGAATAGGTATGCAGAGACGCATACGCTCTCATAATCTTTGAGGAAAAACCTCAGTACATAGGCTTTAAACTGCATCAAGCCTTACCAAGTTCGCTGCGCGACATAAATAGCTTAAATTCATTTAAACTTAAAGCAGGTTCTTATTCAACATCGTATTTATGACCTGCAACAATTTTGGTAGCCGTGTCAAAATGTTAATAGTTCGGATCTTCCTAAGCAGTCCTTTCTAAAAAAAGTCACCTTTAAATCTCCTATTAAATTAGTACCCAATCAGACGTGTCCTGCAATTTCGTGGTCACCTTGACAAGTTCTACTCTCTATGGGTCATCAGGCGCAACAGGATGTAAGATGTAAGGTGTACATTAATGTTTTTTCTTCTAGAGATACTCAGTATTGTTATGAATTTAAGTTTGATTTTAAATTGGGATTTGAAGTGATTTAACTAATAAATAATTTTAAAACTTATTGTTTAAACTGAATGGCAAACTGTGTAAATTTTGGCTCGGTCCCTGCTCTCAAGCACGAGTTTTCAGGGACCTATTTTTCAGATATACTATGTTTTGTTGTAATTCATAATGTATTCTAATATGTGAAAAAATAAGACGGATTGATTGACTGTTGTTTTTAAAGAAGATAGTTTACGTGTTAGCTGAATATATTACGTACTATAGAAGTAACGGCGAACCAAATTTGAATTTTTTCAAACCTAATTTTGCTTTTATAAGTTATGGTGGCCATTTGTTTTGTTAATTGGTTTGGCAACATATTAATTTTTAAAAAAAATATGAGAACGATAAATGTTTAGGTAAACATAACTGGCAAAATTGGTATGACTGACTAAAATTTAATACAATTTTAAAATATATAATTGAATATATCAAGACATATTAAATGAAAATATAATTTTTATTTGTAAACTTTTTCATTATTATTACTATATATTTAGCTTTTTGAAAACCAGATATCTGCTCTGTTAGGTAAATAATTTAAAATTCTTAAGTGTATTTTTACAAATTTTATTCAAGTAGAAGAACTGTAATTGATTAATTTTGTTCATTATACCTTTTTTAATATTAAAACTAATCATAGGTAGAAATCGGAACACAACTCTGAGTATGAGAACTGTGGCAGTAAGAGGAGAAGAAGAACAAAAATTGAGACGTAGCTGCAACAATGGCCATTACCAATTTGTCAAGTTGTCACCACTGCAGAGTGTCGTCTCTTGTCCCTGTGTCAGGTTGGCTACACTGTGACGGGTTGTCGATACCAGGGATACCAACTGTTAGTTGACATTTGCCTTGAATGGCTTTGATTGGTACTAAAAGCTCTAGGTTTCATGGTTACCGAGCTACGTATCAATAAAAAGTCTATTTTCAATAGCTTTAGTTGATTTACTTTGGCCTGGAGGAGCCCTAAGCTCTTACAAAAGGATTATCCAAACAAAAAACCCATTGAGGAGCAACAATCGAAATTGATAATATTGGCCAAGGTAACCTTCAGTAGCCTTTAGACTAGTATATTTTTGATTTTATTTTAATAATTTCCTCCATAAACATATGAATAGTGTCTTATTTTTGGAATAATTATTGCTACTCTTTTTTGAGTAGGCTGAAACATATTGTATGAAAATTATATCTCGGTACTTGCGTATTATACCGACCACACCCGTATTTCATCGGAAAAATTGTGAATGAATAACATTAACACAACTGAACGGAAACGCAAAATTTTAATGATGAAATTTAAACTTACTGTATATTTGTAATGTTGTTTGGTTTACTGTCGCTTCCGAAACTGAACGATGTCGCCGAGTAGTGTGTAGAACGGATCGCCCCTTCAGCCACCACTGCCGACCGGGGGTTAGGTTAGGTTAGGTTAGGTTATGTTAGGTTAGGATAGGTTAGGTTAGGTTAGGTTAGGTTACTCAGCGAATAAGATAGCGGAGTACGACGCGATAAACTCTCGTACAGTCAGGCACTCCCCATTATCGTCTGGTGAGGGGAGGGGAATAGTGATAAGACTTGGTGGCAGAGGGGAATCGTATTGTTGGGAGGACGATACAATTAATTAACTATACAACAACCAACTGCAGTTAATAGACAGCTCAAATATTCATTCAGCTGATACATTCTAATATTAAAACTACCTATTAACTCTGGTATCTTATGAATTCGGGTGTGGTCGGTATAATACGTAAGTACCGATGTCTGTAGTGCAGTAGGTAAAACGAGTGTATGAGAACCAGATAGGTAACATAAAACTCAAACAAGTCACTGTAATGACGTAAGAGTACAACCACTGTACACCAAGGGATAGCCTAAGTGATTGCTGCCTTTGAAAATGCTCAGACACAAGATTTATACAAGATATATAAGATAGTTTTCAATATATTTAGAAAAAACCTGAAAATTATACCTTCAGATTACCCTCCCTCCCCTACTCAAGGGCTACGGACGGTTACTTTTGATATGTTCTCCTCCTAACTAGTCCAAACAAAGTTAAAAAATCAAATCGTTGCTCCATGTATTTCCCTCTATACCTTTTTTAAAGCATTCGTTACCTGGACTACCACTCAATACAATAGATCTTGATTTGGATTTTTTGCGGACATTTGCCATCACTGATTAGTAAGGTTTTTTTTTACTGTTCATTTGCCATCACTGATTAGTAAAAAACAACCGTTTTTTTCTAATCAGTGATGGCAAATGTCCGCAAAAATCCAAATCAAAATATAAATTCACCATCACCAACAATGAATTTCAAACAAAGAACAAACAAGAAGTGTTCAGGAGTGAAAAGTCTGGTGGAACAGTTGGTATGCTTCAAAATATACCTATGAACACTTAATATTACAAAAGTAATGGCAATCTTAATCATATGAAAGCTCTTCATTCGCTCTAAAACTTTCACCTACGTTGAAATAGGCAGCAATAATGCTATTACAAGCTACAAAATTTAGATTTAGATTTAGATTTTAAAACAGAAACAAACCAGTTTACACTAAACTTTATGATGCAGGCGCCACTTCATAATACAGGACCTAAACTAATGACAACTTGGAATCCGACGAAAATAGTCATACGATAGAAATTACGCAATTCGCCTATCAGCTGATGGTGACCCTACGATTCAAGTTTTAGTTTGTTTATGTGCCTACTCAGAGGTGAGATTTGACCTATTCCATTAGCTGATTTTTTCACTACAATTCATTGGTTAGGCTGCTTATGTGCCTAGCCTCAATTGATGAGTTGACTTATTCTATTATGAGTGGAAATGATGAGTTTTGTTAAGCTGTGGAGGAAATTGTGTTGAAGGGTATTTTGTTGGTCGTAGATAAAGTAGTGTAGAGCCAGGAACTCGTGAAATTAGTCGTTGCTGCGTTCATAATATCGCTGCATAAACTACTTACTATACAGGGTGTCTATAGAAGAACTCCGGGATTTTTAAATTCATATTTTAATAACTATAGAAGATAGCAAAATGTAGTTGATTTCTCTTAAACGAGTAGCTCATCATGTCTTACTCATACCAATCGGGGATGTTTTCGTCAAGAGGTGACAGCGCTGCGGAGCACTAACCTTGAAACAACGTAACGCGGCTGTCAGTGTTGTCTGGATTGCCGCGATATGTCGACGCCGCAACAAAAGGCTCAATGCGTTATTTGGCTAATAGTAACTAAATCTGTTGTTACGGTACAAGGAAACTTTCGAAAATTGGTGATATTAACCATCTCAGGCAACGAATAATCAATTGTAATGAACCGTCCCCCCATACATGCTGGCCAGGACATGGGAGAGGTGGAATACCGTTACGACATTTACCGTGCCATTAATGGAGCCCAAATTGAATTTTATTAAATTTTTTTTAAAAAACTTGAAAATGCAACCTTTTCTTTCATATATTAAATATTTATATAAGTCTATTACTTCATTAAAATATTTTGCCTTAAAATGTTTGCCTCAAAATATATTTACTTCATTATTATTTTGCCAAAAATATTTATGTTCTTTTATAGACACCCTGTATATTGCTTCAGTCTTATAATCAAACTTATCATAGGTATTGCAAGGTACACACATATGGTATATTACCTACATTTTACAACTACTGAAAATAAACGGTATCAGAAAACTGACACATACTTTCTCCCTTAAAGTCATTTAAAACCAGAAAATTTATATGTGTAATAAAGCAAATTAACAATTAATTATCACACAAATACATATCAAATTTGATCAAAATCGGTTATCGGTTTTAAAATATTTGCCATAAGAATGACATTGGACAACGTACTGCGTTTACCGCCGAACTAAAATATCAATTATCTCCGCAACCAGTTGACATAAACTAATGATTCAAAATACTGTATTATTTAGTTTTTCAAGTCAAATTTAATGGTTACAAGTATATTTTCCTTAGAGGTTACAGATTTTGTCAAATTTGAAAAATATGAATTTTTTAACACTTAAACCCCCATAACTTCTGAACCTGAATTTTTACAGACATGCGGGTGGTGTCATTTTGTTTGTCATCTTAAGCACAGAAAAAGCATGAAATTTTTATCATTTGTCATCATTTGTCATTTTTTATGGGTTTTTATGGGGTAAATACCCTTAAAAATGAAAAATTCAAAAAAATCAAAAATACGCCTGGAGATACCACGACTTTATAACTATATGCCAAATTTCATGAAAATCGGTCCACTGGTGTCGTCTCTAGCTTTGTTTACATACACACACACACACACACACACACACACACACACACACACACACACACACACACACACACACACACACACACCCACACACACACACACACACACACACACACACAGACAGACACCACGCCAAAAACCACTTTTTTGGATTCAGGGAGCACCAAAACGAATATATCCACTATCAACTCAAATTCGAAAATTTTGACGAAAACAATACTTTATTCATATACATTGTATAGGGGGGAGAAAGTAAAACTCTGATAAGAGAAAAGAGGATTTTGAAGGCAGTGAATATAATTTGTAAAGTTTCATGTTGCTCAAACGCTTCCTTGCAGTCATGTCCGTCAAGCGCGCCTTGCGTGTGAAACTTACATTTTCCATAGCATGCTTTGTCTTCGTAGACAGATTTTATCTCATTATCATGTGTCATGACAATTAAATGAGTTTCATTTGTAGCTTTACTAAAATGGATTTGCAAATACTTGTAGAGTTTAAGCATCTCAGTTTAATGAATATCAAAACAATTACTGTTTATTTCATTAAAATATTTTTGTTAGTCACTTTAAATACATCGGTACCAACATTGTTTTAATATGGGTAGACTTTGGAATATTTTTTATTGTTTTTTTGTTTACATTAGTTAGAATTATGTTGTAGGAGTGAAGTAAAAGTTACTTCAGAAATATTCTTTTTACTACCTAATAATATGCAGACATTTCAGAAATATTCTTTTTACTACCTAATAATATGCGGAAAGTGTGTAATATTTCAGTTATCTGTGGTGTTGATAGCTCAAAATTAAGTTCCATTTAATCAGTTTCTTTGTATATCTCTGAATTTGTAGTTTCGAAGTTGTCTGTCTTATGTTCACTGTATTCAAAAACAGAGATTTAGGTTTCATCAGTTGCGATATAACGATGCTTGAATACGTAAAATTCTAATCAGAAATCACCTGTGAATTTTGTGTTTTGATTTACAGTTTGAGAGGAGTTTTTAATTCTTCGGTAAGTGAACCCAGTCAGTTTCCCACAAATTTTATCCACCCCCAAACAAAATGTCAAGGTTGCATTTTTATTTAATACTTCGTTATGATTTAAAATTGATATTTTTGCTGTAACAGCTCTCTCGCAAATTTTTTTACTTTCTCGCTGTATAAATGCTTTTAGTGATTTGGTACTTTGATGTTTTAAGCGTTTTAAACTTTCTCTTAACTACCTTGTACATGCATTGTGGAATCTCTTGGAATTAGTTTCGTATTAATCAAGTATATATAAAGTATCTAAAAACTAATTTTCAACATGTGTCATTGAGTTGAGAAGGGGTTAAATAAAACACGAGTCTTTTAAAACGTCTGTATTATAGTACCATCTACAGGGGGGTGGCACATCGTCAAGCCAAAGTATCAAAACAAGCATATATACAATGAGACGAAATAGCAGTAGACTAGTCTACATCTAGATCCATATACAAACAAATACACAGTTGGCAAACTGGCCAATGGGGCGCTGAGCTCAGGTAGCCCCCCAGAGTCAGTTTGGACACTCGCGCGCACATTTATACACCTATCTTATTGTATCCGATTCGGTATTGTCACGGTTGTATGATATGATTATGTACAACATTCACTGGAAAATATTTATGGGACTATGATACCCTGTAGTTTTATTGTTATACCTAATCGCAACGAATGTTAATAAGCTATTCTAAAATATCGTATATTCTAAGGGTATAATGCCTTGTAAACATTTCTCCTCGAAAAATAACTTTCAGTGCTCAACTTATTCGTTACAAATATAAGGTTATAAATCTCACAAAACTTGAACATTGTAAAATGATTAGAATTTGAATATTCCAACTTTCCGATATCGATTTACTTATTATAATTTGACTGTCATAGGCTAGGCAGACATTTCACAACTTACAAGACTTTTACTTTCGGCAAGTCAAGTTATCTAAAAGGCAACACACATTAAATAAAAATGGTCGATCATGACACAATTCATTGAGTTTAGACATAATCAATCACTAATTAAAGCTAAAATAATTATTCATTTAAATGTTGAATTACTTCGTAAAAAAGGTAGAATGCTATTTTTTTTATACATTCCGCTACTCTATCCATAGTTAGAGCTAGAAAACATAACCCTGTAAAATGAGTAAGAACCTTAAAAAAACCCTGCAGAATCTAGCCTTTGACGAATATTTATTATTTTAAATTACATATTACACAAAGTGAAGAGCTCTAATGAGAAAAGAGTAGTTTTACTTGTAGTGAGATCAGTGTGATAAAATTGATATACCTGAAGAGATTGTACTTATTTTAATAATGATAGTAATGCTTAAAACTTAATTTTACCCAGCATGAACTGAATTTTTACGCTACATTGTAATTGGGTTTTTACCTGTTTTGGAGTGTTTTGTTAATAAATTTATAAAAATAATAAATAAATAAATAAATAAATAAATAAATAAATAAATATATATATATATATGTATAAATAAATAATTAAATAAATAAATACAAAAATAAAAAAATAAAAAAATAAAATAAATAAATAAAACGGCTAAGAAAAAAAGACCCTCGTGTCCTTTTGGAATTATTTCTCTCAATTTTTTTACAATTTGTATGATTGGGTTATTTTAGAAATGTCCTGCATTGTCCTGCAAAGATTTGCTAATTATTTTATACTAGCTCATTTGTCGATCACAATACATAGATTAACAGACAACCTCTTTGAATTATCTTAATTTTTAGAGTTAACATTAAATGAGTTTAGTGCTCTACATTAACTAGACCCCTATTATGTCTCTTTGAATGGAGGGCCACAACGGTTATACAGTATGACATTTTTGTAGAATGAGGGTTACTCAAGGGTTCGGATACTTATAAACATGTATAAAAAGCTTCGTTACAGCTTTCATGTCTGATCTTCTGCCATTCTAATCTTACTGAGGGTCAGCTTTAGTAACTGAACTTCTCAACTCAGTGTTAAAAGGGCGAAGCGTAACTGTACTTATCAACAGTATCGTACCTTAAGGAAGATCAGACACTAAAGCTTGCCCATTTTTGTGATCCGATAACAACAGATGTTTAGTGACTAATTCGATATACTGTTCCGGTAATCATCAGTATGAAATAGAATCGTTTCGATAACCACAAATAACCGAAATCACGTCAAATTCATTATTCGATTCTTTCACAAACATTAAACGTACCGTAATATAATGACACTTTTTAAGACTAAACTGAACATAACACACCCAAACCAAGTACTAAATAAAAACGGTACCAACATAAACTAAACTAAATTACCTTTTTTTCACATCATCCGACATCTTGAACTGAGGTACTGTCCATAACCAATAACCGTATACTTTCATAAAATAACAAAACAATCGATAAATGCGTAGAGTCGTATGTATATATTGTTTTGCCCAACAAACTATTCATATCGAAGTTGGACTATCATCGTTCGATATTGTTTTCTTAAAGACGTGTGTTGAAATAAAAATTAATCGTCAGCTATAGGAACGAATGGCAGAGCATCAGATATGAAGGTCATACCAATGCTCCTAACAAATATAATATGAAGTGATGTTTTTTTACCAAAATCAAAGTTCAGTTGTCAAGGTTAATCGTACCTACTGGAATTTTCTGTGCATCTTCAGTTGTTTACAGACTGCTGTGCTAACCTTCGGAAATCCTATTAAGAAATGCACATAAATTAAAATACCTCTACACTAAAAACATTTCACACGGATTTCCAAAAATAAAATAACTCAAGAAAATTCATTGTTGATTGAAGGTATATGTCTCACGTATACCTACAAGGTACCGACAATCGGCAAAAAAAGAGAAAAAACTTAAACTACCAAGAATCCACGTATCGCTACAAAATAATACGGATTCTATTTTCCTCTCGATACCTTCCTTGAAAAGATTACTTGAACACTTACAGAACTTGACAGTATATTCTTCTATGGCCTACAGAACGTAATTGCCAGCTGCAATATCGCGTGGTTATCTGCGTCACCAATAACGTTTAGCAGTACTGTTCAATTTTGTACAGAATCGGCTTGAATAAAAGCTAACTTTTTCTGCAGTAGAATCATGACAGTAACTAAATCAAAGTTATTTCCCAATTCCTACAGAGAGTCATCTCTATGATTGCTCTGAACCACCCCCTCTGTCCCTGCAGAAAACTACCCCCTCCGTCCCTCCAGTAGAGTTACTTATCCCAGTGATTGCTCCTCTGTCCTCCTCCGTTAAATCAAAAGATACATCCCAGTGATTGCTCTAAACTGTCCCTCCCCTGTCTCTGCAGTTGAGCCATCCCAGTGATTGATCTCGACTTTCCCTCCCCTGTCTTGCAGTGGAATCATCCCAGTGATTGCTCTAAACTGTCCCTCCCCTGTCTCTGCAGTTGAGCCATCCCAGTGATTTATTTAAACTGTCCCTCCCCTGTCTCTGCAGTGGAATCATCCCAGTGATTGCTCTAAACTGTCCCTCCCCTGTCTCTGCAGTTGAGCCATCCCAGTGATTTATCTAAACTGTCCCTCCCCTGTCTCTGCAGTGGAATCATCCCAGTGATTGCTCTAAACTGTCCCTCCCCTGTATCTGCAGTCGAGTCATCCCAGTGATTGCTCTAAACTGTCCCTCCCCTGTATCTGCAGTTGAGTCATCCCAGTGATTGCTCTAAACTGTCCCTCCCCTGTATCTGCAGTTGAGTCATCCCAGTGATTGCTCTAAACTGTCCCTCCCCTGTATCTGCAGTCGAGTCATCCCAGTGATTGCTCTAAACTGTCCCTCCCCTGTATCTGCAGTGGAATCATCCCAGTGATTGCTCTAAACTGTCCCTCCCCTGTATCTGCAGTTGAGTCATCCCAGTGATTGCTCTAAACTGTCCCTCCCCTGTATCTGCAGTTGAGTCATCCCAGTGATTGCTCTAAACTGTCCCTCCCCTGTATCTGCAGTCGAGTCATCCCAGTGATTGCTCTAAACTGTCCCTCCCCTGTATCTGCAGTCGAGTCATCCCAGTGATTGCTCTAAACTGTCCCTCCCCTGTATCTGCAGTGGAATCATCCCAGTGATTGCTCTAAACTGTCCCTCCCCTGTATCTGCAGTTGAGTCATCCCAGTGATTGCTCTAAACTGTCCCTCCCCTGTATCTGCAGTCGAGTCATCCCAGTGATTGCTCTAAACTGTCCCTCCCCTGTATCTGCAGTTGAGTCATCCCAGTGATTGCTCTAAACTGTCCCTCCACTGTATCTGCAGTTGAGTCATCCCAGTGATTGCTCTAAACTGTCCCTCCCCTGTATCTGCAGTTGAGTCATCCCAGTGATTGCTCTAAACTGTCCCTCCCCTGTATCTGCAGTTGAGTCATCCCAGTGATTGCTCTAAACTGTCCCTCCCCTGTCTCTGCAGTTGAGTCATCCCAGTGATTGCTCTAAACTGTCCCTCCCCTGTATCTGGAGTTGAGTCATCCCAGTGATTGCTCTAAACTGTCCCTCCCCTGTATCTGCAGTTGAGTCATCCCAGTGATTGCTCTAAACTTTCCCTCCCCTGTCTCTGCAGTGGAATCATCCCAGTGATTGCTCTAAACTGTCCCTCCCCTGTCTCTGCAATTGAGTCATCCCAGTGACTGCTATAAACTGTCCCTCCCCTGTCTCTGCAATTGAGTCATCCCAGTGACTGCTATAAACTGTCCCTCCCCTGTCTCTGCAGTGGAATCATCCCAGTGATTGCTCTAAACTGTCCCTCCCCTGTATCTGCAGTTGAGTCATCCCAGTGATTGCTCTAAACTGTCCCTCCCCTGTCTCTGCAGTGGAATCATCCCAGTGATTGCTCTAAATTGTCCCTCCCCTGTATCTGCAGTTGAGTCATCCCAGTGATTGCTCTAAACTGTCCCTCCCCTGTCTCTGCAATTGAGTCATCCCAGTGACTGCTATAAGCTGTCTCTCCCCTGTCTCTGCAGTTGAGTCATCCCAGTGACTGCTTTAAACTGTCCCTCCCCTGTCTCTGCAGTTGAGTCATCCCAGTGACTGCTATAAACTGTCCCTCCCATGTCTCTGCAGTTGAGTCATCCCAGTGACTGCTATAAACTGTCCCTCCCCTGTATCTGCAGTTGAGTCATCCCAGTGACTGCTTTAAACTGTCCCTCCCCTGTCTCTGCAGTTGGGTCATCCCAGTGACTGCTATAAACTGTCCCTCCCCTGTCTCTGCAGTTGAGTCATCCCAGTGACTGCTATAAACTGTCCCTCCCCTGTCTCTGCAGTTGAGTCATCCCAGTGACTGCTTTAAACTGTCTCTCCCCTGTTTCTGCAGTCGAGTCATCCCAGTGATCGCTGTAAACTGTCTCTCCCCCTGTCTCTGCAGTCGAGTCATCCCAGTGATTGCTCTAAACTGTCCCTCCCTTGTCTCTGCAGTTGAGTCATCCCAGTGACTGCTATAAACTGTCCCTCCCCTGTATCTGCAGTTGAGTCATCCCAGTGATTGCTCTAAACTGTCCCTCCCCTGTATCTGCAGTTGAGTCATCCAAGTGATTGCTCTAAACTGTCCCTCCCCTGTCTCTGCAGTTTAGTCATCCCAGTGATTGTTCTAAACTGTCCCTCCCCTGTATCTGCGGTTGAGTCATCCCAGTGATTGCTCTAAACTGTCCCTCCCTTGTATCTGCAGTTGAGTCATCCCAGTGATTGCTCTAAACTGTCCCTCCCCTGTATCTGCAGTTGAGTCATCCCAGTGATTGCCCTAAACTGTCCCTCCCCTGTATCTGCAGTTGAGTCATCCCAGTGATTGCTCTAAACTCTCCCTCCCCTGTATCTGCAGTTGAGTCATCCCAGTGATTGCTCTAAACTGTCCCTCCCCTGTATCTGCAGTTGAGTCATCCCAGTGATTGCTCTAAACTGTCCCTCCCCTGTCTCTGCAGTTGAGTCATCCCAGTGATTGCTCTAAACTGTCCCTCCCCTGTATCTGCAGTTGAGTCATCCCAGTGATTGCTCTAAACTTTCCCTCCCCTGTATCTGCAGTTGAGTCATCACAGTGATTGCTCTAAACTTTCCCTCCCCTGTCTCTGCAGTGGAATCATCCCAGTGACTGCTCTAAACTGTCCCTCCCCTGTCTCTGCAATTGAGTCATCCCAGTGACTGCTATAAACTGTCCCTCCCCTGTCTCTGCAATTGAGTCATCCCAGTGACTGCTATAAACTGTCCCTCCCCTGTCTCTGCAGTGGAATCATCCCAGTGATTGCTCTAAACTGTCCCTCCCCTGTATCTGCAGTTGAGTCATCCCAGTGATTGCTCTAAACTGTCCCTCCCCTGTCTCTGCAATTGAGTCATCCCAGTGACTGCTATAAACTGTCTCTCCCCTGTCTCTGCAGTTGAGTCATCCCAGTGACTGCTTTAAACTGTCCCTCCCCTGTCTCTGCAGTTGAGTCATCCCAGTGACTGTTATAAACTGTCCCTCCCCTGTCTCTGCAGTTGAGTCATCCCAGTGACTGCTCTAAACTGTCCCTCCCCTGTATCTGCAGTTGAGTCATCCCAGTGACTGCTTTAAACTGTCCCTCCCCTGTCTCTGCAGTTGGGTCATCCCAGTGACTGCTATAAACTGTCCCTCCCCTGTATCTGCAGTTGAGTCATCCCAGTGATTGCTCTAAACTGTCCCTCCCCTGTATCTGCAGTTGAGTCATCCCAGTGATTGCTCTAAACTGTCCCTCCCCTGTATCTGCAGTTGAGTCATCCCAGTGATTGCTCTAAACTGTCCCTCCCCTGTATCTGCAGTTGAGTCATCCCAGTGATTGCTCTAAACTGTCCCTCCCCTGTATCTGCAGTCGAGTCATCCCAGTGATTGCTCTAAACTGTCCCTCCCCTGTATCTGCAGTTGAGTCATCCCAGTGATTGCTCTAAACTGTCCCTCCCCTGTATCTGCAGTTGAGTCATCCCAGTGATTGCTCTAAACTGTCCCTCCCCTGTATCTGCAGTTGAGTCATCCCAGTGATTGCTCTAAACTGTCCCTCCCCTGTATCTGCAGTTGAGTCATCCCAGTGATTGCTCTAAACTGTCCCTCCCCTGTCTCTGCAGTTTAGTCATCCCAGTGATTGTTCTAAACTGTCCCTCCCCTGTATATGCAGTTGAGTCATCCCAGTGATTGTTCTAAACTGTCCCTCCCCTCTATCTGCAGTTTAGTCATCCCAGTGATTGTTCTAAACTGTCCCTCCCCTGTATCTGCAGTTGAGTCATCCCAGTGATTGCTCTAAACTGTCCCTCCCCTTTCTCTGCAGTTTAGTCATCCCAGTGATTGCTCTAAACTGTCCCTCCCCTGTCTCTGCAGTTTAGTCATCCCAGTGATTGCTCTAAACTGTCCCTCCCCTGTCTCTGCAGTTTAGTCATCCCAGTGATTGCTCTAAACTGTCCCTCCCCTGTCTCTGCAGTTTAGTCATCCCAGTGATTGCTCTAAACTGTCCCCCCCTGCTGTATCTGCAGTGGAGTCATCGTTGATAATAATAGCAGTTATGTGGACTACTAGTGCCCATCCGGCCAACATGTAAAACATGTAATCTTTTCAGTCAATAACTCAAAGAGTATTTTGATATATTTATTAAACTAAATGTTTAGTAAGTAAATCCATTTTCAATTGGAAATTGAACTTTAATGGAATTTCAAATGTAATTTTCAATGGAAATTCAATGTCGTTTTTTAAGTAACGATTTAGTACCACATGTCACATTGGTTGTATTTCAGCATAGCTAACTGATTTCTAATGTATCATTTTACATCAACAATAATCGTTTAGTATGATCAGCATACATGTTTCTGAATTCAAAAACTATTTTAGGCCAACATAAAATCCATTTCTCGCCACGTGGTTACGTCCGTCGTTTTGAAAAACGTATTATGAAAAAATGTGTGTACATATAAAAGACAACGCACAATGTATAATACACGAACGAAAATACACTATGTCTACATGGTCTTAATTCATACATGTCTTAATTGAGACTAAAGTATAAGACTATGTAGATAATGTGCATCTCCGTTCATGTCCTACTTAGATAAAGATGAACTGAACTTCAGAACATGTTTACTTAGCCATACTGTAAGACGTTGTTGACTTGAATAAAAAAAGGTGTATTACTTAAGCGGTCCCAAGCACCTGGCCAGGTAATAGTGTTTTAAAATTACTATGCAGAGTCTCTCTGATTAGCTAGAGTTGTGGTTGGTGGAAATATTCATGTAGTCTGTGTGTTTATTCAAATTTAAATTAGCAATATTATTGCTAAGTAATATATCGTTACTATAATTTGGAATAAGAATTTTTCTTTACTGAAAAAGTTCCACAGGCAATTATTAGTAACTCTAATGTTAAACAAATTAATACAACTTGTTTGTGATCTTAAAAAGAAGCAAGATTTTAACATGGATATTAGATCAATGAGCAAGTATATCGATTAGGAAAATAGTGGAGTCCATACTAAGACTAAAATGCTACTAAACAGTAACCACTTAAAAAAATCACATTTTCTGTTTGCACTGCCACACCAGCAATATAACAGGAATTATACACCTTATTAAAACTACGGTACTTTTTTTAAACTTAAAATTTAAAATATATCTCCCCTATATTATTGACACAAATTTTAATTATATAATAAATTTTAATAAAAATGTTATATTTTTCTAAGAACTATCATACTATCACTTTCTTTTCTTATAATATTCATCAGGCAGTTTAAAGATGGAGGAAAATAGCTAGGAATGGAATAGAATTGAAAATCTTATAAAATTCATTAATAATCATAAAAAAAACATATATTCTGAATAGTAATTCCGCAATATGAGGCTTATACCATTTTTTATAACCAATTTCATACAACAAACTTGCAAGGCAATAGTTTTCTTTTTTTAAGAACAATAAATAAATTATATTATAGTGATTCTTTCAAATATTATTAAACACCAACATGAGTCTTACATGAAAAACAAATTTCACAACGTCTGTCTAATATACTTGTTTTTCAATATGCTTCGTAAATCTAATTTCACGCAAAGAAGTATTATCGATTTTAATTATTGTTATGTTAGAACACCTTAACAAGAAATTATACTACCATTTGTCAACTATTAACATTCACTAAATTTCAATAACATATCAAATCGGAATTTTATACGGATACAAATACAACAAAACAGTAACAAGCGTACAATAACAATGATCTAGACAATCTACAACGACACAAAAACGAACAATGACTATTGTCAGATCGAGCCGCATGGTCTGACGAACATTGACAATTGATAAATTTAGTTACAACGGTCTGACAAATAATAACTATTGTCAGTTATAGCTGAATTGGTCTGAAGCACAATTGATTCAAGTTATTAACAGTGGTTGGAAAAATAATAACCAGGTCGTCTTTTTGACAGTGACCAAGGATGATGAATTTAAAATTTAGTAATTTTCGAACAAATGATTGGTTAGTACAGGGTGTTTTTTGAATGCAAACCATTTTTAAGACTGAATAATGCACGTATAAATATGGAAATGGGTATTGTTTTGTTAATCTTTACATTTTATTCAACCTATTATTTAAGTTTGATCACGTTTAGTATACATCATGTGTTCAAACAATCCGCCATTGACATTTTTGTATAAAGTTGTGCTCTCTCCATCAAATTCCCGAACACGTGTTGCGTGGTACCTCTTTGAATTTCTTGCATTAAAATTGTTATGTTTGTTTTGAGGTGCTGAATATCCTGTGAATTGTTATAGAAAGCCTTACTTTTTATATATCCCCAAAGAAAATAATATAGTGGCGTCAAATCCGGGGATCTTGGGGGCAATAAGCCTTCATTGATAAAATAAAGTTTTGGGTTGCGTAAAAAAAACAAAAAAACACCCTATATAACCTTAAATAAAACCCCTTTTTGCTGCTCGAGCCCAGTGTTCTCAAAAATTACATTTTTTCATGCGATTTACATTTAGATTTCTAGCCAGCATAAACATTGTGACTCGTCTAGTCACAGGGGTGATAATCGTTACCGACTGCAAATTTCTTCAGTGATTCAAAGAATCACTGATGAGATATAAGGGGTTTTAGTGTCGGTATTGACAGCTGTATTTGAACAATTCTCAAACTAAATATAGTCGGTGAGATATAACAAGTAATAATGGATTGAGTGGAGTTTGTGTGATAATTATGTGTTTTAACCACGTAGCAGCCATGGTCATGATTACCTATGGTCATGATAACTGCTGACCAATAGAGCTATGGTCGCCTGAGGAATAATTACTACTGTCAGAAGAAGCCAATGTGGTCTGAAGAACGATTAGACATTTATCGATACAACGTGCCTCAACAACAAATGAAAACCGTGCATGTTACAATTACAAGAAACCGATCCATTGAATCCATTTGAAACTCATGCGGTACTAGAAGATAGAACAGGAAATCCAAGTTAACCCTTGAGCGAGCGCTTCACCGGCAAAACGCGAGCGGGCGCATGCGGAGTTTTACTCCGCAACACTAGATTACACATATTTAACCCATTTTACTTGTTTTATAACGAAATATTGTATTTAAATGTTGACAATCTTCATTAGGAATCACATTTTATCGTCGATTCAATTAATTTTTCAACTTAATAGGTGTAATATTTCAATTAAACATAGTAAGTAATTTTCTAGTATAAAATATGTATTATTTACATTTTTGGACTTTTCATTTCGCTTCTTTTTTTTCGAAAGCAAAAGGAAAAGTCAAAAAATTAAAAATAATTACAAATCCATTGCTGTTATGAATTTTAAAATAGGCATCAGTGTCTGTGTAACGGGAGAGGGCGCTCCGCAAACTGAGACGGCATCTTTGAATTGATTATAACGAGGTACCCAGGGGGGTTGGGGGGTATAAATAGCTTTACGAAATTCCTGGAATGAGGGACATAAAGTACGGAGCCGGACACGACCGCCGACACCCGTTATGTCTGTTTATTTTAACATAAAAACACGTGCGGAGGAAAACTCCGCGTGCGCCCGCTCGAGGGTTTTAATTCATCTTATGTAACAAAAAATAGGCATATCGATATGTGTCTCTTCGATATGTACAAACGCATCAGTCCTGCAGCTACGATCGTAATTCACTAATTCTAATACCGGCCTTCGAACTCGTCCCTCGTACGATACAAAAATATAGCCTACACTTAATTAACTTAGACTAGAAACCTAGAACGGTTTTAAGCTAGGATATACCAGGGATGAAGCGCAGTCGAGTGGGTCAGGAATCCTTGAATCGTCTAATCGGATATAAAATAACATAGATTAGGCCGACCAAACCCTTTCTTGCAAAGCAACGACTATATATATGTATATGTAAACGGTGAATATTTATAAATTTAACATATATAAATTTAAATTACAGGTATATATCGAACATTTACAGGCTACAGTTTCTCATACACAGTAATATAAATTAAAATTGTCATAGGGTTTCTTACAATAAATATTTGACTTTGGCACATAAGTTTTAAACACCAAAAAACTAAAGAAACAAAGCGTAATACATAAAACGATTTTTCAATGCTTCAAGAATTCCCGTCACATATATTAATGTAAGTAAGGTCAATGTACAATGTTATCAATACAAATTTAACGTGCATGGAATTCACGTCATATGGAAATCTCCTTTTAAAAGTCTTGTAAAAGTCTTTTTAAACTGATGATTCGCGAGAGCATAGCAAAAAGGATTCATCGGACTGTTGGCATAACATAGAAAGTATGAGAATAGGTATAAGTATTCATTCGTGCACGGGGGATCGTTGCAGAAGCCCTCTACTAACGCCAGAATGTGGTAGGGAGTCCAACAGGCCACAAAAGCACCTAATATGAACGATATAGTGCGAAACGCTTTTCTCGCTCTATTTTCAGACTTCGATTTCTGCCTGCCGATTCCTTTTTTACCTTTAGCCTTGAGACGTTTCCCTATAGTTTTTACAAAATCCCTTCGAGAGCCTTCCCTCTTCTCGGTCGAATCTTTCTTCTTTAGCGATTCTTTTTTTACCTCCGGTGTAGGAGGGGCCGACTGGATGTTCTGAATGGTCGCTACAGAGTTTGAAGTCGTAGAAATAATTGTCGCAGGAGTTCCACTTGGGACATCCACGGCAGGTTGATCTTCCGGAGCAGGCACTACTGTAGTGACGGGTTTTTGGCTCTCAACGGATTCCAAGCTGACCTCGGTATTGACTTTCGTGATCGGTGGATTGGATGTTTTAGGCGGGGGCCCCGACACTTGCTGAGCCGCTGCTCGGATGAGGGCCGCCTGCAGCAGGGAGGTGTTGCTGACTGTCAGCACGTTGTGAACGGGCGATGGAGGCGCAGTCGTCGAGCTGTTGGGGAAACTCAATGACGAAGGCGGACTCTCTACACTCGGAGAGGGAACTATCACCGAACTTTCGTCCATATATTTCAGATCCGAGTTATCTAGGCCGACGAGAATGTCGTATGTGACGTTATATACACCGTGGGTGTTGGTAACCAATAGACTCCTCGGGCGGTCGGTGCTGGCGAGAGATCCGTCGGACTCGGGCGTGCTGCCCTGGAACTGGGCGGGGGGTGGGATTATCCGCTGGGACTGCTGAGACTGCTGAGACTGGTGCGACGGTTGAGACTGGTGGGATTCTAGAGATTTCTGTGATTGCAAAGATTGGTGAGAGGGGTGTGACATCTGAGACTGGTGCGAGTGAATGCTGGATGCCGGGAGAGAAGACGCTTCCGATGCGGACTTGACGCTTCGTGCGTCGTCTTTGAAGAAATCCTCTTTTTGTGCTAATACCGGGGTCAAGGTTTTGGACGACATGTTACCCGGTGTCGCCTCCGAAGGATTTTCGGTATCCAGTAAGCTCGTCTCAGGAATCAAAGGTAGACCTACGGAGGGAACGAACTCTGCTTGAGGAGTGGTCGAGCTAGAGTTCATTTTGTTCGCTGAAGTACTGGATTCGGGAGATTTTATTGGAATAAGTCCGTTCGGTCTAGCGTTGCTGGCGTTCATGAAAACCTGAAGTGCTCCTGAACTGACTACGATGTTCGCGATTGAAGATCTTTTTCTGGACCAGTCGACCTTTTGAACGGGCAACGTTTCTTTTGGCGCGGCAGTACTGTCCTCGTCCGAGTCGAAAGCAGGACTGCTGGATCTCTCCGACTTTTCTTGCTCGTTACTCCCGTTCGTGTTTTGTTTTTTGTCGATTGAAGTAGTGGTTTCCCCTGTTATATTACTAGACGTTCCAGTAGTCGAAGACTTCTTCTGACTTGAGGACGATTCTCCACTGATCTGCTGGCTTACTTGAGGAGGACCGGGAGCGTTTGCGCTGCTACTTGATGTCTTCGGCTTGTCTTGGCTCAGAAGTGTGCTTTGTGTCTTCGACAGTCCGATGCCTGCCGCTCTACCGGCCATTCCTGACATCGCCCCAGCGCTCAGAGCAACCATGGACTGCATTTTCCTTTGTTTCGCTTCACTTTTCTTCTGCATGTCGTAGGCTACTTTGTAGATGCCTCCATAAAGAATGAATAGAACTACTAAAGTTGTCCAATAGTATCCGATTATTAAAGCTGTATTGAATACTGGATCTTTCAGGAACTGTACTGCACATTGTCCTGCAAATAAAAAATGGGTTATTAATACCACTTATCTAAGTTATACGTTATGTTTCATAAAACAGAAATAGTGTTAATGAATGTTAAAGTTTTGTGCTCGTGAAAAAAATTATCAGCTAATATGTAATTTGAAGATTTAGGCCTACAAGGTAAAATTTGATAAATGTATTCTAAACCTATTAAAATTAGACAAACTTGCATCTACGTATTGTACCCTACCCACATTAAACGATTTAATGATATTTTAGGCTTATATTTTGATTAGGATTTTTGCGGACATTTGCCATCACTGATGGCAAATGTCCGCAAAAATCCTAATCAAAATATAAAATCACCATCACCAACAATGAATTTTAAACAAAGAATTTTAGGCTTGCCTCAAAATCCAGAAAATTTCAGTCATTACATAGAAACTTGACTTCAAACATCGTAAAACCAAAAATCTATGTATAGCTACATGAGTTTTCTTCAAAAAACTGTTACCTTACCAGAACAGAACAGAACAGAACTGTACTGTACCACAGAACAGAACAATCTGCAACAGATCAGAACAGACCTGAACAGATCTGTTCTGATGTCTGAACGGATCTGTTCTGTTCTGTACTGTTATCTGTACAGAACTGTTTTCTGTAATGATAACAGTTTTTTGAAGAAAACTCAAGTAGCTATTTTAAGTTAAAAACTGTAATTAATTACAATGTACTTCAGTGATAAGACGTTTACTTTGTTCTAAAGTATTAGCGTCACCTGGTAGTAAGTCACGAAATCCGACGAAGTGCTCCCATCCAAAAATACTGATAAAGAAGAGAAGAGCCGGGATAATCCATGTTATAGTGACCATCCAGATGACCCTGTTCTTGGTCCTCCAGCTTCGATACTTAGCTGCGATTTTCACGGAGCAGAACCTGCAAGATCAAACATAAAAGTGTATAAGTTATTTTGTATATATTTTAGCTTACAAAATTTTATTTTATTATGGAACTAGAACTTGACAAATCACCTGTCAATTTTATTTGATGTAATGTAATGATTGAAAATGAATGAATAAATGAATAAATGAATGAATAAATGGAATAAATGAATGAATGAATGAATAGATGGATGGATGGATGGATGTATGGATGGATGGATGGATGGTTGGATGGATGGATGGATGGATGGATGGATAGATGGATGGATGGATGGATGGATGGATGGATGTATGGATAAGTAAATGAATAAATAAATAAATAAATAAATAAATAAATAAATAAATAAATAAATAAATAAATAAATAAATAAATAAATAAATAAGTAAATAAAAAGAAAAATAATATAGTCATTGTCTGAGGGTTGTGCCGAAAGGTTATACTGTTCACTCCCTATAGAACGTTGTCTGTTAGGTTATAGACGATGTTTGGAAAAGTTTGTACGTGGTTCTCGTTTCCTTTGGCCAATTACCTACGATGTTTTATCATGAATATTGCTCTTAAATCGGTTTTACAAATCGTCTTCACGATTGCTATGTAATAGGAAGGATTCTATTCTAATTATTACATCAAATAAAAATCATTAATTAATTACCTTATTGTATACTATATTAGTATATAAACTCATGATAGCTAATTTTTTTATTTTGTTTCCGTGTTATCCTAACAAAAGCTATCATATGCTTGAAAAATATGTTTAGGGACAAGGTTGTACAAGGTTGATTAGGAAAATAGTCACCCTGGAACTTTGTTTAGCACACGCTACAGTGTGGACATGACCATGATATAAACTAAATCAATTTATCCAGCGTTGACACATAAATAATCCCTAAACATATTTTTAGATCACATAATGATAGTTTTTGTTAGGATAAAACAGATACATAATCAAAAATTTAGCTACAATGGGTTTATTTATTTACTAAAATAGTATACAATAGGGCAATCAATAAATAACTTTGATTTGATGTAATAATTAAAATATAATCTTTCCTATTACATAAAAATCGTGAAGACGATATGTAAAACCGATTTAAGAGGTGGATATGAAAAATAATTTTAGCAGTTCAAAACTAGTAACTATAAAAAATTGGTCAAAGTGCATTCGAGATTTAGATCAACGACTCGGGGTCATTGAGAAGATTTTCCTCATTATTATAAAATTAATAATTAATAGATTAGATCTGATTGTATATTTTCAATTAGATTTTTCGGGTGTACCCAGGCTATGTTGTCTGTGATTTTAGAAAATTGCGGGTTAGTTTTAAGCATATCGTGCCTCCCGTTAGAAGCCTAACAGCCTTTCACTATGTACTGTTGTCAGTGCACCGACATAACGAGATCTATTGATTTCAAATTCACTTTGAAAAAAGAACACAATGTTGGACTATAAATGTGTCTTGTAAGGTCATAAGGAGGTCAAACTATGTAGTTGAGCTACAGTCTCAAAAGCCTTAACCTCTAAGACAAAATCAATGTTGCATTTTTTACTCAGAAATCTATGTAGCCTATAAACTATTAATTTTTTCATACACCAACGAAATAGTGCTACTGGGAAAGGAGAACTACATTAAAAAACAGAAAATTCCATCAATGAAAATAACTTCAAAAACTTCCAAGAGATCTTACCAAGAAATATCAGAAAAGGCATACAGAAGTAATCGAAAAATCTCCAAAAGTGATATCCAAAGAATGTATCACAATGTATCATAATTATATGAACGTTATAAATTCCAAAGCACCAGTGTTGAAGGAAATCCCGAAAATGCGTAAGAAATATGTATTTCTTAGGCATCTAGTAAACTTTTTAGTAAAGAAAGCTACCTGAAGATTTAGAACTAGAATAGAAATATAATGTAAAAATCAGTTATAATTTTGCTGATAAAGATTAGGACATCCAGTTTTTCTCAAACGATAGGCTTGTTTGTTTTTATATTTTGAATGTGTACACAAACATATATGTAAATGAAACAATGGAATTGTAAACAGGAAAAAATGTATGTAAATTAAATTACAAACATTATCCAAGATTGTTTGGAAACCAAATTATATCAGGTATAACAACAGATGTTGTGATCAGAATAATAGCTTGGCTATAAGTTTAAAATATGTTTTAGGACTAGAGGTTTTCCCACAGCATAAAGAATATGTTTATCTAGAAGTCCTAAAGAAAGATAAAGTTCTGGTGTATGCAAGATATGCTGATGGCATTCTCATAATCTTCAACGAAAGAGAGGGAAAAGAAAATTACAAAATAATGGAGGAATTAACAGCCACCATCCGTGCATGTCATTTACAAATTATTATAAAGAAGGTAACAAGATAAACTTCCAGGACCTGATATTAATTAAAAGAAAAGATTAGGTTTGTTTAGGTTACTACAACTAACTAGTTGAAGTATCAGTAACCCAAACAAACCTAACCTAACCTAACCTAACTTAGCGTCATAAAACAGTATTTCCGACATTTATTTTATGTTTATTTCTTCTTATGAACACATTCTCAGTAACATATCACAATACTGCAGGAAAAAAAATGCAGGTGACAATTGAATAGTAAAAGATTATCTAAATCAGTCCAGATATATACAATTTAAATGGCTGACTTTCCTGTTAGGGTAAACCTTATAGGTCTAGTTTGCGGCGTCGTATTATACTAATTAAGATCTTTAAACTAATGTAAATCTCAACCTATGTTTACGATAAAGATTTTCTTCTTACTCCTTTCGGGCCCCCTGGGAAAGCGGTAAATATATTACTTTTTTGTTCTCCTCAACATTTAGGTTTTTATAATAAATATTTAGATAAAATGTTGCATTACCGTATCTATGTGAGATAATAAAATATTGAACCGCTCCGGGACTTTTTTGTACACACTGTATGTAGCTAAGATGTATTTAATATTGCTACTAAGTGTTTGAAAAAGTTCAAAACACCCGCGTCTTTATGAAATACGTTTTTATATTTAGAAATGTGTATAAAGCCTACAAGTAATAAATATTTTAAATATACTGCATTATAGGTCGACACTTTTAAAAAGAGCCTTTTAACAGTTACATTTTCGACTGGCATTCCTGAGAACAATGCAGTTTTGTGAAACAGTTTTATAGTGATCATCTGAGACCCAATAGGAAACTTCATACCGAATTTCAGGTGTCTAGGTCTTACAATATCAGAAATAAGACCTTGAGTCGAATCAGCAGAAGGCTCTTTTGTAAGTTGTCGATCTTTAGTAATGTTTTGAAAATCACGTCGTTTAATGTAGTTTTATGATAATAGGTCAGTTATTTACCTGTTTTATAGTTCGCCATCAGATGAAGTCCAGAGCCCATTTCATAACGAATCACAAAAAATATCAATAAAATGATCCATTGGATCATATGGCGTTTAGTATTAATATTTGTTGTAACTCATTACGAAATGGGTCCCAGGTCTAAATCTATACGTGTTCTCAATCATTTATTGAATGAGACAATACGGCGAAACGTACGAATCCGTCTCCACCGTTAAAACCGCAGTTAAAAATCGAAATTTTTTGATATTTACAATCGATTATGTTAACCAAAACAACGTTTCGATATTATTATCGAAACGATAATTTAAAACATAAGATGTTTATCTGCATGATAGTGCAGTAAATAAACATTAATTTTAATAGGTTTAATCGTAATAAAATATTAAAAATCCGATAAATATGGTATCTTAATAATATCTTACAGTTACGATTACCGATTAAGTACATAAAATTTAGCTACACTTTAGCTGTAAGTACATAAACGTTGAGAAAATACACTTCGCACGACACTTTGGTACTACTGACGTATAAAATTTCCTAGGTACGAGTCGAACATGTCCTTCCTTCAATTATAAGAAAAAATTAAAAACTGGAAGTTATATTCAATGATACTCGACGACATATTGGAATTTTCGAGCCATGTAACTTACATCCATGTTTGGTTACACTGCATATATCCATATCTTTTATCACGTTTCATTCCTAGAATCATCGTAATACCACATGAAACTGAATTAGCTAACAAAGCAATTTTTTTAATCAATGGCTGACTGCCTGACCCTACTTACTGTAACAGGATAGTAAAAGGTATAACTGAAACCGACACTTTAATAAACGGTTAAACAGTAACCTAAATTGTTTATTTCAAATAAGCTTTATAATAATAACAATAAAACATATGTTTTTAAAGAAAATCTATTATATATCAAATCAAAAAATGTGGATTTTAACTTAGATTTCAACGGCGGAGACGGATTATAAAGTTTAGCTGACAATATTAGACCAACGACTCAAACATCGATTTTACCTGTCGATGGTGATGAGCAGCACGGTGTACTGCGAGACGAGACAGACGGTGTAGTCCACGCTCAGCCAGAGGTCGCAGAGTATCGGTCCCAGGTCCCAGTACCCCATCAGCACGTAGACTGTGTAGAAGGGCATTGACACAGTGCCTGAAATAAAAAAAACTTTTCGTCATACTGCTTCAAAAACAGCTGGATCGCATTCCGTAAGGTGATAGAATAGGACCCGGATTTTAGTAATTTACGACTCAAGTTACCGTCAAAACTTAGGTTTGGGAAATATGGGTGATTAAAGTAGCAGCTATGCGATGTACGGACAGCGATTTATTTAAGCTTGACATGAAGTATAAAAGAGAAACTGATGTGTGGCAGCATGAGGTATACATAGGGTGATAGAATAGGACAAGGACTTTAGTATTTTACCACTCAAGTTACCGTCAAAACTTAGGTTTGGGAAATATGGGTGATTAAAATAGTCAATATCGATGTATGGTGAGCGATCCATCTAAGTTTAACATGAAATATAACAGAAAAACGGAAGTGTGGCAACATGTGGTATACATAGGGTGATAGAATAGGACCTGGACTTTAGTATTTTACCACTCAAGTTACCGTCAAAACTTAGGTTTTGGAAATATGGGTAATTAAAGTAGTCAATATCCGATGAACGGACAGCGATCCATCTAGGTTTGACATGAAATATAAAAGAAAAACGGAAGTGTGGCAGCATGAGGTATACATAGGGTGATAGAATAGGACCAGGGATTTAGTAATTTACCACTCAAGTTACCGTCAGAACTTAGGTTGGGAAATATGGGTGATTAAAGTAGTCACTACGCGATGTACGGACAGTGATCCATCTAAGTTTGACATAAAATACAATAGAAAAACGGAAGTGTGGCAGTATGAGGTATACATAGGTTGATAGAATAGGACCAGAACTCAAGTATTACACCATTCAAGTTACCGCCAAAACTTAGGTTTGGGAAATATGGGTGATTAAAGTAGTCTCGGTAGATGTACGGACATGATGTACGGTCGATGTACGGACGGTAGAAGTACGGTAGATGGGTAGATGTACGGACAGCGATTTATCTAAGTTTGATATGAAATATTAATGAGATACGGAAGTGTGGCAACATGAGGTATACATAGAGTGATAGAATAGGACCAGGACTTTAGTATTATACCACTTAAGTTACCGTCAAAACTTAGGTTTGGGAAATGTGGGTGATTAAAATAGTCAATATCCGATATATGGACAGCGATACATATAGGTTGAACATGAAATATAATAGATAAAAGGATGTGTGGCAACATGAGGTATACATAGGGTGATAGAATAGGACCTGGACTTTAATATTGTACCACTCAAGTTACTGTCAAAACTTAGGTTTTGGAAATATGGGTGATTAAAGTAGTCAATATCCGATGTATGGACAGCGATCCATCTAAGTTTGACATGAAATATAATAGAAAAACTGAAGTGTGGCAACATGAGGTATACATAGGGTGATAGAATAGGACCAGGGCTTTAGTATTATACCACTCAAGTTACCGTCAAAACTTACGTTTGGGAAATGTGGTTGATTAAAGTAGTCGATAAGCAATGTGCGGACAGCAATCCGACTAGGTTTGAAATGGAATATAAAAGAGAAAGGGAAGTGTGGCAACATGAGGTATACATAGGGTGATAAATTTGACCAGGACTTTAGTATTATACAACTCAAGTTAGCGTCAAAACTTAGGTTTGGGAAATATGGGTGATTAAAGTAGTCACTATGCGATGTATGGACAGCGATTTATCTAAGTTTGACATGAAATATAAAAGAGAAACGGAAGTGTGGCAACATGAGGTATACATAGAGTGATAGAATAGTACCAGGACTTTAGTATTATACCACTCAAGTTACCGCCAAAACTTAGGTTTGGGAAATATGGGTGATTAAAGTAGTCACTATTCGATGTACGGACAGCGATTTATCTAAGTTTTTTATGAAATATAAATGAGATACGGAAGTGTGGCAACATGTGGTATACATAGAGTGATAGAATAGGACCAGGACTTTGGTATTTATCACTCAAGCTACCGTTAAAACTTAGGATTGGGAAATTTGTTTAATCAAGTAGTCAATATCCGATGTACTGACAGCGATCCATCTGTTTGACATGAAATAAAATAGAAAAACGGAAGTGTGGCAGTATGAGGTATACATAGAGTGATAGAATAGAACCAGTTCTGTAGTATTATATCACTCAAGTTACCGTCAAAACTTACGTTTGGGAAATGTGGGTGATTAAATTAGTCAATATCCGATTTACGGACAGCGATTTATCTAAATTTGACATGAAATATAAAAGATAAACGGAAGTTTGGGACCATGAGATATACATAGAGTGATAGAATAGGACCAGGACTTTAGTATTATACCACTCAAGCTACCGTCAAAACTTAGGTTTGGGAAATATGGGTGAATAAAGTAGTCACTATGCGATGTCCGGACAGCGATTTATCTAAATTTGGCATGAAATATAATAGAAAAACGGTTGTGCGGCAACATGAGGTATACATAGGGTAATACAATAGGACCAGGACTTTAGTATTTTACCACTCAAGTTACCGTCAAAACTTAGGATTGGGAAATTAGGTTAATCAAGTGATCAATATCCGATGTACGGACAGCGATCCATCTAAGTTTGACATGAAATACAATAGAAAAACAGAAGTCTGGCAGTATGAGGTATACATAGGGTGATAAATAAAAAAAAATGTGGAAGTATGGAGTATACATAGGGTGATAGAATAGGACCAGTACTGTAGTATTATACCACTCAAGTTACCACCAAAACTTATGTTTGGGAAATATGGGTGATTAAATTAGTCAATATCCGATGTACGGACAGCTATCCATCTAAGTTTGACATGAAATACAATAGAAAAACGGAAGTGTGGCAGTATGAGGTGTACATAGGGTGATAGAATATGGCCAGTACTGTAGTATTATACAACTCAAGTTACCGCCAAAACTTACAATTGGGAAATATGGGTTATTAAAGTTTGATATGAAATATAAATGAGATACGGAAGTGTGGCAACATGTGGTATACATAGAGTGATAGAATAAGACCAGGACTTTAGTATTTTACCACTCAAGTTACCGTCAACACTTAGGATTGGGAAATTGGTTAATCAAGTGGTCAATATTCGATGTACGGACAGCGATCCATCTAAGTTTGACATGAAATATAATAGAAACACGGTTGTGTTGCAACGTGAGGTATACATAGGGTGATAGAATAGGACCAGGACTTTAGTATTTATCACTCAAGTTACCGTTAAAATTTAGGAATGGGAAATTTGTAAAATCAAGTAGTAAATATCCGACGTACGGTTAGCGATCCATTTAAGTTTGACATGAAATATATAAGAAAAACGGAAGTGTGGCAACATTACGTATACATAGGATGATAGAATAGGACCAGAAATTCAGTATTATACCACTCATGTTACCGTCAAAACTTATGTTTGGGAAATGTGGGTGATTAAAGAAGTCGATAAGCAATGTGCAGACAGTAATCCGACTAGGTTTTAAATAAAATATAAAAGAGAAACGGAAGTGTGGCAACATGAGGTATACATAGGGTGATAAAATAGGACCATGACTTTAGTATTTATCACTTAAGTTACCGTTAAAACTTAGGATTGGGAAATTTGGTTAATCAAGTAGTCAATATCCGATATACGGTTAGCGATCCATCTAAGTTTGACATGAAATAAAATAGAAAAACGCAAGGGTGGCAGTATGAAGAATACATAGAGTGATAGAATAGGACCAGTACTGTAGTATTATACCACTTAAGTTACCACCAAAATTTAGGTTTGGGAAATATGGGTGTTAAAAAAAAAAACAGTCACGATGCGATGTACGGAAAGCGATCCGGGTAAGTTTGACATGAAATATAAAAGAGAAACGGAAGTGTGACAACATGTGGTATACAAAGGTTGATAGAATAGGACCTGGACTTTAATATCGTACCACTCAAGTTACCGTCAAAACTTAGGTTTTGGAAATACGGGTAATTAAAGAAGTCAATATCCGATGTACGGACAGCGATCTATCTAAGTTTGACATAAAATATAATAGAAAACGGATGTGTGGCAGTATGAGGTATACATAGAGTGATAGAATAGGTCCAGTACTGTAGTATTATATCACTCAAGTTACCGTCAAAACTTACGTTTGGGAAGTGTGGGTAATTAAAGTAGTCGCTAAGCAATGTGTGGTCAGCAATCCGACTAATTTTGAAATGAAATATAAAAGAGAAACGGAAGTGTGGCAGTATGAGGTATACATAGAGTGATAGAATAGGACCAGTACTGTAGTATTATACCACTCAACTTACCGCCAAAACTTAGGTTTGGGAATCATGGGTGTTTAAAGTAGTCAATATCTGATGTACGGATAGCGATCCATCTAAGTTTGACATGAAATATAAAAGAGAAACGGAAGTGTGGCAACATGAGGTATACATAGGGTGATAGAATAGGACCAGGACTTTAGTATTATACCACTCAAGTTAGCGTCAAAACTTAGGTTTGGGAAATTTGGGTGATTAAATTAGTTACTATGCGATGTACGGACAGCGATCCGTCTACGTTTGACATGAAATATAATAGAAAAACGGAACTGTGGCAACATGAGGTATACATAGGGTTATAGAATACGACCAGGACTTTAGTATTATACAACGGCTGATACTTTAAAACTTACGTTTGGGAAATGTGGGTTATTAAAGTAGTCGATAAGCAATGTGTGGTCAGCAATCCGACTAGTTTTGAAATGAAATATAAAAGAGAAACGGAAGTCTGGCAAAATGAGGTATACATAGACTGATAGAATAGGACCAGTACTGTAGTATTATACCACTCAAGTTACCGCCAAAACGTAGGTTTGGGAAATATGGGTGATTAAAAGTAGTCACTATGCGATATACGGAAAGCGATCCGTCTAAGTTTGACATAAAATATAAAAGAAAAACGGAAGTGTGGCAACATTACGTATACATAGGGTGATAGAATAGGACCAGAAATTTAGTATTTTACCACGCATGTTACCGTCAAAACTTAGGATTGGGAAATTTGGTTATTCAAGTGGTCAATATCCGATGTACGGACAGCGATCCATCTAAGTTTGACCTAAAATAAAATAGAAAAACGGAAGTGTGGCAGTATGAGGTATACATAGGGTGATAGAATAGGACCAGTACTGCAGTATTACACCACTAAAGGTACCACCAAAATTTAGGTTTGGGAAATATGGGTGATTAAATTAGTCAAAATCCGATTTACGGACAGCGATCCATCTAAGTTTGACATGAAATACAATACAAAAAAAAGGGTGGCAGTATGAGGTGTACATAGGGTGATAGAATAGGACCAGTACTGTAGTATTATACAACTCAAGTTACCGCCAAAACTTACGTTTGGGAAATATGGGCGAGGTATACATAGGGTGATAGAATAGGACCAGAAATTTAGTATTATACCACTCATGTTACCGTAATAACTTATGTTTGGGAAATGTGGGTGATTAAAGAAGTCGATAAGCAATGTGCAGACAGCAATCCGACTAGGTATGAAATTAAATATAAAAGAGAAACGGAAGTGTGGCAACATGAGGTATACATAGGGTGATAAAATAGGACCAGGTCTTTAGTATTTTACCACTCATGTTACCGTCAAAATTTAGGTTTGAGAAATATGGGTGATTAAAATAGTCACTATGCGATGTCCGGACAGCGATCCATCTAAGTTTGACATGAAATATAATAGAAAACGGATGTGTGGCAATATGAGGTATACATAGGGTGATAGAATTGGACCAGGACTTTAGTATTTATCACTCAAGTTACCGTTAAAACTTAGGATTGGGAAATTCGGTTAATCAAGTAGTCAATACCCAATTTACGGTTAGCGATCCATCTAAGTTTGACATGAAATACAATAGAAAAACGGAAGGGTGGCAGTATGAGGTATACATAGAGTGATAGAATAGGACCAGGACTTTAGTATTATACCACTGAAGTTACCGCCAAAACTTAGGTTTTGGAAATATGGGTGATAAGAAATAGTCACTATGCGATGTACGGACAGCGATTTATCTTAATTTGACATGAAATATAATAGAAAAACGGAAGTGTGGCAGTATGAGGTATACATAGGGTGATAGGATAGGATCAGTACTGTAGTATTATACCACTCAAGTTAGCGTTAAAACTTAGGTTTGGGAAATATGGGTGATTAAAATAGTCACTATGCGATGTACGGACAGCGATTTATCTAAATTTGACATGAAATATAATAAAAAATCGGAAGTGTGGCAACATGAGGTATACTAGGATGATAGAATAAGACCAGAACTCAAGTATTATACGACTCAAGTTACCTCCAAAACTTAGGTTTGGGAAATATGGGTGATTAAAATAGTCACTATGCGATGTACGGACAGCGATTTATCTTAATTTGACATGAAATATAATAGAAAAACGGAAGTGTGGCAGTATGAGGTATACATAGGGTGATAGAATAGGACCAGTACTGTATTATTATACCACTCAAGTTACCGCCAAAAGTTAAGTTTGGGAAATATGGGTGATTAAAGTAGTCACTATGCGATGTACGGACAGCGATTTATCTAAGTTTGATATGAAATATAAATGAGAAACGGAAGTGTGGCAACATAAGGTATACATAGAGTGATAGAATAGCACAAGGACTTTAGTATTATACCATTCAAGTTACCGTCAAAACGTAGGTTTGGGAAATATGGGTGATTAAAGTAGTCAATATCCGATGTACGGACAGCGATCCATCTAAGTTTGACATGAAATATAAAAGAAAAACGGAAGTGTGGCAACATGAGGTATACATAGGATGATAGAATAAGACCAGAACTCAAGTATTGTACCACTCAAGTTACCGCCAAAACTTAGGTTTGGGAAATATGGTTGATTAAAGTAGTCAATATCCGATGTACGGAAAGCGATCCGTCAAAGTTTGACATAAAATATAATAGAAAAACGGAAGTGTGGTACCAGAACCAGAACTCAAGTATTACACCATTCAAGTTACCGCCAAAACGTAGGTTTGGAAAATATGGGTGATTAAAGTAGTCACTATCCGATGTACGGACAGCGTTTTATCTAAGTTCGATATGAAATATAAATGAGATACGGAAGTGTGGCAACATGTGTTATACTTAGAGTGATAGAATAGGACCAGGACTCAAGTATTATACCACTAAATTTACCGGCAAAACTTAGGTTTGGGAAATAAGGGTGATTAAATTAGTCAATATCAGATGTACAGACAGCGATCCATCTAAGTTTAACATAAAAATACAATAGAAAAACGGAAGTGTGGCAGTATGAGGTATACATAGGGTGATAGAATAGGACCAGTACTGTAGTATTATACCACTAAAGTTACCGCCAAAACTTATGTTTGAGAAATATGGGTGGTTAAAGTAGTCACTATGCAATGTACGGACAGCGATTTATCTAAGTTTGATATGAAATATAAATAAGATACGGAAGTGTGGCATCATAAGTTATACATAGGGTGATAGAATAGGACCTGGACTTTAATATTGTACCACTCAAGTTACCGTCAAAACTTAGGTATTGGAAATATGGGTGATTAAAGTAGTCAATGTCCGATGTACGGACAGCGATCCATCTAAGTTTGACATGAAATATAGAAGAAAAACGGAAGTTTGGCAACATGAGGTATACATAGGGTGATAGAGTAGGTCCAGAACTTGAGTATTATACCACTCAAGTTACCGTCAAAACTTACGTTTGGGAAATGTGGGTGATTAAAGTAGTCAATATCCGATATACGGACTTCGATCCATATAAGTTTGACATGAAATATAATAGAAAAACGGATGTGTGGCAACATGACGTATACATAGGATGATAGAATAAGACCAGGACTTTAGTATTTATCACTCAAGTTACCGTCATAACTTAGAATTGGGAAATTTGGTTAATCAAGTAGTCAATATCCGATGTACGGACAGCGATTTATCTAAGTTCGATATGAAATATAAATGAGATACGGAAGTGTGGCAACATGTGTTATACATAGAGTGATAGAATAGGACCAGGACTTTAGTATTATACCACTCAAGATAGCGTCAAAAGTTAGGTTTGGGAAATATGGGTGATTAAAGTAGTCACTATGCGATGTCCGGACAGCGATCCATCTAAGTTTGACATGAAATATAATAGAAAACGGATGTGTGGCAATATGAGGTATACATAGGGTGATAGAATTGGACCAGGACTTTAGTATTTATCACTCAAGTTACCGTTAAAACTTAGGATTGGGAAATTCGGTTAATCAAGTAGTCAATACCCAATTTACGGTTAGCGATCCATCTAAGTTTGACATGAAATACAATAGAAAAACGGAAGGGTGGCAGTATGAGGTATACATAGAGTGATAGAATAGGACCAGGACTTTAGTATTATACCACTGAAGTTACCGCCAAAACTTAGGTTTTGGAAATATGGGTGATAAGAAATAGTCACTATGCGATGTACGGACAGCGATTTATCTTAATTTGACATGAAATATAATAGAAAAACGGAAGTGTGGCAGTATGAGGTATACATAGGGTGATAGGATAGGATCAGTACTGTAGTATTATACCACTCAAGTTAGCGTTAAAACTTAGGTTTGGGAAATATGGGTGATTAAAATAGTCACTATGCGATGTACGGACAGCGATTTATCTAAATTTGACATGAAATATAATAAAAAATCGGAAGTGTGGCAACATGAGGTATACTAGGATGATAGAATAAGACCAGAACTCAAGTATTATACGACTCAAGTTACCTCCAAAACTTAGGTTTGGGAAATATGGGTGATTAAAATAGTCACTATGCGATGTACGGACAGCGATTTATCTTAATTTGACATGAAATATAATAGAAAAACGGAAGTGTGGCAGTATGAGGTATACATAGGGTGATAGAATAGGACCAGTACTGTATTATTATACCACTCAAGTTACCGCCAAAAGTTAAGTTTGGGAAATATGGGTGATTAAAGTAGTCACTATGCGATGTACGGACAGCGATTTATCTAAGTTTGATATGAAATATAAATGAGAAACGGAAGTGTGGCAACATAAGGTATACATAGAGTGATAGAATAGCACAAGGACTTTAGTATTATACCATTCAAGTTACCGTCAAAACGTAGGTTTGGGAAATATGGGTGATTAAAGTAGTCAATATCCGATGTACGGACAGCGATCCATCTAAGTTTGACATGAAATATAAAAGAAAAACGGAAGTGTGGCAACATGAGGTATACATAGGATGATAGAATAAGACCAGAACTCAAGTATTGTACCACTCAAGTTACCGCCAAAACTTAGGTTTGGGAAATATGGTTGATTAAAGTAGTCAATATCCGATGTACGGAAAGCGATCCGTCAAAGTTTGACATAAAATATAATAGAAAAACGGAAGTGTGGTACCAGAACCAGAACTCAAGTATTACACCATTCAAGTTACCGCCAAAACGTAGGTTTGGAAAATATGGGTGATTAAAGTAGTCACTATCCGATGTACGGACAGCGTTTTATCTAAGTTCGATATGAAATATAAATGAGATACGGAAGTGTGGCAACATGTGTTATACTTAGAGTGATAGAATAGGACCAGGACTCAAGTATTATACCACTAAATTTACCGGCAAAACTTAGGTTTGGGAAATAAGGGTGATTAAATTAGTCAATATCAGATGTACAGACAGCGATCCATCTAAGTTTAACATAAAAATACAATAGAAAAACGGAAGTGTGGCAGTATGAGGTATACATAGGGTGATAGAATAGGACCAGTACTGTAGTATTATACCACTAAAGTTACCGCCAAAACTTATGTTTGAGAAATATGGGTGGTTAAAGTAGTCACTATGCAATGTACGGACAGCGATTTATCTAAGTTTGATATGAAATATAAATAAGATACGGAAGTGTGGCATCATAAGTTATACATAGGGTGATAGAATAGGACCTGGACTTTAATATTGTACCACTCAAGTTACCGTCAAAACTTAGGTATTGGAAATATGGGTGATTAAAGTAGTCAATGTCCGATGTACGGACAGCGATCCATCTAAGTTTGACATGAAATATAGAAGAAAAACGGAAGTTTGGCAACATGAGGTATACATAGGGTGATAGAGTAGGTCCAGAACTTGAGTATTATACCACTCAAGTTACCGTCAAAACTTACGTTTGGGAAATGTGGGTGATTAAAGTAGTCAATATCCGATATACGGACTTCGATCCATATAAGTTTGACATGAAATATAATAGAAAAACGGATGTGTGGCAACATGACGTATACATAGGATGATAGAATAAGACCAGGACTTTAGTATTTATCACTCAAGTTACCGTCATAACTTAGAATTGGGAAATTTGGTTAATCAAGTAGTCAATATCCGATGTACGGACAGCGATTTATCTAAGTTCGATATGAAATATAAATGAGATACGGAAGTGTGGCAACATGTGTTATACATAGAGTGATAGAATAGGACCAGGACTTTAGTATTATACCACTCAAGATAGCGTCAAAAGTTAGGTTTGGGAAATATGGGTGATTAAAGTAGTCACTATGCGATGTACGAACAGCGATTTATTTGACTTGAAGTATAAAGGAGAAACGGAAGTGTGGCAACATGAGGTATACATAGGATGATAGAATAGGACCAGGACTTTAATATTTATCACTGAAGTTACCGTCATTACTTAGGATTGGGAAATTTGGTTAATCAAGTAGTCAATATCCGATGTACGGACAGCGATTTATCTAAGTTTGATATGAAATATAAACGAGATACGGAAGTGTGGCAACATGTGGTATAAATAGAGTGATAGAATAGGACCAGGACTTTAGTATTTTACCACTCAAGTTACCGTCAGAACTTAGGTTTGGGAAATATGGGTGATTAAAGTAGTCACTATGCGATGTATGAACAGCGATTTATTTAAGTTTGACATGAAGTATAAAAGAGAAACGGAAGTGTGGCAACATGAGGTATACATAGATTGATAGAATAGGACCAGAACTTAAGTACTATCCAATCAAGTTACGGCCAAAACTTAGGTTTGGGGAATATGGGTGATTAAAGTAGTCACTACAAGATGTACGGACAGTGATTTATCTAAGTTTAACATGAAATATGATAGAAAAACTTAAGTCTGGCAACATGAGGTATACATAGGGTAATAGAATAGAACCAGGACTTTAGTATTATACCACTCAAGTTAGCGTCAAAAGTGAGGTTTGGGAAATATGGGTGATTAAAGTAGTCAATATGCGATGTACGGACAGCGATTTATTTAAGTTAACATGAAGTATAAAAGAGAAACGGAAGTATGGCAACATGAGGTATACATAGAGTGATAGAATAGGACCAGGACTTTAGTATTATACCACTCAAGCTAGCGTTAAAACTTAGGTTTTGGAAATATGGGTGATTAAAGTAGTCAATATCCGATGTACAGACAGCGATCCATCTAAATTTGACATGGAATATAATAGAAAAACGGATGTGTGGCAACATGGAGGTATACATAGAGTGTTAGATTAGGACCAGGAATTTAGTATTTATCACTCAAGTTACGGATATAACTTAGGATTGGGAAATTTGGTTAATCAAGTAGTCAATATCCGATGTAAGGACAGAGATTTATCTAAGTTTGATATGAAATATAAATAAGATACGAATGTATGGCAACATGTGGTATACGTAGAGTGGTAGAATAGGAACAGGACTTTAGTATTTTACCACTCAAGTTACCGTCTAAACTTAGTTTTGGAAATATGTGTGGTTAAAGTCGTCAATATTCGATGTACGGACAGCGATTCTTCAAGGTTTGACATGAAATATAAAAGAAAAACGGAAGTGTGGCAACATGAGGTATACATAGGATGATAGAATAAGACCAGAACTCAAGTATTATACGACTCAAGTTACCGCCAAAATTCAAGTTTGGGAAATATGGGTGATTAAAGTCACTATGCGATGTACGGACAGCGATTTATCTAAGTTTGATATGAAATATAAATGGGATACGAAAGTGTGGCAACATGAGGTATACATAGAGTGATAGAATAGGACCAGGACTTTAGTATTATACCACTCAAGTTACCGCCAAAACTTAGGTTTGGGAAATATGGGTGATTAAAGTAATCAATATACGATGTACGGACAGCGATCCATCTAAGTTTGACATAAAATATAATAGAAAAACGGAAGTGTGGCAGTATGAGGTATACATAGGGTGATAGAATAGGACTAGTACTGTATTATTATACCACTCAAGTTACCGCCAAAATTTAAGTTTCGGAAATAAGGGTGATTAAAATAGTCACTATGCGATGTACGGACAGCGATTTATCTAAGTTTGATATGAAATATAAATGAGATACGGAAGTGTGGCAACATGAGGTATACATAGAGTGATAGAATAGCACAAGGACTTTAGTATTATACCATTCAAGTTACCGTCAAAACGTAGGTTTGGGAAATATGGGTGATTAAAGTAGTCAATATCCGATGTACGGACAGCGATACATCTAAGTTTGACATGTATTATAATGGAAAAACGGAAGTGTGGCAGTATGAGGTATACATAGGGTGATAGAATATGACCAGTACTCAAGTATTATACCACTCAAGGTACCGCCAAAACTTAGGTTTGGGAAATATGGGTGATTAAAGTAGTCAATATGCGATGTACGGACAGCGATCCGTCTAAGTTTGACATGAAATATAATAGAAAAACGGAGGTGGCAGTATGAGGTATACATAGGGTGATAGAATAGGACCAAGACTTTAGTATCATACAACTCATGTTACCGTCAAATTTTATGTTTGGAAAATGTGGGTGATTAAAGTATAGTCGATAAGCAATGTGCAGACAGCAATCCGACAAGGATTAAAATGAAATACAATAGAGAAACGGAAGTGTGGTAACATGAAGCATACTTAGGGTGATAAAATAGGACCAGGACTTTAGCGATATACCACTCAAGTTACCGTCGAACCTTAGGTTTGGGATATATGGGTGATTAAATAGTCACTATGCGATGTACGGACAGCGATACATATAGGTTTAACATGAAATATAATAGAAAAACGGATGTGTGGCAACATGAGGTATACATAGGGTAATATAATAGGACCAGGACTTTAGTATTATACCACTCAAGTTAGCGTTAAAACTTAGGTTTGGGAAATATGGATGATTAAAGTAGTCAATATCCGATGTACGGACAGCGATCCATCTAAGTTTGACATGAAATACAATAGAATAACGGAAGTGTGGCAGTATGAGGTATACATAGGGTGATAGAATAGGACCAGAACTCAAGTATTATACCACTTAAGTTACCACCAAAACTTAGGTTTGGGAAATATGGGTGATTATAGTAGTCACTATGCGATGTACGGACAGCGATCCATCTAAGTTTAACATGGAATATAAAAGAAAAACGGAAGTGTGGCAACATTACGTATACATAAGGTGATAGAATAAGACCAGAACTATAGTATTATACAACTCATGTTACCGTCAAAACTTATGTTTGGAAAATGTGGGTGATTAAAGTATAGTCGATAAGCAATGTGCAGACAGCAATCCGACTGGGTTTAAAATGAAATATAAAAGAGAAACGGAAGTGTGGTACATGAGGCATACTTAGGGTGATAAAATAGGACCAGGACTTTAGTAATATACAACTCAAGTTACCGTCGAAACTTAGGTTTGGGATATATGGGTGATTAAATAGTCACTATGCGATGTAAGGACAGCGATACATATAGGTTTAACATGAAATATAATAGAAAAACGGATGTGTGGCAACATGAGGTATACATAGGGTGTTAGAATAGGACCTGGACTTTAATATTGTACCACTCAAGTTACCGCCAAAACTTAGGTTTGGGAAATATGGGTGAACAAATTAGTCACTATGCGATATACGGACAGCGATTTATCTAAATTTGACATGAAATATAATAGAAAAACGAAAGTGTGGCAATTTGAGGTATACATAGGGTGATAGAATAGGACCAGTACTGTAGTATTATACCACTCAAGTTAGCGTTAAAACGTAGGTTTGGGAAATCTGGGTGATTAAAGTAGTTACTTTGCGATGTCCGGACAGCGATTTATCTAAATTTGACATGAGATATAATAGAAAAACGGAAGTGTGGCAATATGAGGTATACATAGAGTGATAGAATAGGACCAGTACTGTAGTATTATACCACTCAAGTTACCGCCAAAACTTAGGTTTGGGAAATATTGGTGATTAATGTAGTCACTATGCGATGTACGGACAGCGATTTATCTAAGTTTGATATGAAATATAAATGAGAAACGAAAGTGTGGCAGTATGAGGTATACATAGGGTGATAGAATAGGACAAGGACTTTAGTATTATACCAATCAAGTTACCGTCAAAACTTAGGTTTGGGAAATATGGGTGATTAAATAGTCACTATGCGATGTACGGACAGCGATCCATCTAAGTTTGACATGAAATATAAAAGAAAAACGGAAGTGTGGCAACATGAGATATACATAGGGTGATATAATAGGACCAGGACTTTAGTATTATACCACTCAAGTTAGCGTTAAAACTTAGGTTTGGGAAATATGGGTGATTAAAGTAGTCAATATCCGATGTACGGACAGCGATCCATCTACATTTGACATGAAATATAATAGAAAAACGGAAGTGTGGCAGTATGAGGTATACATAGGGTGATAGAATAGGGCCAGTACTGCGGTATTATACCACTTAAGTTACCGCCAAAACTTAGGTTTGGGAAATATGGGTGATTAAATAGTCACTATGCGATGTACGGACAGCGATCCATCTAAGTTTGACATGAAATATAAAAGAAAAACGGAAGTGTGGCAACATGAGATATACATAGGGTGATAGAATAGGACCAGAACTCATGTATTATACCACTTAAGTTACCACCAAAACTTAGGTTTAAGAAATATGGGTGATTAACGTAGTCACTATGCGATGTACGGACAGCGATCCATCTAAGTTTGACATGAAATATAAAAGAAAAACGGAAGTGTGGCAACATGAGATATACATAGGGTAATAGAATAGGACCAGTACTGTAGTATTATACCACTCAAGTTAGCGTTAAAACTTAGGTTTTGGAAATATGGGTGATTAAAGTAGTCAATATCCGATGTACGGACAGCGATCCATCTAAGTTTGACATGAAATATAAAAGAAAAACGGAAGTGTGGCAACGTGAGATATACATAGGGTGATAGAATAGGACCAGAACTCCAGTATTATACCACTTAAGTTACCATTAAAACTTAGGTTTGGGAAATATGGGTGATTAAAGTAGTCAATATCCGATGTATGGACAGCGATCCATCTAAGTTTAACATGAAATATAAAAGAAAAAGGGAAGTGTGGCAACATTACGTATACATAGGGTGATAGAATAAGACCAGAACTGTAGTATTAAACAACTCATGTTACCGTCAAAACTTACGTTTGGAAAATGTGGTTGATTAAAGTATAGTCGATAAGCAATGTGTGGACAGCAATCCGACTAGGTTTAAAATGAAATATAAAAGAGAAACGGAAGTGTGGTAACATGAGGTATACTTAGGGTGATAAAATAGGACCAGGACTTTAGTAATTTACCGCTCAAGTTACCGTCAAAACTTAGGTTTGGGATATATGGGTGATTAAATAGTCACTATGCGATGTACGGTCAGCGATACATATAGGTTTAACATGTAATATAATAGAAAAACGGATGTGTGGCAACATGAGGTATATATAGGATAATATAATAGGACCAGGACTTAAGTATTATACCGCTCAAGTTAGCGTTAAAACTTAGGTTTGGGAAATATGGGTGATTAAAGTAGTCAACATCCGATGTACGGACAGCGATCCATCTAAGTTTGACATGAAATATAATAGAAAAACGGAAGTGTGGCAGTATGAGGTATACATAGGGTGATAGAATAGGACCAGTACTGTAGTATTATACCACTCAAGTTACCGCCATAACTTAGGCTTGGGAAATATGGGTGATTAAAATAGTCAATATCCGATGTACGGACAGCGATCCATCTAAGTTTGACATAAAATATAAAAGAAAAACGGAAGTGTGGCAACATGAGATATACATAGGGTGATAGAATAGGACTAGAACTCAAGTATTGGATTTATCTTATTTTGCAACGCAATTGTAATATTGTCATACTGCAATAAAAGGATTATTATTATTATTATTATTATCTCAGTTTGATATGAAATATAAATGAGATACGGAAGTGTGGCAACATGTGGTATACATAGAGTGATAGAATAGGACCAGGACTTTAGTATTTTACCGAATACAAATAATCGAAACATTCATTTTTGCGATATACATAAAACGATTTTTTCCCTGTACATCACTGGTGCAAATCTGTGAATGACACGATGGAAGAAGTACGTAGGCCTAACGGTTCGTGTGTTTTATGTAGATGTAGCAGCGTATGATTAAAGGTTATACATATTGAAATATCGAATGTTTGTTTTGAAGAACCATCGATTGGTTCGAACCACAACGACCGGTTTGAGGTTATCGAATCAACAATCGATAGTTAGGAATGAACCTGCGCATGCGCAATAGCTGATCTGATTGTTTCAAGTTCAAGAGACAAGTGGAAAGAAACGTTGAGGTTATGAAGGTACAGTACGTATATTTTACTTTTGTTTGGATTTAAAACTTAAGTATTTTTGCAGCAAAACGAAATATAATATTTCATCATACTGACACGGAAACATCTGTTTTCAGTTCCTTTTTGCTCTGTCTTAGGCCGGAAAACGGAAGTAAATAATCAGCTGATTTGCAGCAAACCGACTTTAAATGCTTGTTTATTGGTTACCTTTTAGAGGAATGTAGTGGCAGCACTGGCAGCAGTAGACTAGCAAATTTTTGTTCTGTTTGTTACAGGTTAGGTTTGAAGGATTCAGAAACGTATTGGTTTATGCAAGGACTACGTTATCATTGAAAGTATGTTTTTATCTGAGAAGTATGATGAAAAATGTCGTACGTTACACGGCCGTAAAGGTTTACCGTACTCGCATGAAAATCCCGCTCTCGCTTTCGCTCGCGCGGGAACTATCATGCTCGTCCAGCAAAACAGTACCTCCCGGCCTAGTAACGTAATATACTATTGAATACGTTATCAAGCCTTTTTATATTTTTGTACATATCAAAATTTATATTAATCGTTGCTTAGTATCAGTCTATTTAATTATGCTGTAAAAATATATTAATAATTTTGCTCTAATATTATTGAATGAAAAATATGAATAGAATAATTTTTGAATGTCTTACCCAAGATTGATTTCATTCATATTAGAGATGACTCCTTATTTGAAGCTCTCTATTTTTTAGATTCGTTTTGGATTCATTTCAGGATTTCAAAGATGGCTATCGTTTTTTACACTGTGGTGGACAACTTCAATACACTGAATAGAATTTCTTATTTTTGTTTTATGATTCTATTTGTCATTTAAGAAACAAATCTTATTACATTGTTTGAATTAAATTGTCACATTTGGAATAAAGTGAGAGGAAACGGAACGCAGAGTTAAGAACCAACAGTTAATACTTTGGCTCCATGGGAAAACCTTTATGGAAATATTGCCTTATGAATGCTGAGGAAGAACATAGGTGATCACTTTTGATAAATTTCAAACCTTGTTTGAAATTTATTATTCGTGCACACTATCCGGAATTAACTGATGGCTGTATAGCTAAAATGAAAAATTAATATCAAAGTTCAAAAAGAAATATAGGCTATATTTTCGGTAAATTGTAAAAATATATTTTGTAAAAAAAGGAAATGTTTAGTTATGTGAGTGACCTTTTTCAAATTTTTGTTTCTAAAACATTTGAACAGTTAGAGCAAGAGACCTGATATTAGGATTTATAATTGTCACACCAGGTATTCTTTGGAAGTGTCGAAATCGTTACCCGGTGTCTACACTAGTTTATATGAATAAAATTCACCGATCTGGAGTCATTAAATTACAAGCAATTCAGAATATCTTCTAGTTCATAATATATATTCTTTTTGTAAGAGATACAAGTTAAAAAATATCACAACTTTTCAGTTTAATAATGATATGTTCAGAAAAATGGGACATTTATGAGAGGGCTCGAATAATACGATGATAACGAGCTAATAAAATAATGTTACCACAAGCTCCTTTTATAAAGAATTAATACTTTGAAATCAATCAATCAATCAGTTCTTTATTTTGACAGTTCAGCTACATACGTTTTTTAAATAGTGCAAAAACCACAAAAAGGTTTGTCTGCACTAATTATTTAAACACCATGAAGATCATCAATTAGTTTATATAATCAGTCTCAGCATTTAGAGAGCTCCACTAAGTTAACTAGCATCATTCAAGTTACTGTTTCTCCAAAGCACTGTTCTCACTAAAGTAGCATACATTAAATAACAGAACACATGCAAGGTATGAACTATGATAAATAAATAAACTTAACAGGACAAGATTGACATGCATAGTATAAACTAGGTTAACACAATAATAACAAGGCGAGGTAACATGAATAAACTTTGGTTGTAAATAACAATAAATAACCCTATGACAAAACAAAACAATGTAGGTGAAAACTATATAAGACCATTCCAGATAAGCTCTTTTATATTTTCTTTAACAATTCGATAGCTACTAATACTCAAGATTAAGGTGATTAATCTCTTCAAAAAAATCCCAGAAAATATATAGCAATTAATTTAACGTATTTCGTGTACTGTAATATTCTTCTTATACTATTTATCTATTTACCCAAAATTTAGTCTATAATAGAATAATGAAGAAATTGGTAATATTTCATAGTGAAATCGACGATTGAAAATTATATGGATTACTATGGAATACCTGATTTAGAATTTTGAAAGTTAACCTGATAGAGAGCCACCTTACCTCCGGTGGAATCGGGAGCCAGCAACAATCTGTTTCACCTAGCACTTGGCTCTGCCGAGGGCACAGCTGTTTTAAAGTGAAATTTTGGAATCTATTCCAATTCCGGAAGATTACAATACACCTAGATTCTGGTGTCAATTGGGACAACACTGGGAGAAGAATAGTTAAATTCTAATACCAGGTCTCTTGTTTTAACTGGTCCAAGATTTCAGAGAAACTATTATGAAAAAGGTGATTCACGTCACAAAATGTTGCACTTCTGCAGTGCATTCGACGAATATTTTATATTCCTCCAAAACTATGTTTTGAACAAATTTAGAGTTTATGTATGGATATAGAAATATATAGTTGAAAAGTATATTTTTTTTGTTACTGACTTACATCACAAGCACGTAAGTTTTCCCATAGTGAGATTTTTCTGTTGAAAATATTGGAAACTATTATGAAATTTATCTTATTTCAAATTTATATAACCTCCTCAGTCTAAAATGTTTCTGAGAAGGATACGATTTTGAACCTAATGGATCAAAATCTTGTCCGTTGACGAAAGACGAACGGACATAATTTAACAAAATTTTTTTGTACGATTTCTATCCTTGTTCACACCGCTATGACATACTGAGCAGAAGACATAACGATGAGGCGTCTTTGACACGACGACATTGGATGAAACGTTTCGTTCGTTACAAGAACTACACCTTTTAGTTGCATAGCTCTCGTCAAACACTATAACCGTGAAAAACTTCTTTTCTTGAGCGAAACTTGGGGGTCTTAGTGAAAGTAGAGCCGTCTCCATACACGATTACTTTATCTTTAGACGTAAAGTACTATTTAGCGATGTTGTTGAAAAGCCAATGAATTCTCGTAAAATTTCGGAAAAAATAACGTTCAAAATCATATGTTTTATTTTTCCCTAATAGCGTACATTGGGTCTGAGGAGGATATGACCTCGTACCTATCAGCATATCAGTAGCAGCGAGAGAAGCGATGAAGTAGTTGCTAGGCTGACGGATACTGCGGTCTACGATGAAAGCCATCAGCACGAGGATGTTCCCTCCGACAGTCAGCACGATGCAGATGCCGATGAAGAGGGCGATGAGCACGCTCTGCCAGGGCTCGAACACCGGAAGTACGGGGGTGAGTTCTGTGGCACCCGGGGTGGTTGTGACGTTCAGCTCTAGAGCCTCTGTGGTATTGGCGGAGGAGTTCAGCCAATCCGGCCCTGAGTCGTAGTCGGCCACTATGTCACCGCTTCCCCATGACGCGTACCTGGGCCACAATAATGTCACATGTGATTATGAATCGAGAATCAAGAACTTTAATCTTTAGACATACAGCGATGCAATCGAATTTGTCACTCTTAAAGTGTAATTCATTTCAATAACAATCAATTAACAATCAACATGAACCTAAATCAATTAATTTTAAACATAAAACCATGGAGACAGTTCACAAAAAAAAGACAAGAATAAAACAGTAAAAGTAATATATGTAACATCTGTTCTGCATTTAGCTATCAAATATTGTATGTAATTGACTATCTTCAGTTAATAAGAAATCATCAACCTTGTAAAAAACCCGATCTTTTAGCCAATTACTCAGGCACTTTTTAAATTTCGGAGGACTAACAGTTTGAGCTGATTGAGGCAGTTTGTTAAATAGTCTTCTTTTCATGCAATTTTTTTTATTTGTTTTAAATAGTCTAACAGTAAGTAAATCCAAGGCATACTTTTTTCGTGTGCTGTAATTATGAATTTCAGATATACCTGTATATTTTAAAACATTTTCTTTTACATTCAACAGCATAGAACAACATACAAACATGGGGTTGTCATTATTTGCAGTTATTTTAAAACAGGGTAACATGACTCCCTATTGCCTAACCCTTTTAATTCTTAGAGCATATTTCTGCCATTTAAAAACTTGTTCAATATAGACATTGCTACCCCATAAAGTAATTCCAAATATAATTTCCGAGTGAAAGAAAGCATAGTAGGCACTAATTAACATATCATTACTTACACTGAATTTAAATTTTCTTAACAAATAAGTAATCCTAGATAGTTTTCTACAGAGGTTTTGTATATGTACGATATGTTTTAATGGGTTAAGACCCTTGGCTTTGCCGGATAGGTGTGTCTCACTTCTTTGGGCGATGTGCATCAAATGTGCAGGTCATATGCCTTTTTTGGAATTCCATGGTAAGTTAAACATTTGCTGACGTTTGGCTTAGATATTCATAGACAAAAAGAGGAAATTAATTACCTCGATTTACCCGATGGTAAAAAAGATAATGTAGCATGTATAAAGAAGACATGAATTTAATATTTTTTACTAACTTCTTAAGTAAAATTTATATTTGAAAAATCATTTATTGCATGGAGAATTTTAATTTTGTTGTATTTTAATCTTTAATGCAATAAAAAAGTTCAAAAAAAAAAGAAATGACAGAAGTATATTAGATTTAGAAAATAGCAGGAAATAAACTAGGTACATTTTTAGGACTTGCAAGCTCTGTAGCTGCAACCTGATTGGGTGGAACATTCTAGAAATTGTAAAGCCACAATCAGAGTGCAGCTAACTGAATCTATAGAAAGCAGAATCCCGAATGGTTCTTCTAAATTGAGATCGAGTGAAGTGTAGTACTCGTTCAGTAAAATAAATAGCTCTGTGGTGTGTTCCTCTTTTAAAAGTAAGTTAGTTTGAAAATAATTTATTGGCTTTAGTTATTGGCTGTCTAGACAGGGAACGGGCCGATGTTCTTCTTTATACCTCGTTCTAAAGGTCTGCCCAGTTTTACCTGTACATGTACTGGGGCAGTCGGCACAAGTAATTTTGTACACACCGCGCTTGTCGAACTTGTCCCTATTTCTTTGGAACTCAGAATGTTGCAGTACGATTGATTGTTCTTAACGCTTGTTTGACCCCTTTCTTTTTTAATTCTCTGGAGAGGCAATTTTGTAACGTTTGGCTGTTTCAACACGAACAAACCTATCGTTCAGTCCGTCATTTATATTTCTAGGGTTATTATTCTTAAATTTGGTTATCAGTTTATCTGCCATGATACTGTGATAACTATTCTACACAGCTATATTTATTATTAAGTTCAGCTCTTTATTGTAATTTTCAGGCGATAACGGATAGTTCAATAAACGGTAAATCATACCATGGTAAGCAGCATATTTTTGACATGTTGGGTGGTGTGGATTGTCATATTTGAGGTAGTAAGCTTCCTGAAAATACTGTATTCAAATTTACCATCGAATTTTTCAACCATCATATTAAAAAAAATATTTTATTATTAGTTTCAGTTTCGAAGGTAAATTTGAGTTTTCGAGCAATATTATTTAAAGAAGCATGTCAAGTTGTCTTAAATTTCTATCAAACAATACTATTGCGTCATCGACATAGCGGTGATACATGAATATTTTATTTCTTAGCCTATTTTTATCAGAGAGAATATTTTTTTTCTATGAAATTGAAGTAAATATCAGCTAGAATTCCACATAAAGGCGATCCCATCGCTAGGCTGTCAGATTGTGAAAAGAAGTTATTAAACCTAAAATAGTTCTGGCCTCCTGTAATAGCATCATTATTTCCTATACAGCCTCCGGTAGTGGACTCGACTCATGTGACAGTTTGTTTCTAATAATCCCTAGATTCCGTAAAGTAAACGTGTTCTTTCCATTGTTGCAAGGTTGGATCAATTTCACAAATGCAGTTAGGAATGCTCTCTAGCTAGTTTAGTCGGTGCACATTTAATTCTGGATTACCTAGTATTTTCTGAAGTTGAAGCCAGAAACTTAACCACTAGTTTAACTTACCCACTGCCTTGACTCCAAAGGTTGCCGAACACATTGGACAGGTTGAAAGTGTACCGACACTGCTCCGTGAACAGCCTCTGGTAAACGTATCTGCACAGTCGCTCTCTCTCTTTCTTTAGCTTCCTAAACAGAAAATAATGATTTTAATTAATATCTTTGGCTTAAACGCTATTAAACTTGTATTAAACTTCAATGATAGATTGTATTACTATCACAGTGTAAGGCACTATAAAAATATTATAAGTTAACCCCGTTGCAGCAAACCTGAATCCTTAGCGAATTTAAAAATGATGCAATAGGTAATTTAGACGAAGCCTCATGTCATGTAAAATCAATATACGTAGATAAATAAATTTGCAAAATATACTCCACAAGAATAACAAAAGATATTTAAAAGATCACATGAGGGCAAACAGATTCAAAATCCTATTTACCTAAAGAATAAACTGTAGAAATATATTACGGCCATCTAATCTATATATTTATGAAAAAATACCACCTAGATTACTGGCGTTTTACGGACCTTCTTAAATACTCAAAATAGAATCATTAGGCTCTGAATTTTCATGCCTTAGGACAATAAGCGCTCTCTATAACCGGGCTTTTCAATATTAAATAAATGAAGATTTGCGAAGGTAATAGGGATTTAAGTTGAGAAAAGATTGTTATGTGAAGCTATTCAATTAAGCAGGTAATTAAATCTTCAATGAGATTGAGAAACTTTGACAAATTAAGTTTCCTTATTTTTAAAAGAACAATACATTATTTTTTTAATATTTTTTACAGTTCTCGGTCTATTTGAAAAACGTTCTGAATCCAGATGTCAAGTCAAAAATCAGTTTTTACAAGAACCTTTATTGCCTTTTTCTTTCGTTTATATCAGGTTTATATCCCGGTTTAAGCCTCGTATTCACAATGATCATAATCGCCGATAGGATTAAGGCAATAATTGCAAGATGCTAGGAAAGTTCTCATTTCAAGCCTCTGAAGTGGAAGGAATAATTTAACAGTTCGAACATTCAAGGAAATAATATTTACAGGCTGAATTTGTTATTGCATTTTCGTGTCTGATTTTCAAAATAAGAATGTAACAAAAAAGCCAAATGGTGAAAATAATAAATGTTTTTCCAAAAAATACACATAAATAGACTATTCGTTAATTTACGGGAAAATCTTCACCAGATTCTATCCAGTTATGTTGGCTGCAAACAAACTAAATATTAATTAAATAAACTAATTTCTCTCATTTAATGCTTAAATTTGGACATGTAATGGTGTGTGTGGGTGTGTGTGCGTGCGCGCGCTACGAATAAAATAATAATGCAACTTTCAAAATAATAATCAGAAATGATATAATGAGAAAAACCATGACACATGGAAATTGTAGCCAGTATATATGATTTGCACATTTTGAGGTGATGTCATATAGCAAAGGTTACATCTTCTCAATTCAACCTGATTAATCAAACGCATAAAGAATTACAGTATAGATATAATACTGGCTAAAATTAATTATTCCATTTGTTGATTTGTAGAAAATGTCACATTAGATAGTATAATTTAATAAAAATTATTTATTCTTTCAGTGGGCTAAGCCCACTCTGGTAGTGTTCACGTACTAGCTTTGTTAGTTGTCTACTAGTAATTTAATAAAAATGAAAAAAAGTATTATTACCAATGTTAATATTTTTGTATTCAGAGATCATTAAAATATGAAACTCAAAAATACTTCCTAAAATAATATTATTTAATTTGTTTTTATTAAAAAAAAACATAGTGTAGTAAAAATACCGTTCCTAACATAGGTTTAAAGTGATATTCCGTTCCTTGATCGAGTCGGCTCATTTGACACTGTGAGGAGTGGACCGATGCTTTTAAGTAGTGATGCGCAATTCGATTCTTTTTGGTGAGTCGATTCATTTGAATCACTCAGTTCCAAAGAATCGAAAATTGAATCGATTCTTCTGATTCATTTGACTCACTCCACTGCATTGTTATAACGTCGACTTCAATCGGTTTTATGGATTATAAAGTAGTTTTAGCGAATTTCCCCTATAGGGAAGAAGCTGTTACCGTAGGTCTCATGGTAAGTCCTAAGCCCGAGACCATCATAACTTTTCTTTTTGAGGTCCCCAGATGCCAAAAACACTATTCGTCCATTTTCATAAATATATATATATATATATATATATATATATATATATATATATATATATATATATATATATATGTGTCTTTAAGCACGATAACTCGCGTAAAAATGGTCCAATCTTAATGAAATTTGGCATGGACGTGTAAAGTAGTAATTATTCGGACGAGTTCGTAAACCAGCCCGATCGGACCACCGGAAGGGGGGGTAAAGGGGGATAAACCCCCCCAAAAATGGGTTTTTTGAGTTTTTAACATATAAAAACAAAAATTATCGAATTTTTGTTGGCACCATTGAATTCAGCTCAAAAAAACAAACAATTTAGTATGTTGAATCACTGCTCTATGTCCATTGGTTACCGAGATATTGAAAGTGGTAAACACAGTACGTTGTCCCAATGTTAACCTTATGGGAAAATAAGAAAAATTCTATATCTCACTTATTTCTCAACATATCTTAATAAAACTTGGTAAATGGCTTCTTCTAGTTCAGATCTACTAAATATTGAACTAAAACCACCCAGTTTTAATATACCCGTAGCAGCAAACCTGCATACTCATTCCCCGTGTTATTCTTATGGAGCTTTCAAAAACATGTAAAATCTCGCTATGTTGGATTGAAAAATGTTGTTTTGCATTTGAAATTCGCTGAGTATGCAGGTCTGCTGCAACGGGGGTATTTAAATGTTTAATTACAATTAATTAATTTTTATGGTGTATTAAAACTATTTCTAACCTAAAATTGTCTGATAAAAAGAGTCTGATAGGGTACATTGAAAATTAATAATAAAGAGAAACAATCGCGAACCGACAGTTGAAGTCTAATCATCAATAATTGATAGTTGAAGTCGATTCAGCTAAGAGAGAAATCAAAACGGAAAGTGATTTTGAGGTTTTGTGTGATTGGTGGAAATATTTTACCGCGTAAACGCTAACCAATAAGCGAGCGCCTTGACCCTCGTCCCCTAATCATATTTCCGTCCTCCCCCTCACCCCTCACCCCTCACCCCTCACCCTGCTCCAAACGGCTGTTACCAAAAAGCCACGAATTTTCGGTCCATCTGAAATTACCAAATAGCCACGACCATTAGTGAGGATTAAGAAGGGTCATCTCGTAAGGAACAAAGTGTCCAAAAAGCCACGATCGCTGCGGCAGGTAGGCGCTGCCAGGGAGGTAATTGTCGGGAGGAATGGGAATTTTAAATTCCCTCTCCCCTACCCGTATTTGTCTTCCAAGCCACTGCCGCCCCCTTCGATGCAGACCACGCCACAACATATCACCTTTAGATGTAAGATATAAGATAACTAACATCTAACTTTGTTTAAAATACAAATATTGTAAACCATTCATAAACTGTTTACAGTAAAATAATTTACAAACAAGCACTCTTTCCCTTTGCTACTTACAACTAAATCAACTTCTTCACCTTCCATCTTACCACCTTCAATAATCTTACAAGACTGGTGCGAATGGTGTGAATCTGGTACAAAAATGCCTAACCCCTTAAAACTAGTTAGGGTGGCGCCGTATTACACCGGAAATCGCGCGGGAGCGTTGACATTTGCTCATACCTGCTCTCTTTAGGATATGTAATTTAAATTATGTTTGTCTTGTTTTATAAACTTGCTAGAGACTTAATTATTGAAGAATTCGTGGAACGCCAAATATCAAATATACAGAACAATATAGTGTTGGCCAATAAATTATTATCATAATTATATAATAAATTATTATTTCATGAAAAATAAACTTTTATTTTACAAACTACTAAGTGTAGAAGTAAATGGTTTAGGTCAAGGAATTATCAATTCCTTTTTTCCCAGAGGTGGTGCCGGCTACCTGGCTGAGCCGTCGTGGCTTTTCGGACATTTCAGCGCTGGCAAACGAACCCTTCTTAATCCCCTCTAATGATCGTGGCTATTCGGTAGGGTCAGAGCGGCCCAAAAATTCGTGGCTTTTCGGTAGTTCCCCTCCAAACACATCGATGCCCATTCCTTTTTCCTACACGAAATTAGACTCAAAATCCAATTGACTGACGCGCGGTATGAACAAAACCTGCGCGTCGTCTGCGGCACGTTTTTCTGCAACTGATTCGCGCCACGAATCGATTCTTTAAAAAAATGAATCATGATTCATTTGATTCACTCGATGAGTCGTTCAGCAGTATGAACAAAACCTGCGCGTCGTCTGCGGCACGTTTTTCTGCAACTGATTCGTGCCACGAATCGATTCTTTTGAAAAATGAATCATGATTCATTTGATTCACTCGATGAGTCGTTCAGCACTATGAACAAAACCTGCGCGTCGTCTGCGGCACGTTTTTCTGCAACTGATTCGCGCCACGAATCGATTCTTTTGAAAAATGAATCATGATTCATTTGATTCACTCGATGAGTCGTTCAGCAGTATGAACAAAACCTGCGCGTCGTCTGCGGCACGTTTTTCTGCAACTGATTCGCGCCACGAATCGATTCTTTTGAAAAATGAATCATGATTCATTTGATTCACTCGATGAGTCGTTCAAATTGAACGATTCGTTCGCGAATCGCACATCACTACTTTTAAGGCTGAGACGAAGTGACCCGACCGAGGACAACCTCCATTTAGAAGGGAATGTATTCCAGTGATGGATAGTATGCATTTAAAAAAATTGAGTACATAATTCTTGATCCTGTATTATCAGTGAGTAATATACAACTGAATCCTCTATTCCCAAACTGTACCTTCTCCAATTTTAAAATTTATGGAAAAACTAAAAAAACTGCTTTGATCGCTCAATAGTAATGTATGTGTTATCAATTTAATAAACTAAAATTAAGGATTTATTTTATTTAGCCCTTTTTTACTTGGAATGATTGTTAAGCTTGTAATTTAAGATTCAAGTTTGGATAAGGTACGTTTTGTATAACTTCATGAATAACAACTTAATTCTAAATTATTTTTATGTTCTGCCATAAAATTGTTACTTGCAGTCAGAAACCTCTTGTTTTATGTTTTTTCGCTCTGTCTGTGCTGTCACCTAATAATATAAACTTTTTTTTCTCAAATATGTAATTAGTCTTTAGTTTCTAATTTTAATGTAAGTGGAAGTGGGTGCAATTAGTTTTTTTTTCTTGTGAATACTCAATTCTACGCACAGGTCATTGACCTATGTGGGACTTATTATTTCATATAAAATGTATTTTATGTAATATAAGGAAATGAAGACCAGAATATAAGGAAAACACCAGATGGGATAAGACACTTTTTTGAAAGTGCCTTATCCAGATAGGTTCCAAACAAAGTCTTCTCCAATGGCGCTATATTATAAATTAACACAGTAGTTTCCAAAGTAGTGATGTGCGATTCGCGAACGAATCGTTCAATTTGAACGACTCATCGAGTGAATCAAATGAATCATGATTCATTTTTCAAAAGAATCGATTCGTGGCGCGAATCAGTTGCAGAAAAACGTGCCGCAGACGACGCGCAGGTTTCGTCATACTGCGCGTCAGTCAATTGGATTTTGAGTCTAATTTCGTGTAGGAAAAAGGAATGGGCATCGATGTGTTTGGAGCAGGGTGAGGGGTGAGGGGTGAGGGGTGAGGGGGAGGATGGAAATATGATTAGGGGACGAGGGTCAAGGCGCTCGCTTATTGGTTAGCGTTTACGCGGTAAAATATTTCCACCAATCAAACAAAACATCAAAATCACTTTCCGTTTTGATTTCTCTCTTAGCTGAATCGACTTCAACTATCAATTATTGATGATTAGACTTATCGCAACTATCGGTTCGCGATTGTTTCTCTTTATTATTAATTTTCAATGTACCCTATCAGACTCTTTTTATCAGACAATTTTAGGTTAGAAATAGTTTTAATACGCCATAAAAATTAATTAATTGTAATTAAACATTTAAAAACTACTTTATAATCCATAAAACCGATTAAAGTCGACGTTATTTGGTATGCAGTGGAGTGAGTCAAATGAATCAGAAGAATCGATTCAATTTTCGATTCTTTGGAACTGAGTGATTCAAATGAATCGACTCACCAAAAAGAATCGAACTGCGCATCACTATTCCAAAGTAAGTCTTATCCTTCTATTAAAATCAATATTACAAAAATACTATTATTATAGTATTTTCCAGGTTATGATTTATTTAGAGTGTTTTTATCCATTTTGCGATGACATATTATGAAAATGAAGCACAAACCCCACACTCACAATATTTTGCTAAGGCCTGAATAAGACGATAGTAAAAGTAGTTTTATTCAACCACAACAAGTAAACAGTGTTACCAATTCACGCTATCGAAATAATAGACACCAGATGTCTTAAATAAATGTTTAATAGTGAAAAATACTATGATAATATTTTTTAATGATAATTTTAATAGATGGATAAGACTTACTTGGAAATTCCGGTGTTAACTTCTAATATGGCACCATTGGAGAAGACTTTGTTTAGAACACTCTCTGGATAAAGCACAATATGGAACACACTTTACACTGGGGATAAGACATTTTTTGGAAAATCTTATTTTCTTTTAGTAATTTAAGTGCAATAAGTTTTTTAGAACATACCGCTGCTATAGCCAGGTCTGTCTTTAGCAAACAAATCCAGTGGAGTACATAAATCAAAATATAATTTTTTGGGATAGGGCACGATTTGGAAATACGGGATTCAACGTAGGAGCGGTTTTAAAATTTATTCCTCCAGTAATATATGTATAATATGAATATTGTAATTTGTAATGACCCTGTGTATTACAATGAAATATATTCGTATAATCATAGTAAGTCGATAAGATTTCTAATTTCCCTTAGGGGCCGTCCATAAACTGCGTCATCTGAAAATAGAGGGGAGGGGTCCAGAATGAAAATCACGGTAGGATGATGTGCATGGGGGGGGAATAAACGCTGTTATGACGTCATTTTCCAAATTTAGCTTTAAAGCTAATTTAGATAGGAAATTATTGAAAACATTCTATGTAAATTAATCAAATTATAGTTACACAGCTAAGGAAATTCATTAGGAATTAATCACTCGATTTTTACAACATCTGTTGAAATGGTCTCTTTTAGCTTCAGGTCGAAACAAAACTAAAGTAAATATATATTTTATTGATCGAATTCTTTTAGATTTGCAGGCAGGGAAAACGTCCATCACTTCAGTAAATGTAGTACTACAAAGTACAAAAAGTTCTGGTTTGAATCGTTGATTAACATCAAATCAGCCCAAAATGGGTTTAAAATTTAATTTCTGGTATTAACAGCCCAGTATAAGAAACTTTTTTATAGGGATTTCTTAAAAACTGGCATTCTTTTAGGAGTTTGCACCCTATGACGTCATTTTTCAATGGGGGGGTCAGGCGGGTTATGACGGTAGGATGATTGAAGGGAGGGGGTTCCAAAATTGGCCAAAAAGCGATGACGTAATTTATGGACGGCCCCCCAATACTGACCACTGAACAATGAAGTCCGGCCCGATGGAGTATATGGGGGTGGTCTTGTTGGCGTAGTCGGTGCCGTTGTCAGCCAAGTCGACGTAGGCGTCTGTGGTATTCTCCCAGTCCAGGTCCTCCCCCTCCCGCGAGGCCATGGCTCCTTCCTATGACCAGCCCACCATCTGGAACAATTAAAGATCCCCACTGAGATGGACGTCGGTTGAATCGTCCATGGTCTTTCTTAGCCAGGAAGTCTATCGTAGTTGAGTTTATTCTCCTACGCTGGCTGAGATGGCACTCTGGAAACTGAGTGCGCTGTAGTACAGTGACAGCTGGAATATGCTGTCTATCTGTACCTGGTGAGACGAAACAACGTCGAAACAGCTTCCACTTGGCGGTGCATCTGCACCTTTGCCACCCAAGCTTTCGCCAGAGGGCAGGCTGCATAGCAGTGTGGTGGTGCCAACACTACCTTAGCGTGCCGGAACGGCGCTTACGCTTTTGATATCGCTAGTGTAGTGTTGGCACTACCACACTGCTATGCAGCCTGCCTTCTTGCGAAAGCTTGGGTGGCAAAGGTGCAGATGCACCGCCAAGTGAAAGCTGTTTCGACGTTGTTTCGTCTCATCAGGTACAGATAGACAGCAGATTCCAGCTGTCACTGTACTACAGCGCACTCAGTTTCCAGAGTGTCATCTCAGCCAGCGTAGGAGAATAAACTAAACTAAAATAAAGATCCGTTAGGTTAGGCTCTTATTGCAATACGTTCGCGGTAGTCTGAACCCACGGTAATCCGAACGAGGTCCCCCACTTCCGCACTACACCCACAGAAAAAAATACATGGGTGAAAGGAACAAAACCACATTTGTTGAGCGATTTTTACCAATTTATATGCTGATACAATGGTTTTGTCGGAATTACCAAAACTATTTTGTTGGATTTACTAATATTACTTTGTTAAAAACACATTTGCTATAATTAACAATGTGTATTATATTTATAACAAACACATCGGTATTGCCAGCAAAGTGTTCCATATATTTGTTATTTTAACTAATTTTGTTTGTTGTTATTTTATTCCTACAAACTAAATTTACTATCCCAGCCAATGTGTTTTAACCTAATGACATTAGTTAACCGAACAAAAACATTTGCAGGCTGTATATCTGCAAATGCTTTTTGTGCGGTTTACCAATGTTTATGTTGTTCCAACAAATCTTTTTTTTCTGTGCAGCTGTTGTTATTGCAAGTCTACAGTTGTGAGTTTTGGGATGGCACAACAGTAAATCAACAGCTCTCGTAGTGTACGCAGCGCTCTAAATACTCGTTAAAATGTCGTGTAAACGTAAACATACAACTTTAACCCTTAAAGATAAGTGTAAAATAATAGAAATTGTTGATCGTGGTGATAGTGTAACAAAGGTGGCTATTGAATTTGGGGTCGGCAAAGCTACTGTTTGTGATATGAAAAAGAGAAGGGATACTTAAAATCCATATCAGTAGTCCCTGAACTGTGATATTAAGACTAAATAGGCACGTACCTCCAACGTTTTATGTTTCACCATAAAAAGTGGCATTTTCAAGTGGTGCTCCTTACAAAAACACGAAAAGCTTTGTTTAAGTTTAAAATTCAACTCATACCACGGGACACTAACACAAAAAATACATAGTTTGCACAAGCTATGTATTTTTTGTGTTAGTGTCTCATGGTATGTGTTGAATTTTAAACTTTGACAAGGCTTTTTTGACGTTTTTGTAAGGAGCACCACTTGAAAATGCCATTTTTTATGGTGAAACATATGTGGTGTTAAACTAAATTACATTGAACTGATTAGGCGTTGGAGGTACGTGCCCATTTAGTCTTAAAAGGGATACGATTGTGTCGTTTTGTGCTCAGTCTATATGCGGTACAAGATAGAGAAAAACTTTGAAATCTGCCGAAAATCCTCCAAATTCAGGCTTTCGACAGATGTCTCACTTGGGCAGACGAAAATAATGCGACACTACCAGAACTCATATTTCTACGGATGTTACGTGACCAGGTATTCGCTGCAAGTATTAAGAAAACTTCCCAAATGAAAATTACTGATTTCTTTAATGGGGAGTAGTAATCCGGTTTAAGCATACTGATTTTTATGTTAGTGTTTATAAATATTCAAGAGTTTTGCACTTAATGTTAACACTTTGAAAATAATCTCAATCCACCGATCATAATCTTATTATGTTTTATTAATTTATTATATTTGTGTTTTTTATTTTATATGTTTTCTTGACGTTTTTACATATTTTTTTGTAGAACCACGATAGCCCGAATAATTTGATGATCTGAACTAGCCCTTGCAAACAAATATTGGGATTACCGTGACCGAAGTAGCTGATTCACTGCAAGGCCAAGGTGAGTAGTTTGCTACCCAGAACGCAAACTTGGAATAACCAACCTAACACATTCACAGTTTTACTAGTTCTTCCATCATTATATTGTGTGAATTTCGGATGTACTTTTGTATTTCATCTCTTACACTTCTAATTTTTCTTTCTTAGTTATATTATTATACAAATAAACATTAAAACGTTATCTATGTTAGCATTTGAACATTATTATAGGGAACTACCGAAACAATAAGCCAAAAATATGGTGGGGGTTAATCAGTATTATAACGTAGGTACGTTTTAAATGACAAGACTATTATTTATTTATAATTATACTTTTATGTTATGTTATTGACACTTGACACTTCTTTATTTTGCTTAAGCAATAACGAATTTTGACTTGGGTGTTCTGATAGTTATTGCATGGTTTTCTTACAGTTCTTATTGATTGAGAGTCAGAAATACCAATACAGAGTTCTTTGTAAGAGATAGTCCACTACAAAATATCAGTTTCAATTGCCAAGAATCATCGCAGTGTCTGTCCGTCATCGTAATTCTCAGTGTCTATCGTTGATTCGGGCTCAATTCAGGACCAGAAGAAATAACCTAATTGCTTTTTTTGCTTATCTTATTACATTAGTCGGTTGAATAGGAATAATACGCCAAAATAATACTGACCATATTAATACAACATATTTAATTACAGAATATTTTCAACATACCATCAGCCCAAGCTCTTATTCTGAATGAAAACCGTTTACATGAGATGTCAGCCTACAAGGTATCGACAACAGGCGTCAATGTTACCAACCGTGGACAACAAGAGAACCATTGTTGACAACTTGACAAATTGATGTGTCTATTGTTGTGAGATCACCTCGTTTTGTCGGCTTCTTTCCCTGCCATTCTCTTATTACTAGAAACTGTGTATTAAATAATGCAGCAGCATTGATTGATTTTATCTTCTCACAAAAAATATTTGCAGAGAGTAGTACTGAATGGATGTGTAATTGAAAGAAAATTATTAAACTGTTAAGTGCTATAGCAAATTGCAGTTTGAATACTTGGCAACAAACTACTACTACTACCTCTAGATTATTACCACTACTACCACTATGTTACTACTACTACTACTACTACTACTACTAAGTTACTTTTTTGAGAGAATAGCATAAAAGTACAACAGACTTTTAGTTTGAGGCAAGATATACATCCAAATGAAGCCCTCATAATCGCTCTCTATTTTTACCAAACACACAGACTATAGGCAATAATAGATAAAATAATAAACCGTATACAAAAAACTAGGAAATTTGTCTAAGAAGTAACACACTTAATGATCAACCAAAATAAGTATGACCCGAAAGTAGTATTGCATTCACTTTTATGTCAAACTTATTACATATCCCCGTTGCAGCAGACCTGCGTACTCAGCGAGTTTAAAATGCGAGAGAGCTTATTTCAATACAGCACGGCGAGATTTTACATTAAGCTCCATAAGAATAACATGGTGAATGAGAATGCAGGTTTGCTGCAAAAGGTATGTTAAAACTGGGTGTTTTTAATTCAAAATATAGTAGATCTGAACTACAATAAGATTGATTTCTTCAAATATATTCATAATATACAGGTTTAATTTAAAACATTATTTTTATGAGTATTTCATTATTGATGTCCCATTAGAAATCTTAGGTATAACATTATTGCGTTTTGTAAATATGACCCTTGTTTTAGAAAATTCCCGGAATAATTCCCGAATTTATTTTACAACTTTAAGGCATTTCATGGTTCTGAAACATTAACAATAACATGATTTTTGAAAATGCAGTGGTAAATCTATTGGCCTTAAATATAAATTGATACCTAGGCTATATTACAATATATACAATAAACTCATTTAAATCGTAAAATAATTCAGTGGGTTTTGAAGATATCCAGTTCAAAGGTATCAGCTTTCACAAAGAACATAAGAAATAGATGTTTGTCTGTATTTAATGAATTTAGGCATATTTTTGGAGAAGATGTCCAAATCATACCACTGAGAGAAATTAAACTATTTTTAATGATCGATTTATTAACTATGAAGGTTTAGCTACTATTGCTGCAGATCAAGGAAACTTTCGAAGCGGCATTTACACATCAGTAGGAGGGGTTAGCCGATCCCAAAGGGTGAAATTTCCACAGTTAGAGACGAGGCTTTGAGGCCTTGAACTTTCGGTTATGGCGTGACGTCTGAGTTCTTTTAAGGTGCTGCTATACGTACACGTCACGTCACGTCACGTCGCGTAGCGTTCACTTACGGCCAATTCGGCGATTCCGGAGGGGTGCTATACATCGATTCGCATCGATTCGCACCGATTCGCATCGATTCGCATTTTCTAAAAGCCGAATGGCCGAGTGGACGTCGGTGTAAGCTATACATACACGTCACGTCACGTCGCGTCCCAATTCGGCCGATTCGACCGTGTATGCTCTTCAGAGCATTCCAGTCGGGCCGTGTCGTGACGTGACGTGACGTGACGTGACGTGTATGTATAGCCGGTTCCATTTGATTACACAGGTTTCATTCACCTCGAAAATGGACGTGACGTGACGTAACGTGTATGTATAGCCTCACCTTTATACGCTTACAATTTATGTTTTTGCTTCTCTGACAGCCAGACTAGGATTGGGCTTTGGGGCTAGGATATTTTAAATAATATTTCACTGTATAAAATAAGTATAACATTTGTTTGATTTACTTATTAAAATCCATATCACTAAGAAATAAAATAGATTAGTTGAAAAATGTTGTTAAGATTTAGTCATTTGACGATTTTTGTATTTTTAAGTTATCAATTTTCGAGGGATAAAAACACATTTGACACATTTAGCTGATTGTGGCACTTGGTACGGAAGTGGTTTTTTATTCAACAACCATACCTACTGCTTCTTATATATCTTTTTATTTTCCAGTTACTCTAATGTTTTTTATTGTTTTTTATGGAATTTTGCCTCGGCCCATTGAATCTTGTGCCCTTAGTTTATACGTGCTCAACTTTTGAATTGATTTTAAGTTTGTTTTTATACTTTTTATGTTCTTATATTCTTCTTAGTATTGGTCTGAAGGTCAGTCCATAGTAATTTCGCTCACATACACAGGTTACTTTAAGAACTAAATTTTTTGCCCCTGGTCTTCATTTCTGGGGGTTGCTCTCGTAAGCAAGCTCCTTAGAGTAGTTCCTGAGGAAAAGTCGGCCCAGATGTTAAAATTCTTATTCATCTTCTTATTTTTTCTGATTTCCCTGTGACATATAAAATAGTTAGTGTGCAAAGAGGGTTAGTATATTTTTTACTAATACATCTCACCTCTCCAAGTTTTTTTATTGTTTTATTCAATGGCTTGTCTGTCAATGGTTTTGGGTAACCGTTACTTTGTAGCTCTTCAGTGATTTATATATTCTTCAGTTCTTTATCAGAAAAAACCGTCATTGCCCAATGAAACAAAACTTGGGCAATTCCCATTTTAAAATTTCTCGGAATATTTAGATTGAAATTAAAATATTGTCTAATGTTAGTAGATTTTCTATAATCCGATGTCTTTAAGAATCTTCCGTTTTTATCATCACAACCAAAAACGGTAACTGATTGTTTTCTTCTACTTCAACAGTGAACTTAATGGATGGACTAATTTGCTATATAAATTAATCATTAAGTAAATTATTTACAAATCCTAATGTACATCCCTGTAATTGATGAACGAACGAAATAAACTAAATCTACGTATTAGCCGAGTCAAAGATTCTTTGTTCGTTACTGCGTGCTTGACTGTAAACGTAACGCGACAGCTTAAAAACGGTTGCACTGATCACTTTCAAATATTGCACGTTTAATAGCTCACCGAAATGATGCCATTACATTTTAATGGAAATCCTTTGATCCGTTTTTAACAATTTGATTTAAAAAAAAAACGTTCCCTACCATTGGCTAAAAATTGCGTTTATCAAACAATGGGATGCAAATGAAGATCATTTCATATACAAAAGAAACTAGTGATTAAATATGCGGACATATATTTTCCGTAAAAGGTTCATCACATGCTGTGTGGTTATCGACGCTCCAGTTACTTTGAAAAAGGTTTCATAATTATTACTTGTTAAAAACCTACTCCAACGTTTCGTCTGTACTTTTCGCGTGTTTTGGGCTTTCCAATACCAAAAATTATAATACCTTTAAAAAGAAATTTGAGAATCTTTAACCAAACAGCATGTGATGTACTTTTTTGGAAAATATATTCGTCGTATATTTTAATTGTTGGTTTCTTTTATATTCGAAATTATCTTCCTATGTATTCAATGGTTTAATAAGCGCAATTTTTGTAAGGAAAGGATGGTTATATAAGGAACCTACTGTGCCTTTGGATCGCACATAAAGTGTTCTTCCTAAGTAGAAAAAGTAAAGAAAATTTGATAGAAAAACTTCATTTTAGATATTTTTAGGCTAACCTTATTATGTACTCAAGCAGGGCCTAGACAGTATGTATTGACTGGGACGGTGGCGTGTCCTGTAATCCAGCTTCTTGGAGGTCACAAACTGTGGATACTTGTGAGCGATGGCTTGTGGACGTGGTGTTCCCTAGTGGTGATTAACGTCCGCACTATTCAGTACTACGTTCATATGACCGTCCTCATAATTAGACCACTTAGTTGCCATTGGCTGTTGGGCTATTGATTAACAGACCTGTCTAAGGAACATGTCGGCCTTAGTCAATTCAGTAACAAGACTACAAGATCGCGCCACAATCATCCTTCACTCATTTATAACTCATACTTGGCTTAAAATACCTACCTGGGTAGATCGCCATTTCAAGAAAAGTATAAAGTACAGCATCTGCCTTTTTTATTTCAGCTGGACAAAACTGATAGCCATTCTGATTCGTCATAGGTAATTGTTGAACCTCAACCATCTGGTGCACTGTTTGAATCAGTAATTGCCAAGCTAAGTCAGAAACACTGAATCAGAATAAATGGATCAGAAAACTGACACATACTTTCTCCCTTAAAGTAAGAAAACCTGCAATAAAATAAAGTAAATTGCAATCACCCCGCAAATGCATAACAAATGTTATCGAAATCGGTTACCAATCAACGGAGTTATCTATTTTTGAATATTTGCCTTGAGAATAACATTAGACGTACTGCGTTTACCGCCAAATAAAAATATCAACTACCTCCGCAACCAGTTGACGTTGACTAATAATTCAAAACACTGGAATATTTATTTTTAAAGACATATTTAATGGTTGCAAGTATATATTTTTTAAAGTTCCATATTTTGTGAAATTTGAAAAATATGAATTTTTTAACTCTTTAACTTCCGTATCTTCTGAACCAGAATTTTTATAGACATGCGAGTGGTGTCATTTTATTTGTCATCTTAAGTACTAACAACCATAAAATATTTATCAAAATCGTTGGAGCCTTTTTGAGAAATTTGGAATGTTGTTATTTCTTATGGGTTTTTATGGGGTAAATATCCTTAAAAAATTGAAAACTTAAAAAATTAAAAAACACCTGTATATATAAATAAATGAATAAAAAATAAGCTTTGTTTTAATAATTTAAAGAAAAATGTACCTAAAGAAAGATGTGTATTTAAAGAAATGTGTATTACCTTGAGATATCATGGCTTTATTTCTAAATGCTAAATTTCATGAAAACCGGAGCACTGGTGTGGTCTATAGCTTTGTTTACATACACACATCCACACGGACGGACAGACACCACTCCGAAAACCATTTTTTTGGATTCAGGGCGCACTAAAACGAATATTTCCACTAACAACTCAAATTCGAAAATTTGACGAAAACAATACTTTCTCGATATACTATGTTTAGGGGGGAAAAGTAAAAATTACACTTGCGAAAATCTCCATTTTAATTTTTTGTTTGCTTTGGAAAAAAATCTAATGACATAATAACTAGAAACAAAAGGCAAGTCCAGATATTTAATGAAGCGCTAAATCTCAGCCAGAAACAATGAGCGGCGGGTTCTATTCATGAAACGAGTTTGTGTTCATGAATTATTCCCGGCATTCTTTGTACAAGTGCGCGTTTCTCGACTGTCCAGGATTGCTTGGCAAGTATACAGGGTGTTAATAAAAGAGCTAATAGATTTAAATTGATGTGAAGGCAATTTTTGGACATAAGAAAAGTGTATATAAATTAGGCAAAACTTTCGAATCCGTCTCCACAGTTAAAATCGATGTTTTCGATATTTACAATCTCGATTATTTTAATAATGATAGAGTTTCGATAACGGAATCGAGACATCACTAATCAGTAGTTCATAACCCAACTACAATTTCAATTGACTTGATGAAACTTAACAGTCACACGATAATAATAAAACTTATTATGGTATATTCTAACGTTATCAACATATCATAACCCAACTATGCTTTTCACTAACATGAAGTAAAAAAAAAACTAATTTCACAACCTTAGCGAACTTGCATTTCATTCATTATCAATCGTTGTCAGCGTCGTGCTTTACTCAAAGTATTCGTGCTATCTGAAATTGAGTATACTTATGGCTCCATGCACATATAAGTTATATATCAATGAAATTTTGGAATGTTCGAACCATGTTCCTGTTTTCAGTGATTTTGACGTTTTACTACTACTATCCATCACTACTGTCACTTTTCACTCCTAGATTCATCGCAATTTCTAATATAAAACCAAATTAGTTAGCAAACGAAATTTTTACATTCCTTGAATACACTATAGGGTTTCAGTTTCTCAAATTCTAATAGAATAATAACATTTACTGAAATCGACGTTTTAAATATTATAACCTACATTGTTTATTTACAATAAGTTATACATTAATAACAAAAATAAAACATATTTTTATTGTTGAATTTGATAAATTATATACCGAATCCAAAAACATCGATTTAAACATCGATTTTAACGGTGGAGACGAATTCTAAAGTTTAGCCTATAAATACCTGGTGAAAGTGAGCCACTTATTGATTAAACGACAGATAGTCACACCTACACCATGCCTTGACGTATAGTAGCCTTGGCCTTGACCAATGAATGGTTCCAGAGGACCGACAACGGTCACTTGGCAGTACAACTCCCATGCTATGTTATATTTTTATTTATAAATTTGTATATATATATATATATATATATATATATATATATATATATATATATATATATATATATATATTATAATATATTATATTGAAAATAAAAATTAAAGTTTTTTTCTGCATCTTGAAAAAAGATAAGATTGTAGAAGGGTGATAGGTCTTTTCAAATAATGTGATAAACTATTTTGGATAATACTCACTTGGAAATCACATGATTTCAAAGAATCCTTAAAATTTTACACTATATAACCACCCCCGTCGCAGCAGACCTGTGTACTCAGAGAATTTCCAATTAATTCTTTATATGTGAGCATATTCAACATGTGTAAGGGAAAATATTGTTTTGAACATTTTCACACTAAAAAGTATATTTAATTATTCATTATTTGTAAACATGAGAAAAATTAATAAGAGGGTCTAACTGGTTTTCATTACACTTTTTGTATTTAATACAGTTCTTAGTCTAATAATTTTTAATGGATGTATTCTTGATATAGTATATAAATGCTAGCAAACATATTTTCAATGAACTCAAGTCTGTCAAAATAAAAGCGAAATAAACTAATCACAACAACAAATTAAATTCATAAAGTTAATTTTATAATTTAAAACCTCCTGTGCTTAGGAAAAATAATAAAAATTTGGATATTTATTTAAGAACTCTGATGAATCTTGTTACTTAAGGGAGAAATTAAGACAATTAGGCTTCTGCATTTGGCACACCGTACATCTCAGTAACAGCAACAGTGCCTCTAACAGTTACAGCGGTTAACGATTTTTGGAGCTGTAGAGCGTATCAGTTTAGATTAGTATTAAGCTTTAAGTCAATTGTAAAGACAATGTCAATGAGTATTGTTAAGCTAGTATTCCGTAAAGGGAATACAACAATGACAATGTGAAAAATCGCAATGGAACAAATAAAAAGTTGATTTTAAACAGCCTATTTTGCGCAACCTAAGCTTAAACACAATTTTAATATTGGATCTTAAGATTTTGGGACACTAGTCGACTGCCCCGAGAGATCCGAAAGGAATTATGTCAAAATTGGTGAGACACATAATTTCCTTTCACAAGACAGATAGGGAAGCTCGGCCTACAAAAGAATTATATTTATAAAAATAATTGTGTAGGGAGACCTTAGGTTTCAATAGCTTGAAATAATTGTTCGAGCATCATTGGGCTGCACAAGACTAGCTGTACTTTGTAGGCCTACAATCAGTTCACAAATATTTGGGCGGACTTCTGGGGGTGCCAGGGGGTGCCCGGCACCCCCTGATTTTTGCTGGATTGTTCGGTAGAAGATGGAGAATCAATTTTCTACATATCTTTGAATATCCTATTACATAAATTACAACAGGGTTGTTGTCAAATAAAATGAACAGATATTTATAGGAGTGTGCTAGTTAACGGATATTTGAAAAGGAGTTTGATATTTGAATTTGAGCATACAATACTTCATAAGTGAGGTGACCTGGCACCGTGGCACCCCGCAAAATGAAGACCTAAATCCGCCCATGGGAAGGCCCATGTGAATATACTTAAAACAGAATTGTTATCAACAATGAAACCACTCACTGCATTACAAAAAATGATTTTTTTAAGAGTGATGATGAAAAAGACCCGGTTACGAGCACACTGCTCCTTTGATTGGGCAATCGAGAAGTCTTCCTTTCCGAAACTTGTATATTTATAAGGTGTTACCGTTTTCTATAGAAGAAATATTTCTAATAATGTAATTGTTTCAAACCATTACAGACTGCGATAAGATAATATCACAACACCTCCAAAGCCTTATCTTACAATTTATCATTATTTTTTACATATGATACCCCCAGATTATACATTCCGAGAAATAATGCAAAATAGCCATAATTATTTAAGTAATTTAATATCCTGGATCACACAACTTGAATATTCTAAAAAATTGTTGAAATTTACCATATAATAGTTTTTTCTCTGCATGTCATTTCTGACTACGAGGTGGTGCACTGAATTAATTTTTTTCATCGGCTGTAACTGTTTGTTTAAAATATTTGTTCTCAAAAATAATCAGTTGCAAAAATTTATGTTTGCATTTGCTTACACCCACATATATTTTTTATTTTTGTAGTATTTCGTAAAATATTCATTGGTTTCTGTGCTGAGTAGCTGGAGACAAACTTAGCTTTGCTTTTTTTATCATGTTTATTTACTATAGGGACCAAAATCTTTTAGTGACTACTATCAAATTTTGTAACGGTTTCAAGGAATATTTTATGTAATGTTATGGTGGCAAGTAAGTCTACTATGTGCAATCTGAGGGAGAGGCAGGCGATTTACCGGAGGAGGCCTGAAGTGGGCCGGGAAGCAGCTGCCAGGGAAGAGCGCGATCGCAGCTTCGACTCCTGGCAGCGCGACTGGGAAGCCGAGCCGAGGGGACGTTGGACCTTCCAGCTCATACCTTCCGTCCGAGTATGGGTGGAACGGCAGCACGGCGAGGTCGATTACTACGTGACCCAGTTTCTTTCTGGGCACGGGTACTTCCGAGCCTATCTGCACCGGATGGGCAAAGTCGCCATCCCGGACTGTCTTTATTGCCCCAGCATCCCAGACACGTCCGAGCACACCTTCTTTCAGTGCGACCGTTGACACATCCGCCGAGCCTCGCTTTCATCTGAGATCGGCGTGGTCGTCAGCCCAAACAACATTGTCGGAGCTATGCTGCAGGGAGAGGGCAACTGGAACTGTGTCCAGCACTACGTCCAGGCCATTCTTCGGGCGAGAAAGGTCGACCTCGATCGACCTTAATCCTCAGCTTTTCCCCACGGAGGTTGCCCTAGTGGCGTAATACCAAAGGCCTAGCAGAAGTAATGTGTGAAACAGTTCCAGGCTAGTGTCCTCGGTGCCGAGGAGGGTGGTTTAGTCGGTAGTTCACGGGACATCGAGCTCGTGGGAGTCCGACACTACTGAGGGGACAACGAGCCCCTCAGTGTGCGTAACTGCATTCCACCTCCTACCCCCTCCCAAAAAAACCTATGTGCAATCTTTATTTAAATAATAATAACATGTGTATTCATACCTATTGGTAAGGTTATCGAGTGATAACATGATCCAACATTGCTGATTTATTACCACCCTTTTTTTGGCAGGCTTCCTTGACTGTGGAAACGAAGGAGAACTTACCAATTTGAAAAGAACACCAATACTGCGGAAAACTCGTTTTTACTAAATCAATAAATTTAATAGTTATTTATGTATTAAGAGCGTAAAGTAGGTCTTTCTCGCTTGAGCTAAACAAATACCTGGTATTTTTAGCGAAAGCGAGAAACACGCTTTACACGCGAAATACATACTAAATTTTTCCTACAACTGCAGTTTTAATTTCTCAAACATAAATACAATCACAGTTACTCACGTCCATTGTAGCTGAGCTGAATGCGCATAAATAATTCTTTATATTTATTTTCGTAAGGGTTTCTAGATTTACGAGGTAATAATATTAAGTTTCATGAAACTTCTTTCACTAATTCACTACTATCAGGTGAAGTAAGTCCGAATTCGTCATCACTGATTACATCCATTGTAGTTGAATGCGCCAGTTTGAGGTTATAAATAAGTCGAGCCCAGTCGGAGGCGGAAAGGAGAGCTGTTGCGCGCTGTGTAACAATGCAAAATCAGCTGGCGAGCATGAAAGTAATCACATGGCGAGCGTAAAAGACTTGCGCTCGCTCCAAAGACTTTCAAAGACTTAATCGCTCGCTCCTCATTAAACAGCTGTTTTACGATTGGTTTTCGGTGCCTAAACTGATACTTTACGCGTGGTAGTAGGAAAAAGCAATTACTGCACCATAGGATTGCATTTTAATCCAGCCCGGAGGACCAATGAATCATAAATGATTAAGCAAAGTTTGTAGAGTTTTTAATTCTTTTTAACGAACGCGGAAGCCGGTCTGAGCGATCGTATTGACTTTTTACAAGACAGCGCACTTAAAGGTCTAGATTGTCTAGATGTTCTACTTAACGTAAGGGGGTTTAAAAATACAAAAATAAAAAGAAACTGGTCCAATAGCCCGGAAAATAAAAGGCTACACGCCCGGAGGAAGGTAAAACAAAGGCTTTATGACTAGAGGAAAATAAAAATCGCGATTTTGCGAAATAAAGTGACGACAGGTCTACATGGCTGGAGAGGCAGGAGCAAAGTGAAAGCGTTCGTGTGGGGTAAGGAGGTAGTTGCATGAACTGAAATATTGAACACAGCCAAAACGAAAAATTTTCCGTTTTCAGGCAGAAAAGCGTGCACGTCCTTCACCTTTGGCCTACAACCCAACCACATCACGTAACTGAGTGGTTTTCACTCCCCCCCACTCTTTTTCTCGTTCAAAAATTATAATTATGCTAATTTTGTATAATAACTAACTTGCTAATTTTGTTGTATAACTAACTAATAATTATTGTATTTTTATTAGCAACAATTTGAAAACTTATCTAAGTACCGAACATAAAGAAAGCTCATAGAATAGCTCAGATTACATTTTATTATGCGAATTATTTTTTTTATTAACAGTCATGAGAACACAAGAGTTTTAGCGAAAATGGTTCCAATTACCTTACTTCTGACAAGTAATCCTGTTAATTCTGTTTTGGTATCATACTACAACGGTTTCGAACCTCTTGTGGGTTCATGTTCAAGTGTTACACATTCATCAAGCGGTCATCTTCAAATGTACATAAATTGTCAAACTATTTAAAATTCTTAAAAATACACAAAGACATAAATACATCGAACACAGAACACGTACGACACTTAACTAGCCAGAATTTAAAACTAGTTACAGCCTCGTGTAGAGCCGGCGGGTGATGAGTCATGACTATGTTTTTTCACGACTTTGTTTACAAACTAAACCGAACTCATAATGTTCGGCCTTAGTCCAGTAACAAGACTACAAGATCGCGCCACAATCATCCTTCACTCATCTGTCATTCATACTTGGCTTAAAATACCTAACTGGATAGGTCGCCATTTCAAGCAATGTAACGTCATGAAAACATCGTTCGAGTAATGAGTTGTTGACGGGAGATAAAACTGTGAAAGGCTGCAATATTAGTTTTCATTATTAGTCTCGAAAGTGACCTATTGCAGTAGCACTTTAGAGACGAGTAGTTCCACCACATACGCACTGAAAGTTAACGTTATGTAATTTTGCCGTGCAGTAGCGAGAAGTACAGTAATGCAACAGCTGATCGGTCTATACACCGCCAAATCCCATAGTGGTTACTTTCCGTCCACCACATACGCACGGAAAGTTAACGTTATGTAATTTTGCCGTGCAGTAGCGGGAAGTACAGTAATGCAACAGCTGATCGGTCTACACCGCAAAATCCCATAACGGTTACTTTCCGTCCACCACATACGCACGGAAAGTTAACGTTATGTAATTTTGCCGTGCAGCAGCGGGAATAACCTATTTCCTTAGCTCATTTTACGTTTTGAAAGTGTACTTTCGTGTGTAGAGCAATGAAAACATTTATACGAGATGTAATTATAAGCAACGGTTAAGGCCAGTTTAGTGGGTGTTTGTGAGGTATTGATAATTTGTAGCCAAAGTTGTCAAAGTAATAAGGACAGAGTAGTTACGAGCACAAGTCAAGTAATGGTTCGCTCTCCCCTTTCTCTCTTAATCTCTATTAACTCATCTGAATTTTAAATTGTACCATTATGGCTTAAGTCATACCAATCACGTACTTTCGAGATCCTTTTCGTTCCATTGACCCCGTTGTTTATAGTACGGGATATTTTTAAGAAGAGAAAGTTTACTTACAATAAAGCAGAATTCTTTTCTGTCACATTTTGTCATTTCTTCTAGAGAAGGATTTACCTAAGTTTGCCAAAATGAAAGTAAACAAAACGCTGATCTTTTACGAACTTAATCATAAAATCCATCTGTGTTGAAAACATTGCTAACGAACATCTGTTTTAGAGTAGCACTAGTAGTAATGGGAAATTGCTGATTCAATATTGTCACTGGATGTTCATTGCGCATCTTAAAATATTACTTATGTGCTTTTTCAAATTAAGTATGTATTGACACAGAGAGCGTGTCATGGATTTGGCATAGTTAATAGTATAAAGAAAAATAGGCGAGTTTATGAATAGCCATTACTACTTGCTGCATGTCAGCATCTGACAAAGAAGATTGTTTCATGTTGCGTTCAAGACTTACCAAAATGGGTCCAGGAAAAAATAAAAAGCAGCTAAACAAACTAAAATAAATGTCAATCAAGAAATAGAATCAAATTGAATTTTAACGCTATGTAACTGGTTGAATGAAAATAGGGAATTCTAAAAATAGGCGATATTGTAAACATTCCATTACCTATAAGATTCTCATGAATGTCAACAAAACAATATTGTAAACAAACGCAACGTGGCGATTTGACAGTTCGGAGAAAATGTAAACAAACACCATGTGAAACCAACAATGTTTTCAATGTGACTTGTATAGCAATTTTTGATGAGATTATTAGTACATGCTGTGGCCAACTAAGGTGAATCCTACTCCTACTCTACAAGGAACTGGAATTAATTTGGTATATGATGTGTTCATACACCTCATATACATGGTTTTCAATTAAATATGCTTATAGTATAATCTTAAAACTATTTGGTCTTGGACTATTGATAATGGTGGGGGGAAGCAATCACGAAAGGTGTTACCAATGAAGGAGGGCTACTTTTAAAACACACTTGTATTGTAAAAATGACAAAATGGAAGCAAAAGGGGTAGGCATGGTTATGGTTGGGGCTGTCCATGGATCTGACCGTATAAAACCTCTTCACAATAAATAAATGGTATCAGCAAACTGATACACTTTATCCCTTAAAACAAGAAAATCTACATGAAAATGAATTTACAACTATCCCAAAAATAAACACCGAATTTTATCAAAATCGGTTAGCAATTAACGGAGATATCGGTTTTTGAATATTTGCCATAAGAATAACATCAGACAACGTACTGCGTTTACCGCGAAACGAAAATATCAATAATCTCCGCAACTAGTTGACGTAGACTAAATAGTTTAAAATACTGGATTATTTATTTTTTCAAACCAAATTTGATGGTGGCAACTATGTCTTCTTTAGAAATAAATGATTTTGTGAAATTTGAAAAATATGAATTTTTTAACACTTAAACCCCCATATCCGCTTAACGGAATTTTTATGGACATGCGGGTAGTGTAATTTTATTTGTCATCTTAAGCACTAAAACCATGAAATTTTTATCAAAACCGTTAGAGCCATTTTTGAGAAATTTGGATTTTGTTGTTTTTATGGGGTAAATACCCTTAAAAATCAAAAATTCAAAAAAATAACAAATCGCCTGGAGATATCGTGGTTTTATACCTACATGCCAAATTTCATGAAAATCGGTCTATTGGTGTCGTCTCTACCTTTGTTTACAAACATCCATCCACACAGACAACCACACGGACGGACAGACACCACTCCGAATACTACTTTTTTGGATACGGGGAGCACTAAAACAAATATATCCACTCTTTCTCCATAACGAATAAACTCTTTCTCCATAAACTATGTATAGGGGGGAGAAAGTAAAAATCGGCCCTTTGAGTAAAAGGTTATTGAAAATTTTAAAGCACTTTGACAATGAGAGCCAGCCTCGAAGTTGGCGTCAAGCTTCCCCGTCGTCTTTTACAAAAATAAATAGATTGAATTATTTTATGTTCGTGGGGCATTTAATGCCCCACAGTGTCACTGAGAACGAGAGGTGAGTCTCAGAGACCGCGATGGGCCAGTTTTAAGAGGTCTTTGATTCCAAGTTTTGAAACACTTATTAGGGCGAATTTTTAAGATAACATTTTGAAATAGATGTTTCTATTTTGGAGCTTTTAGTCAAACTATAATCCAGGTTCATCCCCAGAAAATACACACATCCGTAAGGTTGAATTTAACTTTTACTATGAAACAATTCTGAATATAAAAAAACTGATCGCCCCCTTCAGTTAGTCACCATATATATCAGCAGTACTGTTCGTTGAACTGATGGTTGACTATATAATCAGGGGTATATTAACTAAGTACAAAGTTTAATTTTGAAACAGCCTTGACACCTCAAGGCCATTTACCAAGGTAAATATTCTTTGAATCAAATAAGTACAAAGATCAATTTTGTCCATTTTATTTTTAGCGAATATCCTTAAAGGAATAAGCTATTACGGTAGTACTCATGTTAAGAACTAAGTCCGAGACCATGTTAACTTTTCATTTTGGGGTCCCCAGAAGCAAAAAACACCATTCGTTCGAATTTATATATATATATATATATATATAAATTCTGTATATTATATATATATCTATGTGTCTGTCAGCACGATAGCGGCCGCAAAAATGGTCCGATCTTTATGAAATTTGGTACGGACATGTAAAGTGGTAATCAATTGGACGAGTTCGTGAACCAGCCCGATCGGACCATCGGAAGGGGGGTAAAGGAGGATGAACCCCCCCAAAAATGGGTTTTTTGAGTTTTTTAAATAGAAAAATAAAATTTATCGAATTTTTGTGGGCACCATTGAATTCAGTTCAAAAAAACTAACAATTTAGTATTTGAATCACTGCTCTATGTCCATTGGTTACCGAGGTATCGAAAGTGGTAAACACAGTACGTTGTCCCAATGTTAACCTTATGGGAAATAAGTAAAATTCTATATCTTGTTTATTTCTCAACATATCTTGATAAAACTTGGTAAATGGCTTCTTCTAGTTCAGATCTACTAAATATTGAATTAAAACCAACAAGTTTAAACATACCTGTAGCAGCAAGCCTGCATACTCATTCCCCATGTTAATCTTATGGAGCTTACAAAAACATGTCAAATCTCGCTATGTTAGATTGCACTATATTGTTTTGCATTTGAAATTCGCTGAGTATGCAGGTCTGCTGCAACGGGGGTATTTTACTTTATAAACGAATTAGAATGAAATATTAAAATAAACTGTTTTAATTAGCCTACATGACCTTAAAATAGAACACGACAAATATTTATTTCTATTCGATCTATGTGGAGGTTAAAAATAGCTTCAGTTTCAACTAAAATAACAGCTGGTCAATGGGAAAACAAGATTTTTGTTATAATAATACTTAACAATGTTTAAACAAAAATCCATTTACATATCCAGGGTATATTGTGTAGTCTAATATTATATACCTAGTAAATATAAAACAAGAATTTGTTTAAATATTATTCAAACAAATGTATGTTTTTTACATACACTGGAATTTCGTATATATCGCTTATATTCTAACATATCTGAATAAAACCTAGAATATGTCATTATATTCTTGATTACTACTGGATAATAACCTAGAATCTATCATTAATACATTTCAGTGGCAGCAAACCTGCGCATTACCTTCCTAATGTTAACCTTACAGGAAATTAATAAAACTTTACATCTCGCTCATTTCTCGGCTTATCGCAGAAATACCCCCGTTGCAGCAGACCTGCATACTCAGCGAATTTCAAGTGCAAAACAACATATTTCGATACAACATAGCGAGATTTGACATGTTTTTGTAAGCTCCATAAGAATAACATGGGGAATGAGTATGGAGGTTTGCTGCTACAGGTATATTAAAACTGGGTGGTTTTAATTCAATATTTAGTAGATCTGAACTAGAAGAAGCCATTTACCAAGTTTTATAAAGATATGTTGAGAAATAAGCGACATATAGAATTTTACTTATTTCCCATAAGGTTAACATTGGGACAACGTACTGTGTTTACCACTTTCAATATCTCGGCAACCAATGGACATAGAGCCATGATTCAAAATACTAAATTGTTTGTTTTTTTGGGCTGAATTCAATGGTGCCAATAAAAATTTGAAAAATTTTATTTTTCTATGCAAAAATCTCAAAAAACCCATTTTTGGGGGGTTTACCCCCCTTTACCCCCCCTTCCGGTGGTCCGATCGGGCTGGTTTACGAACTCGTCCGAATAATTACTACTTTACACGTCTATGCCAAATTTCATTCCGATTGGACCATTTTTGCGCAGGTTATCGTGCTTAAAGACACACACACACACACACATATATATATATATATATATATTTATGAAAGTGAACGAATGGCGTTTTTGGCATCTGAGGACATCAAAAAGAAAAGTTATGATGGTTTTAGGCTTAGGTCTTACCATGAGACCTACGGTAACAGCTTCTTTCCTATAGGGGAAATTCGCTAAAACTTGGTTTCTGGCTTCATTTACTTTAGAAACACTGGAGTATGGCCTAAAATATCCTAATTTTACATTCGAGTGGCAGTAAACCGGCAAACGCCCTTCCCATATTATTTTTATATTGAATATTTTTGCTTGATTTTTTTACTCAAGTTGATTTTTCTTGATTTCAGGCTCCCTTTAAAGATTTATTTAATCATTTTTTATTTTTTGAGTATGCAGGTCTGCTGCCACAGGGCCATTATTTACACCTTCACTTTGATCTCCCGTCAGCGAACTGGTTGTAGAATCGTGTATGTACACTTATTTAGTATGACAAAAGTTTCAAGTTCTTTCTAAAGGTTTAATCTGAATACTTTCCCATATTTGTTTGAAAAGTTGAAGATACTGTCAAGGACGTCAGGTGAAGGTTATATTGGATGACAAACAAAGTCGAATCAATAATCAATGACTTAACAGAATTACTAACCCTCCGCCCTAAGTCTTATATAAGGTACAGTTTATGCCTTACCTAAGACTTATGAATGACTTCCTGAGGCCCATGAATATTCTATAACAGTTTTGTGGCATATCGTGTTGTAATATTTTGCTGTATTTTAACAAAGCTTTTGCTTCGTTAACTAAGTTAATGAGATAGATGCTTAAAGATTAGGAAGTTATTATATCAGATGGGGGAAAAATGTTGTGTATATTTCGAGGGTAAAGCACATTGTCTCCTTCGTGAAAATTGTCGCCCTCACAAGCACGGGCGCCAACATTTTCACTCGTGAGACAATGTTATACTTTACTCTCTCAACACACAAATGCCCCCATCACAAATGCCCATTACATGACAGTGTTAAAAAAACGTGGTGTGTTATGCCCATGGCAAACATATAAGTATAGTTAAAGAGTATAACGGTGTTAAAAAAAGTTACTTCTAAACAGCAAAATGGGCAGAAAATGGTAGACAAATGTACAGGCTAGTATACAACAACATACAAAAACATTTGCTCCTTAATCGGTGGTGCTTTTGATTCCGACCAATTTGTATACTACTCAGGACATTCCAAAGACGGCAAGCAGTAACAACATAAACAGCTGTCATAAACAGCTGTTGCTGTACTTTGTCTGCCTCGTGCAATGCTGATCTGCTTGATATTACTTTTTTACGTTTACTGATAAAGACAGTGTTTGGTAACATTTAAAGACTACTTAAAACATTTTATTTACAAGTAAAATAATTCAAAGCATATGCTGAAAAAATTCAACGGGATAAACAATTAATAACAGAGTTAACAGTATGTTGGAAATAAATTAATTTCCCACATTTATTTAATATTAATGACGTACTAAAGACATTAATATCGAACATCAAATTTTGATACAGTTTTATTGAGAAGGTCCTCTAAAGGTTCTCCATAGGTCATTTTCAAATGATCCTACGTAGTGTTATTCTAGATCAAACAAGAAGTAGAATTATTTGATTCATAAATCAAGTTTTCATAGATATAACTCGCAACGTAAACAACACAGTGTGCTAAAAACTATTCACAACCTACAGTAATCACGTAATTGACTGGTAATTGGAATATAGTTGAATGAAAAATTTTAACTCAGTTTTTTTTCGTTTCTACAGCGTTGATCTACTATATCCCCGAAACATTTTTGTGAATAGATTTTCTCCCTTGTTGAAACTTTATCTTGTGAGACGATTTTGGTTCTTGGGCTTTTTGTAACAAGATTTGTCGTGTTTTCTGCAATTTTCAATGTCCTACATTTTTCATACACATAAATAAAACTATGCTTCACCTTAGGATTATTTAATGACCGTTCGTGGGTCTTCCCCTTTTGCAAATCTTTTCAATGTTGAAAAATGTTTTATGTCACTTCCTAACTTTTTCCCCTAAAAGTGAAATACTTTGTTTGAAATTCATTGTTGGTGATGGTGATTTCATGATTTGATTTTGATCCGGTCATTTGCCATTACTGTTAATCATTAATGCAAATGCCCGCAAAATCAAAATCAGACATAAAAGTGAAATACTTGGAGTGAAATATATACGGTTATATTGAATGCGCATAGTTATAATATATTATAAATTTTTGTCTATTTTTAATTTAAATGTCAAATTCCAACATTTATCTTTAGTAGTTAGTGTGGGAAGATTTCACACTGAATAATGCAAAAACATCAGTTTACAGGTAAATAATAGGAGACCCATGAAAATCTTTCAAAGCCATAAAATCTGGGATAGTATGTTGATTGAATAAATATAATAAGTTTAAGAACTGTACAATATAAATAATCGTGATCGTACTTCATTAGACTGGCTTTATATATTCACGGCTCATAAGGAAAACAAATCTAAAACTTCCATTTATACAGAATAGAACGACACTACAACTTTTGAAATTGTCTTCACACAAACATTAACACTAGGCGATTTAGCTGAGTCAGTTCCAAGTAATGTTTCGGAATATTCAACCATTGCTTACCTACATTTATGGTTAAGTTTATGTAAATTAAAATAAACCGAGAGTTACTTAATACCTATGTGTCGTTTCCCAAGAAGAATTACTCTAGATTCGTTTTCAAGATCGGTTTTCAATACAGTAACCCTTGAAGGAATGACGCTCAAAGCGAGTTTTAATAAAAAAGGGTAATGAGAAGCTTTAGAACCACGCTAAAAGGGCGCCAGAGGCTCGTTGGAAATTACGTGAAGATAAAACGTCCTCTAACGACCTCAGGATGCCATGAATTAAAACCACAGAATCTAAAGCTAAGTGGGTGGGGTGACACCTGTAATAACTAGCTTAATTGTATACTGTTGTATTGACATTTAAGTGTTATGAAATTTAATGTTAACGTGAGAGCGATTAAAAAACATTCTCCCTATAAACAAATTATAACTGGCATCAATTCTTGGGGCCCAGTCTGCGCATGGGGTGGGGAGTGGGTAGGCTGGGAGGAGAGGGGAGTAGTAGCGGCAGCGGCGGCCAACAGTGTACTAGCCTGGCTGCGTATATTCGGCAGCTCGCACGTAGTTACTGCTTCTGTGTCAATCGTTGCTCAGAGTATCAAGACGCTTTAATAAATACTAATGAAATATTTTACATTATTGAATAGAATTCAAACAGATCATTAATCGTCAATAAGAGTCAATGTTCCGTCGGTCAATGTTTTTAGGACGACATATAGTGACACGCTATTGTTGATGGCTGAGAGCAGAATGACAGTGATGCGCTCTAGCGACGCGTTGTCGCGCATGCGCACTAGCCGTTTTTGCTACCGCGCATCCACCGCAATGGGCCCCAAGAATCGGCGTCAGTTATACTCAATATGAAAGATTACGTTTACAGAGACAATCGAATTCCGATCTAAGGTATTTGCCGCACATTCTGTGGACAGACCATAGCCAGCTAGAGGTGGTTCACACGGGTTTGGATCCGTTAGCAGTGCTTATTGTAATGATGTCACTTACCATGACAGCAACGTCTTCGGGTTCGTGCAGTTTTAGATGTCTTTGACCATCCCCAACTATAAAAATGACCCTCCCACAATCTCGTGATGCTGCCGCCTTAGTATGGGACTGCTTATTAGCGAATTTCACCTATTGGGATGAAGCTGTTACTGTAGGTCTCATGGTAAGACCTAAGCCCGAGACCATCATACCTTTTTTTTGAGGACCCGAGATGCCAAAACACCATCGCTCATTTTCATAAATATATAATATATATTTATGAACATAAATACTAGCATAATAAACATAAATAACATAGAAAAACATAAATATATATATATATATATATATATATATATATATATATATCAATATATGAGTCTTTAAGTACAATAACTAACGTAAAAATGGTCAGATCTGAATGAAATTTAGCACATACATGTAAAGTAGTATTTATTCGGACGAGTTCGAAAACCAGCACGATAGGGTCACCTGAAGGGGGAGAAAAGGGGGATAAACCCCCGCCCCAAATATTGATTTTTGGGATTTATTAGCCGGAAAAATAAAGATTATAACAATCTTATTTGGACCATTGATTCAGCTTATAAAAAACAGTTTATTGAATTGTTGTTCTATGTCCATTGGTTACGGAATTATCGCTAGTGGTAAACACAGTACGTTGTTCCAATGTTAACCTTATGGGAAATAAATAAAATTCTATATCTCGCTATTTACGTTAACATTAAATTTCATAACACTTAAATGTCAATACAACAGTATACAATTAAGCTAGTTATTACAGGTGTCACCCCACCCACTTAGCTTTAGATTCTGTGGTTTTAATTCATGGCATCCTGAGGTCGTTAGAGGACGTTTTATCTTCACGTAATTTCCAACGAGCCTCTGGCGCCCTTTTAGCGTGGTTCTAAAGCTTCTCATTACCCTTTTTTATTAAAACTCGCTTTGAGCGTCATTCCTTCAAGGGTTACTGTATTGAAAACCGATCTTGAAAACGAATCTAGAGTAATTCTTCTTGGGAAACGACACATAGGTATTAAGTAACTCTCGGTTTATTTTAATTTACATAAACTTAACCATAAATGTAGGTAAGCAATGGTTGAATATTCCGAAACTCAGCTAAATCGCCTAGTGTTAATGTTTGTGTGAAGACAATTTCAAAAGTTGTAGTGTCGTTCTATTCTGTATAAATGGAAGTTTTAGATTTGTTTTCCTTATGAGCCGTGAATATATAAAGCCAGTCTAATGAAGTACGATCACGATTATTTATATTGTACAGTTCTTAAACTTATTATATTTATTCAATCAACATACTATCCCAGATTTTATGGCTTTGAAAGATTTTCATGGGTCTCCTATTATTTACCTGTAAACTGATGTTTTTGCATTATTCAGTGTGAAATCTTCCCACACTAACTACTAAAGATAAATGTTGGAATTTGACATTTAAATTAAAAATAGACAAAAATTTATAATATATTATAACTATGCGCATTCAATATAACCGTATATATTTCACTCCAAGTATTTCACTTTTATGTCTGATTTTGATTTTGCGGGCATTTGCATTAATGATTAACAGTAATGGCAAATGACCGGATCAAAATCAAATCATGAAATCACCATCACCAACAATGAATTTCAAACAAAGTATTTCACTTTTAGGGGAAAAAGTTAGGAAGTGACATAAAACATTTTTCAACATTGAAAAGATTTGCAAAAGGGGAAGACCCACGAACGGTCATTAAATAATCCTAAGGTGAAGCATAGTTTTATTTATGTGTATGAAAAATGTAGGACATTGAAAATTGCAGAAAACACGACAAATCTTGTTACAAAAAGCCCAAGAACCAAAATCGTCTCACAAGATAAAGTTTCAACAAGGGAGAAAATCTATTCACAAAAAACGTATTTTTAAAGCTTTAAATGTGTGACTGTTTGTGTTTTGATGTGTCAAAACGTGTGACCACCATGACGATCTTCGCATCACCGAAGTAAATGGAGCCTGGCATTCTTTATTGATTTGATAATGGCCTAATGGGGCCGAAACTACAGTCATCCGTGATTATAATTAGAATCGACGACAGTATCTGGGGTAAGTAAACCCAACTATTTTAAATAATGTATATCCACTATCGTAGTAGAAGGATTTCTTCCCTCCACGCTAATTAATTAAATGTTACTCCAAAATATAAAGGGTATGCAGTTGAAGATATTTTTAAATTTAAAAACGTAGCTAAAGAAACCGAAAAAATTTTATCTCTTAAAATATATTCGCCGATAGTAGCCACGTACAGATTTGTTAAGATTTTTTTTAAAGTTGGATGATAGAGTGATAGTCAACATTTAATAATTTTAACTTTATTAACTGCCCATGTAACATAATAATCTGCTTATTTAAAATAACTTAGGTCTTACTGTCTGACGGGGACTCTCAGCACTGCACATTCTAATAATTACACGAACTCGTCTGCAAAACAAGCAAACAAAATAATAATGGGTAAATTAAAATTAGTTAGATTGAAATTAATATTTAAAATAAATTAAAATAGAACAAAAACTTTACAATCAGAAATTAATACGTGAAGACAGTGATAATGGTTTAACATGCATTACAGTTTACAAATATAAAATTTTAAGTGCAGTATATCTTTTGAATGATATTATCTAACATTGCTAAATTCAAATTTCATTTACACTGACTTAACAAATTAAAGCAATGTTGAATACAGTACACCTCGGATTATCCGGATTAATGTGGCGGAACACCGATCCGGATAACAAAAAATCCGGTTAATCCGAGGTCATTACAATATCGCCTAAATATCGATCGCGTACATTAGCTCCTGCTAAATTGATGCTGCAAACGACGTATCAAGACATGTGTTACAACATGTCTTTCAAATTTTACGGGGGATTAATTTTGAAACAAATTTAGAAATTAATCTTCATTATTAATCATACAAATATAATGTTAACTTTTACCGTACTTGCGGTTTTGGTTTGAAATAAAACACCAGATTAAAATATTTAATTTATTAAGATTGAATAGTCATAAATCAAAATAACTATAACACGGAATAATCATGACGAAACTTAAAGTAACTCAAAACTTGATACAATAACTCTTCTTAAGAAATAACACATCAAGTGACAGCAATAAACTAACTCGCAAAATTGCAGTAGCCTACGCCTTTGTTGATCACTGCCAGCGCCCCAAGAAGCAAACCAGAAAACTATGTTCACGAAAATATGTAATGTCCTGTTTAAGGCAATGTGACTCCTTCAAGTATTGTGATTCCAAATGCGTACAGTAATATATTGCATTTGCATTTTAATTGTAGAAGCCACATTTCACTCGTAATCTAGTTTTTTCCGTGATTTTAATTTTTAATTTTTCGAATGGACCGATCCGAATAATCCGGGATCCGGATAATGTGAGGTCCGGATAATCCGAGGTGTATTGTACAATAAGAATCATTTCTAATTCTATATCCTTTTCACGAGTAGTAATTTATCTTAGTCCTTCGTGCAGCCCCTTTCAAGAATAAGAAAGACGGTTAGAATTAAATTTTTACAATTAGCTAGTAAACTTAACTTACAGATACCATCATGACAGAACTAAAAATGTAAAGGTAAAAACAAATATATGTCAAAAACATTTAAGTTTGGGGATAAATATTTTGTTTAGAAAATCAGTATAAATTCCAGCGGTTTGAGGCAGTCTATATGTTTCAGGGGACATCTCCAAGCGGGAACATTTCAGATAAGAGATCCCCAAGTATCGGAGGGAATGGTGGCATCAAATATTCACTCGTTCTTTGTGCGATCGACACAGGTTGTCGTTAAGTCTAGTCCGACGATCCTCGGTTGATCCCCTCAGGGTCGAGCACTCAGCCCCATCCGATAGTGATTTTTCGTTATACTGCTTCAAAAACAGCTGCTTTTGACACATGCGTTGGGATTCAAAAGTTTAATTTTTAGTCATTGGATAGTAACATATGATTTGATGATTATTATTTTCCTAGGACAAAAAAGATTATTGTTGATGATACTTTTGATTCGAGGTAAATATAATAGAACAATCTTCATCCAATTACAAATAATCGAAAAATTCATCGTCATTGTACGTCAGCGTCGATGGTGAGCTATCGATTGCATCGGGAATGGTTATCGGTTATTATATTCAATTGCAATTCATTTTTGCATTGTTGTCGGTTAAATCAATTTGTGAAATTCGCTTATTTCACCAATCGATTATTGCATGCGTTCGATACGTCGATAGTTGTTCATTGTTGTCAGTCTAACCTAACACAAATGAAACAGACAATCAGCTGATTGCTTCAAATAACAAGATGGAGGCATCTTTGGCAGGAATCTTTAAAGGTAAACAAGTTGTAACATTTGGGTTTTCTTAAGTAGTTTGCGTGTTGTATTGAGCGTTATAACGAAAAATATAGTTCATCACACGGACCTAAAGCTGCTTTTCGTTACTCGGTCATTTTTCAACCTCGACTTACAGCCTCGGTCGTAAAACTTGACCTTGTACGAAAAGCGTCACTTTAGGTCCTAATAATGAAATATACCACTGTTGGGGATTGTGCTCTTTTATCCGGTAGGGTGGGTCGAAAAAACAAAATTTTGGAATTTTTAATAGTAATAAGTCTCAATTTACGAGTTTTCATTTGCTCATTTGGTTTATGCTAAGCATTGATAATAGTACAAAAGTTTTGTCATTGAACTTGGAACGAGCTCTTTAACACGTTTTGAACAATGGTATAATTCGTTCAATTACACCACAGAATTATTGACTTAGTACAAGCCTAAAACTGCAAAAACGCCTAAATAAGGGATTTTCAGAAGGCCATAGATCGATAATACTGTTGCCTAATTGGATAAATTGTACCATTTTTCAAAATGTTTTAAATAGCTATTTCCTTTTTCCATGGCAAACCGTTTGTACGATTAGCAATGTCCTGCATAAATCAAATTACGATTATTCACTTATTATCTTATGGAGTTTTAGATGATAATCTTCATGGTCATTGTGCGACCGAAAATCTTATATGATTTTTTAAAGTTTTTTTTTTCAGTATTCTACATGCTGTTTCGCAACTTTTGAGACCTATTACGATTCAAAATTCCAAAAATGTTTTTCTTCGACCGACCTTGTTCCGCGGTACTATCCGATCATAGTCAAAAGCGATTTTGTCGGGTACCGAAATTACATATAATGATTTCAAGTGAATTCTCAAAATGATGAGGAAATCGTATTTTAAATGACAATCAATACATATTCTTTCTTAGGATACAATGAGAGTTTAATGATACATTAGCGCGCTGTGTTCTAAGCTATCTTCTCAATTCTTTCTGTTGAATAGATTTACGAAATATCATAATTTATTCCTCATGAGTTTAATATATTTTTCATTAATAGATCAAAATTAAGGTACGGTATTATACTATGGGGGTCTACGTCCCAATCAAATTGTTAACGCGTCTTTAGATTACAAAAAAGAGCCATGCGCAACATGGCAGGAGAACACCATGCCGAAATATTTTTAAATCTCTAGGAATCTTAACATTACCTTCAATTAGTATTTTTTTAAATTTTACTATATTTCAATTTTAAATCAACAACAGTAGTGACTGCTGCGGACATCCATAGTTACAATTCATAGACAAACTCCCCAAAGATTAGACTTAGCCGCTACGCTACAAAAAAATATCGGGCCCAAATTATTAACTAAACTACCAGAAAATATTAAATCAGAGAACTCCGAATTAAAATTCAAAGTAATATTAAATAAATACCTTTTGGAGCGCGCGTGTTACTCTGTGGATAATTTTTTCTACAATCTAAATCACTCACAGCGAAGAAAATATGTTTGAAATCTTACTAGCCTATATGTTTATTATAATTATATATAGAAACAAATTTAGTTTTATTCTGACGTTTGTAATGCAATTGTTATTATAGATGTTGATTTTGATTTTGATTTTGATTTTTGATTTGAAAAAGGAGTGTACAACGTAAATTACCGGCGTACCCTACTTTCTTCTGCGACGGTCTCTTAGTCATCGCCAGCAATACAATTAAAAATGTATTGTAAAACGTTGGATACATGATCAGTACGTTTATACCTTTTTTAGCTATGGGTCATTATAAGACTTTTTCTCGGTAAAAATCACTTAATTAATGTCATGTAGGAGGACTGGCGAAAACATTCTAGTTGCTGTTAAAACTATGAAAGAATTTTTTATACGAATCCGTGTAAAGTGAAGATTTACTTATTTTCATTATGACATTGTAATATATTCATCCAATATAAGAAGGTTCAATGTCAGTTTTTTAGTTTTGTGAAGGAAAAATGTAACCAATCTTAAATAGGCAATCTCAACAGAATCAATTCTTTATCATTAGTTAAAATTAATAAATCTTTAATTGAATTGCAATTACTACAGTAAATACGTACGAAAATATTGGGTTGTTATGAAAAGCACGTGCAGTAGTTATTTTCTTAGATGTTGCTAGGGTTGAGCTAATAACATAAAATCCAAGTTTTTGATATTATGCTTTCCCAGGTTACCACAGAGCGTGCGCCACTTTCTGGATTTTTTTTTTAAGAATATCAACATATTATATATAAGAAACTATATACCATACAGACATTTATTAAACTACAAATGTAAGGAAGACTGACTTCCCTACAATTTGAATGCCTTTGGCAAAGTCTCTAGCTCTGATGGATCCGGAGATATGGTCCTTCAAAGATGAAAAATCTCCGGTTTCATTAACAAAGCTCCTTTGATTAACATGAATTTTGAAGATTTCGGAGACAACTAGGGTGGAGCCCTTAACAGTTAGGACAGAATGGATAGCTTTAAAATATTTTTCACGCAAAATTACATAAGTATACCAAGTTTAATGGCAAATGGCCAAAATATAATCAAGCTAATTAACGACAAACTAATTCAATCTTTCCATTTAACTACATGCAAATACGTAGAAAGCTCCTATATGTCTTAGGTAAATTATTTCGAATTAATTTTGGCCGTTTAATATTGAACTTGCCTTACATTTGTACATTTGAAGGGAAAATATTATTAAGCTATTCATTTCGTCCTATCCATTTAGGACTCTCCATAGGACGCCCAAATAGCGTTCGTAATTTTCTAAATTTCCCATGTTAATCAAATGGAAGATTATTTTTTCTTTGAAGGACCATATCTCCAGATCCATCAAAGATTTGGGGCTGCAAAAGAACTCTGATTGTAGGGACTTTAGTCTTCTTTCAATTTGTAATTTAAGACATTTCTGTGGGATGCAAAATCTGTGTGTGTGTGTGTCTTTAAAAACTACCGGAAAGTTGCGCGCTCTCCGGCTACCCAAGAAAGCTCGAAGTCGAAAACTAGGATTTTATGTTATGAGCTCAACCCTGACACCATATTCAACATCACAACCATCCGACCTATCGTACACCACAGTGTTTTATTTCACGATACTAAATAGTTACGTTTCTAATTCCTAAAGTGAATTTCTATTACTACAATCAAATAGAATAGGGGATCGGGGGACTTGTTGCAATATTGCCCTGATGCTATTAGGTTACATATAACAATATTTTGAATACGATCGAACCCCAAGTGTTTTCCTATCGCCGGAGTTGCCAAAGTGTTCAAAAATCAATCAGTAGAAATGGCGCCATTGCGGTGTTTGCAGCGCTCTCGAACCTCGGCGTTGATTGTATTTTAAATGTCGACGCGAATCGGTTAAACGTGCGAGAGGTGAATATTAGGAATCACTTCACTGCTAAAAAAGGAATGTGCTTTTTAGGGTACGGTATGTCTGTTGTTGAAGACGAATTCGCTGGCGCTTCATAACCTATTCTTGACCTACCAACAAATTTATTACGATTTAATCGATATCGGAAACTGATGTTGAAAAAGCAATCGGCACGAATAAAAAACGATTAATTGTTTGATACTGTATTAAAATGAGAAATATTAATTTTCTCAAAATAAACCATAAAGTCGAATAAGTTTAAAAACTGGGTTTTAACTTCCCCCTGAGTCAGTAGTGTATAAGATAGTACACTTTCTTCCTACTCTAAAGTATTATTTATTGATGGAAAAACAGAACGATTCCTGAACGCAAAAAGAGGTTTTGATTTATCTTTGCTCATATGGGGGTTTTTCATAACCAAAAACCATCATAACCACCACGTAACAAAGTTGGTTTTATGTTAACAGACAGATATTTAGCACAACACAGCTGAATCTAAAATTTGTGTCCGCACATCAAAAACACCCCTCAGGGGTGAGCTACAAACTTTTAACCCAGGAGCTAGGGACTCTCTCCCTACCCACGGTCATTGGTCCTAAAGACACACAGTTCCTTAGACACCCTGTTTGGCCTGTTTTAGAGAGGTTAGCGAGTTTTACCACCTTTTAAGAAAGGAAACGTACCACCATCGTCAAATCTCCAAGTAAAAAATGAATTCATAGGCTACAGACCTTTTCCGTCGTCAATCCAAAGATTTGTTATACAGGATAACTAGTTTCGGGTCTCAAAGACCCATTTTCAAATCCTTTGTCAAAAGGTAGTAATCATGTATCACTCGACGTTGTCGTCAGTTTTTCAAAACAGTTTTTACACATACATACACACGGACGGAGACACAAACACAGAAACATTAATTAGATTAATTAGAAACTCGCGAGGCCGGCCAAGGACAAAAACCAGGTCTGGTTTTTGTTCACCAGCAATAATTGTTCACTATTATTGCTATATATTTAATAAATCAGGAATGATCCATTGTTGTAAATATTTGTTTAGGGTTAGTGGTTACTTGCACCCAAATCAATGATGTACGAACTTTATTTCAATGTTCGTAATAACAAGCTTAGACAAAATCTATGTCGTCCTACTACAAGACATAGCATACTAGATCTATCCCTAACCAACTGCCAAACAGCAATGAAACAATAAAACTGTAAAATGAATTTCCAATGATTGATAAAATGAATGAATGATTCAAAATATGAAAATTAAACTGCTTATTATTACAATTATAAGTCGAAAAAGAATATGGAATATGCACAAAAATCAATGCAATTCATAACAAATTGAAACTATATGATGATAACAAGTTATTCACTTTGATGCACAATGACTTTACTATAGAGAGAGAGAGAGAGGGGGAGAGATTTTGAATATTAATAAAAAGCAAATGCCAAAAGCGACTTTGTCAATTTGTCAAGTTGTCACTACTGGTAAGTGTCGTTTGTTCTCCTATGTTTGGTTGGCAAAACTGAGACGGCTTGTCAATGCATATCTTACATTGGATAGGGTTTTTGTTGTATACTGTTTAAACTTCCACACACACAAATAAACATATATATACAAATATAATAACATATGTAAAGTTTGTCCCAGAACTCTCCACCAATACTTTTTAATATTGTTCCTCGACCTTTGACAAGTCAAAATATCATAGTCATAATTTCGAAATCTCAAGGTTTACTCGTACAGCCGCCATTAGGTTTTTACCATACAAAAACATTTTATTCAAAAGCGGCTTGTTGTAATTTTATTGTGGGTTGAGCTGTATGATAAACAAGTGAATTCACTTTTTATTCTTTTCACTTGGGATAGAGTCTTGTTTTTTTCATTTTCGTTTAAATTATTTCGTTAATTAAAGTTTGGTTCGAGGCAATTTATTTTTGGAAATAATTCGATAGTATTTATTTCTTGATTATAGTTCTCTAGGTTCATTGGTACATGTAATAATCCATCAATTAGCGAATGACAGATTGATATTTTGAAAAATCTCTAAGATTACATGCAGTGACTGGGGGATCCTATACATAGGACAAAATCAATTTTAAGATGCCTCTTGTGAATATGTTACCTATGGTCTCACAGCACAAAGAGAGACAATACATCTTGCCTGTGTCCCCAAACCCCCGGGTAAACTCATTATGAATATGAATATTTACAACCCCCCCTCCCCCGCCAACCTCATATTGTCGAGGTTACCGCTTTCAATAGCAATTTCACAATATTTCACGTTGCGAACTTCCCCTCATTAAATTTGTGTACGAAACCATTCTTTGATTTAATATATTAACTCAAAGCTTTTTATATATTTTGAAGTTTCATGATTACTTTGCCTATTCGCCTTTATTTTCGCAACGAAACTATCGTTGAACAGAGAATTGACTTTGAAAATATTCTTATTCATTTCTGAAAATTGTAAATTTAATTTAATTTTCAATTTTACTAAAGCTTTTAGTTTTGACCAGTGCCAGGACTAGTATTTGCAAAATTAACTATTTAATATTTATTTACCTAAGGATATATAAGTACTTTTTCAATCCAAACCTTAGGCAACCTTAGGAAAGAAGTATTAGCTTTACCGTAAAAAAAAGAAAATAGGGCAATTACAATGGAGGCATGGTTCATGATATAATGACTGAAATGAATGACCTTATTTGTCTGAATTATAAAAAACAACACATTTTTACAAATATTTTGAGAAAAAGGACTGTTATTATCCGTCACAGTTGGGTCCACAGGAAGCTACTTTTCTGATGAACCATTGAACTACAAAAGCAAAGATCAATAAAAGCAAATCTCTTCAAGGATTGTCTATATATAGGTTACACGCGCATAGAACTTATGGTATCATTTATAAACAATTTTCATAAGACATCTATACTTACAATAAATTCCACCCATACCTAATTATTTAATGATCTCTTTTTGCTTCAAGACTTTTTTCAATTTACTCAGAGCACTTTGGGGTCACCTTGTTGAGGTCTAATGGATTAAGGCCTAAAACTTCCCATTTTTCTATTTCTGTGGCAGCATATCTAAGTACTAATTTCCCAAGTTATCCTTTGGGAGAATATTGAAGTATACTCATCTACGGACATACTTGATGTTATCTGATTTGGGGTTTTATCTGAATAATTTATTAACATTTTTGAAATTGGTATGGAGGTTTGCTGTAACGGAAGAATTGACATTTCTTTTAAATTTGAAAGAATAGTTGTTTTCAAAATAATTTATATGAATATACCAAGGTGGTAGTTCATAGGTAAAGTGCTGGCCCAGTATGTCGAACGTCGCTGGTTCGATCCCAGCGGCGGCAGCGGGCGACTCCTGTTCCATCATGAGCGGTCACCTCTGCCCAGCCCATGTGACAGTTACCGTTACGGTTCCTCACTGTCTTTTGTTCGCCGAGACTTTTTGGCCAATGATGACAGGCGGTTATGTTTTTGTTCTTAACAAAATAAACATAAAAACCCACAGTTCAAATATTTTTACATAGTTTGATTTAGAAAAATTGATACTTTGTTATAAGTCATATTGGGTTGTAGTGTGTAATTTAAATTAATAACATAAACAACATTATTCTGACTAAAGTTTTATTAATTCTTGGAAAATAAGAACGTATTCCTTCTTGCAACAGCTGTGTACGTGTATGTGGGGGAACGATTGAAGCAATTAACGATTGTGAACAGAGGGTCCACAGTTCTAGGAAAAATGTTTTCAAAAATTTAAATTAATTTATTAAGATGGTAAATATTGAATTGAATTTAATTCATTTAATTTTTAATGGAAAATTAAGTATTAATTAGCTCATCAGCTCTGAAAAATTTGAAAATATATATGATATAGTCTTATACAATTTCGTGTGGATTTTTTACTATCCTCTAGAATCATCATTCCTTATAATTCAAACGTAGCTTTTTTACATATGACAAAAAACTATAAACCTTTTTAATCTAATCGGATTCCTTGCATTGTATTTGACCGCATAGTTGCAGTTATGTAAGGCAGCGATTTGGATATTAAAACATACCCGAACTTAGTCCTCATTCATTTGGTGTCATTAAAATCGCATTTCCTGTATAACAGATTGAAATTCCAAAGAGCTCCGCGGCTCGTTAGCAGGAGTATAATGGTGGGAGCAATTAAACCACATGACCCAATAAAACTGGCTAAAGGGATATTGATAGAAGCAATGCCGTCTAATGTGCTGCAGTAAAAACGCGCTATCCACATGGTGTGATATCAAGTCCACCCCTGATTAAACGGTTTACCTAGAAATCGAATATAAATAAGGTGCTTTGAAATTTTATGTTAATGATAGCGAATTTATGTTTTGATTTTGATTTTTTTCTAACATTTGCTATAATTGACTAATTTAAAAAAAAATTACAACGTTTCGGAATCAAAAAATCTGATCCCATCTCCGAGTGAAAAAAGTGGAAAAAATCTAGATAAACATAGCCAGGAGCACCTGAACAAAAACTGTGGAGTTATCGTGTAGTTATAAAAATATAATACAGGGTGTTTTTTTTAAACGCAACCCATTTTTAAGATTAAATAATGTACATATGAATGTGTAATGATGATTGTTGTATTGATATTTACATTTTATATGACATATTATTTAGGTTTGATCACATTTAATTTACATTATGTGCTCAAACAGTCCGTCATTGGCATTTGTATAAAGTTATGCTCTCTCCATCAAATTCCCGAACATGTGTTGCAGGGTACCTCTTTGAATTTCTCGCATGAAATTTGTTAAGTTTGTTTTGAGGTGCTGAATATCTTGTGAATTGTTTTCTTAGGATAATTACTACTTTACATGTCTGTGGAAAATTTTATTCAGATCGGACCATTTTTTACGCCAGTTATCGTGCTTAAAGACACACATATTAAAACGCAACCCAGAACTTGATTTTATCGGTGAAGGATTATTTCCCCCCAATATCCCTGGATTTGACCCCACTATATTATTATGTTCTTTGGGGATACATACAAAGTAAGGCCTAAAAATACAAGTCGCAGCATATTCAGTACCTCAAAACAAACAAAACAAATGTATTGCAAAGAGGTACCCAGCAACTCGTGTTCGGGAATTTGATAGAGGGAGCATAACTTCATACAAATGCCACTGGCGGATTTTTTGAGCACATACGATGAACTAAAGTTGATCAAATTTAATTAATAGAGTGTATAAAACGTAAAGAACCGTAAAACAATACTTATTTCATATTTATATGTGAATTATTCAGTCTTAAAAATGGGTTGCGTTTTAAAAAACACCCTGTATAAAAAGAAAATTACTTTATTTAGTGAACATGAAAATAAGACCAACTTGTGCATCAACAAAGAAAAATAAAACAAGATAAAAATCATATATTCTTAAACACATATGATTATCAACACATATTCCCTTTGAAGATTGAGTATCTGAATCGGCTTTACTCGTATAGTGGATCTTCTTTGATGTTCTGAAGAACTTGTAAGCAGTGCCGGTTGCTCTGAAGAACTTGTCTGCGGTGCCAGTTAGAAGTGATGAAAAGGCGTACTACCGTTATATGTTTGCAGTGATCTTCTGTTTCTTCTCAGACAAACCTCTTGTGTTCGAACTAAGAAGATCGAAGGGCAAATATTGTCTTAATATATTGCCTTTTTGATTTCTGTCCTTTATATAGACTCGAGCTTCAACAGGGATCTTTGGTAGTCTTTGGTGGTTTTTGGCTGCATGACTTTTATCAACATTATTCTTTTGGAGAGCTAACCTAGTCTCTTACCCCAGCTTTGAGGTGTCTACAGGAACGGTCCCAACTGATCAGGCATTATAAAGAGTTTGGTAATTTAATATCTTCTTATGGTTTGTGTCAGACCACATTTACTTTCATGTTTACTTTCACTCGTGAATATTTTGGATCGTCTTCATTGTTTGTCAACTTTTCCACAAACATGCCAGATGATAGGTTCCAATCCTCAGTCGTGATTACAAGTCTGTTTGACCACCCAGATACCCAGATAGCAGATATCAGTGCCGGTAAATTTTAATCCAGTGATCCAAAGTTCAAACTGAACCATTCTTTTCCCAAGAATAACATTCGAGTCTTAATTTTCTTCTTCAAAATGAGACATGGGATGACCTTTTTTACCCGGGAAATTGATGATGACATTGGTCACGAAGTTTGAAGCTTTCATGACCATCACCAAATATAATATAAATTTTGCGTTACCTGAGAGGAAGGGTAAGATCGAAACAAATCATCCATCAAAAACAGTTGTTTTCAACCCTTTGCTTCAAAACGCACAGGATGATCTGCTCTATCTTTATATCCTGACTTAGGATTTTGATTCATCTCATCTCATCAAACAGAGGTACATCACTCAAAAGAAAACCTTTAGAAATCAGGTTCAGCCTTTTAGAGAAGTAATGGTTCGGTAAAAGATACCAGTATCATATAACAAGCAAAAGGCTGTTTGGTATATTGTTAACACATACCCCTGGCAAGGCTCGAATACCGTTCAAAAAGTTGGTTGTTGAAGATATTCATAACAGGCTGCTTGATGACCAAACAGTTGTCTTCAGTTATCTCAAAAATTATTTTTCATGGGTCAGATTTAGAGTTGGAAGTGATGGATTAATTCACAGTATGCCTTACTACACCAAATAACTATAACACGCTCAAGTACAGGGTGTTTTTTTTTTTAAACGAAACCTAAAACATTATTTTATCATTGAAGGATTATTTCCCCCAAAGATCACCGGATTTGACCCGACTATTTTATTTTCTTTGGGGATAAATAAACGGTAAGGCCATCGAAAACAATTCACAGGATATTCATTACCTCAAAACAAACATAACAAATTTAATGCAAGAAATTCAAAGAGGTACCTTGCAACACGTGTTCGGGAATTTGATGGAGAGAGCACAACTTTATACAAACGCCAAAGGCGGATTGTTTGAACACATAATGTAAAGTAAATGTGATCAAACACAAATAATAGGTTTTATAACATGTTAAGATAAACAAAACAATATTCATTTCATATGCATATGTGCATTATTCAATCTTAAAAATGGGTTGCGCTTAAAAAAACACCCTGTATAATTTAAGATTCCTGTTTATGTTTTTCGACGTAGTTTCTATGTGTACATCGTTTTTCGATTAAACATTTATCAATATTTGACTATAGCATTGATAAGATAATTGTTAAATGTCCAAAAACGAATAATATTTTAGTTAAAGCTAAAATCAACTTGATCATTTATCAAATGCTCAAGTGTGTTAAATATAATGTCTGCCATTTACCTGTCTGCAAATGCCGCCATTCCGCAATATTGAGTGAAAAGCTCTAGTCAGATTGATTGGTTGATTTTGCTTTATGATTCATTTTAATGCTCTCCGTCCAGATAATCGTATTTTTTACTCAAAACAGAGTTTTTTACTGTGCTATTGCGAATTTAACGATCATTACTTTTAGAAAAAAAACATGGCCATTCGTGTGAACTATGTTTTTCACTGAATGCCTATGATACTCCGAATGCCGAATGCCTATCACCGCTCTTTTTGTCGCATTCAGAGAGTTGCATACATCTTGCTTTGAGTTAGAGAGTTAGTATAACTGACGCCAATTCTTGGGGCCCAGTGCGGTGGATGCGCGGTAGCAAAAACGGCTAGTGCGCATGCGCGACAACGCGTCGCTAGAGTGCAGCACTGTCATTCTGCTCTCAGCCGTCAACAATCGCGTGTCACTACATGTCGTCCTAAAAATATTGACCAACGGAACAGTGATTCTTATTGATGTTTAATGATCTGTTTTAATTCCATTCAATAATATAAAATATTTCATTAGTATTTATTAAATCGTCTTGATACTCTGAACAACGATTGACAGAGAAGCGGTAACTAAGTGCGAGCTGCCGAATGTACGCAGCCAGGCTAGTACACTGTCGGACGCCGCTGCCGCTACTACTCCCCTCTCCTCCCACCCTACCCATTCCCCGCCCCATGCACGGACTGTGCCCCAAGAATTGGTACCATTTATAATTAGGTAGTCCCCTCCAGTAGTATAATGTCAACTTCTCTAGCAATGAAGGGGTAGCTGAATTGGACTCCCGGATTTATACCCTCTTGAAAGAACGCTTACGTCATTTTGACTTTATGAGAGGTGGGGCCTCAGCCCGAGAAACAGCCGCGATTGGAAATGTACCCCAATACATTAATACTATCAACATGAAATTGCATTGAAAGTTAATTATTTTCCTTAAGTCTGACACCAGAATTGTTGCCCGGATTTGTACCCCCAGTGGACAAAATCTTAAGCCCGACCCGATCCCGTACCCAAGGTCTTCACCAAAATTTTTGTAAGTACCAAAATCCATTTTGACTGGCCCTGGAAATTCCCCGGGTCAATATTCGTTGTTCTTGTCGTGTTTTATCAAAAAGCGTCGTTTTTTGCGAATTTCCCCTATAGGGAAGAAGCTATTACTGTGGGTGTCATGGTAAGCATAGAACAGGATCATCATAACTTTTCGTGTTGGGGCCCCCTGAAAGCAAAAAACTCTATTAATTCGAATATATATATTATTTTTCCTACCACTGCATGGAAATAATCACATTGCCACACCTGTAAACTGTACGCAAAACGGTTCATTTCCGCTTTAATTTCATTCTCCGAATGAACATTCCCGCTCGCAAAATCAGGGTTACTTATTAGATTAAGGTGGCACACAAGAGAGATAAGTATGACGTCAAACGCCAAAGACCAGTTTCTATTGGTCAGAAATCCCATGACACTCACCGCATTCTAAATTATAGTTGCCTTGCTCTAAATCAGCTGATTTCACAGTCGGCGTTTCTATCTCAACTTCCGGTTTGTTCCAATAGAATAAGCAAACATAACCTCAATGAACTTTTGTGTACATGCTAGTTAATAAATTAAACTGTTTGAATAATGGTGGTAGGAAAAAAATTGTGTGCATTACGAGCACAAAAATAGTCATTGCCACTCTCGAAATGTTTGGCCGCGCTATATCCAATTCTGATGTAAAACAAAAGATGGACCGCTATGGCTCTAATTCTAAAACAGTAGAACAAAATTTTCATCCAATCTTTTGAGTTCAGTTCAATATGTTTTCAGCCATTGAGTTGTCAAAATTAAAGAGTAAACCAACTCTGCCACAGCCGGACCGCTCAGATCGTGACGTCACAAAAATGGTGCTACTTCCATAAGAAATACATTGCGCGCCTCAACATTCAACGTTTGGAACTGCTGTACAGCCAAAACAGTTTCCACGAATTGAATGAAGTTTCGATTTCATATTATATACATGAAAAATTAATTTTTACACGGAATTGTTTAATTTTGGTCCACAACTTTGGGTTTATTTCATCAATGAAAACTTAAAAAAAATACACAAATTGGTTTCGGTCGGTAATAAGAAAATTTTAAACTAACTTTTATTCAATCAACTTGAAAAAAATACTTTTATAAATTAACTCTTATTAACGTTTTTGTTTTGACGATACAAAACAAAAATATACAAATCTGCGGTTTTAAATGTAAAGTTTAAAATTATAATAAACGCGTAGCCTTATTTAAACGGATTGTTAAAACAAACTTCGTACCTGTATTTGAATTTCTCCACTTCCTCTTTCTTGACAATTTGGAGTTGCAAATGTTTGTCTTTACTTTTGAATAATTGTTCAGCAGCTGGCTAGCCATTCTTGGCATTATTATTTGCACAGCTTGGATCAGAGGTAGTTGTCACTTAACACATTTTCCTCCTCAACAATAGATTGAGCCTCTGCGATAAGTCGACGAAAGAAATAATTTCTGACAACTGCTTAAATTTTTTTTCAAATCTTTTGCTGATTAATTTTTTTTAATTCTTAATGTTATACACGAAAATCCGACAAAAGCAACCAGAGTACCATGGTTGAAAGGTGCCAGTAGCGGAAGAACGAATCTTGTCTTCCAAGTAAAAAAAAGAGGCCGCTACCCTCTTAAAAAATAAAAAATAAATAAGTGTCGATGTGCCCAGGTCAGCGTCTGTGGAGAAAGTGGGTCGGTCTTGCTAAAGACGAAACAGTTCATAACATTTTAATAACTTTTTACTTTCTCCCCCCTATACAATGTATATGGAGAAAGTATTGTTTTCGTCAAAATTTTCGAATTTGAGTTGGTAGTGGATATATTCGTTTTAGTGCTCCCTGAATCCAAAAAAATGGTTTTTGGCGTGGTGTCTGTCTGTCTGTGTGTGTGGATGTATGTGTGTGTGTGTGTGTGTGTGTGTGTGGATGTAAACAAAGCTAGAGACGACACCAGTGGACCGATTTTCATGAAATTTGGCATGTAGGTATAAAGCGGTGGTATCTCCAGGCGTATTTTTCATTTTTTTGAATTTTTGATTTTTAAGGGTATTTACACCATAAAAACCCATAAAAAATGACAAAAATCCAAATTTCTCAAAAACGGCTCTAACGATTTTGATAAAAATTTCATGGTTTTTAGTGCTTAAGATGACAAACAAAATGACACCACCCGCATGTCTGTAAAAATTCAGGTTCAGAAGCTATGGGGGTTTAAGTGTTAAAAAATTCATATTTTTGAAATTTCACAAAATCTGTGACCTCTAAAGAAAATATACTTGCAACCATTAAATTTGACTTGAAAAACTAAATAATCTAGTATTTTGAATCATGAGTTTATGTCAACTGGTTGCGGAGATAATTGATATTTTAGTTCGGCGGTAAACGCAGTACGTTGTCCAATGTTATTCTCATGGCAAATATTTAAAAATCGATATCTCCGTTATTTACTAACCGTTTTTGATAACATTTGGCATATATTTGTGTGATAATTAATTGTTAATTTGTTTTATTTCACTAAATATGTTTTCTGGTTTTAAATTACTTGAAGGGAGAAAGTATGTGTCAGTTTCCTGATACCGTTTATTTAATCACATATCAACTATGAGCTGCCTGATTTGTAAATAAAATGTAATAAGTTTAAGCCCGACAATTTAATTGATTCTATTAAATTATTCTGTCTAAAAATATATAAAAAACACTAATAGGTAAGGTTTTCAAGTTGTCATTATGTCCATATTCAAATTAGATTTCCGACAGTCCTGCAAACCTTTTTTCATAAATTTCAAAATTATGACTCCTTATTTATATATGAAATCCTCTGTTTGTATGTCTCAAATAGGGGAACGATTCCACCAAGATCAGATCCAACATCGTTATCAGCTGAGACACCAAATTTTACAGTACCCGGTCCTTCGCCTTGCACTGTATGAGGCAGGAGTTTATTATACCACTCTAAAGCTGTAAAATAAACTTCCTCAAAACCTAAAAATTCAGCAACCAATCCACTGCTTCAGGGCTTCCCTGAGACGCCCTCTCCTGAGTCAAGCCTACTACTCGGTTGATGAGTTTTTAAACGAGTAGACGGAGGAAGTATTTTATTTATTTTATTCATTAAAGGTTAATGTATTTTGTATTATTTTTACACTGTACATTTGTTGAAATATAATAGTATAATGTAAATAATTGACAAATCACATGTGTTTTCCTGAGCACTGTTCAACATTGTAAACCAATATGATATGATGAAATAAAAAATTGAATTGAACTGAATGTTTTTACTATGCAATTAAGATAGTAATAACAAATATCCACTAAACCAATATCCAATTTTGAAGTAATTTATCATATATTTTTTAAAACATTCATTTTCAAAATAATAATACACAAATACTTAAATTAAAAACTATGTACCAACAGTAAATTGAGATGACTTTAATTTCTCATATATCAATAAGCGTAACCAAAAACTGAACCTGAAGAGAAATACTGAGTTATTTAAAGGGCTGTGAATGCTACTAGTCAATACGCTCTTCAGACCCGGTATTATTCACTTTTTTAATGATCCCACGTTGTTTTAAAATACTCCGGAACAAATGTGAATTGACTTTTTCTTTCCACGAATCGGACAGCTCCATTCATTCACGGCTTATAACTTCAACTTTATTTCTTATACGGCTTGTTTAAGAGTTGTCTATTCACCCTCCTTTAAGTTATTATATTTTTTTAGCTGTGCCATACTTAATGACATACGTTCGACTTAAAATAAAATCACTTTATATAAGACATGACATTTTATATAGTCGAATAACATCAGCATTTTCATCAAGTAGTTTAAAACATGCCTTATAATCTAATCTTGTTCTTTTTATTCTGTGGATCCAAAAGGTCTGAGATTATTTCTTCTCTCAGTTGAAAATACCGTTTATGAAAATTCGATTGTCATGATATATGAACAACGTTTGTTATGATATAAGAACACTGATTCGTAATGTAATTAGCATTTAAGTTATTTCGTCTCTATATAACATTATTGCGATTACCATAGAAGTAATTGAAATAAAATCAAAAAACTTCTACTTTTTTATTTCACTCGATTAACTATAATTGTACATAAGCCCAAGAATAAGTTTCTCTGACTCAAGAATTGACAGGACAAGGGAAATGAAAATACTTAGTAATGTACCAGGTAATATTTTCCTTGGTTAAATTAATTAGGAAAACTAAATAATAAAGAAGTCCTAATGTTAAATTCAACTAAATATCTGTTAACATATGTTGATTTCAAGCGCACCTAAATATATTTATCTGCTTATGTTAGTCTGGCATACATAAACAACTGTGGGTCCATTTCGCTGGCCCGGCCATGTTTGAAAATCAATATTTCAAACATACCACGATTTAATACTCAATTAGTACTATTTAGTACCCGAATACTAGATTTAGTACTCCAAGCATTGCCGAGTTATTAACAATAGTATGATGCCGGGCCAGGGAAATGCTAGCCCGGCCATGACAGAAAACGCGGATTTCAACGGTGCCACGATTTAATACTCATTTAGTACTATTTAGTACCCAAGTATTAGATTTAGTACTCCAACCATTAACGAGTTATTAGCCTTAACGTATTATAGGGGCCGTAAATGCCAACCCGGCTATGTAAGAAAATGCGGATTTCGACGGTGCCACGATTTAATACTCATTTAGTACTATTCAGTACCCAAGTATTAGATTTAGTACTCCAACCATTACTGAGTTATTAGCCATAACGTATTATAGGGGCAGGAAATGACAACGCGGCTATGTAAGAAAATGCGGATTTCGACGGTGCCACGATTTAATACTCATTTAGTACTATTTAGTACCCAAGTATTAGATTTAGTACTCCAACCATTACCGAGTTATTAGCCTTAACGTATTATAGGGGCCGTAAATGCCAACCCGGCTATGTAAGAAAATGCGGATTTCGACGGTGCCACGATTTAATACTCATTTAGTACTATTTAGTACCCAAGTATTAGATTTAGTACTCCAACCATTACCGAGTTATTAGCCTTAACGTATTATAGGGGCCGTAAATGCCAACCCGGCTATGTAAGAAAATGCGGATTTCGACGGTGCCACGATTTAATACTCATTTAGTACTATTTAGTACCCAAGTATTAGATTTAGTACTCCAACCATTAACGAGTTATTAGCCATAACGTATTATAGGGGCAGGAAATGACAACGCGGCTATGTAATAAAATGCGGATTTCGACGGTGCCACGATTTAATACTCATTTAGTACTATTTATTACCCAAGTATTAGATTTAGTACTCCAACCATTACCGAGTTATTAGCCTTAACGTATTATAGGGGCCGTAAATGCCAACCCGGCTATGTAAGAAAATGCGGATTTCGACGGTGCCACGATTTAATACTCATTTAGTACTATTTAGTACCCAAGTATTAGATTTAGTACTCCAACCATTACCGAGTTATTAGCCTTAACGTATTATAGGGGCCGTAAATGCCAACCCGGCTATGTAAGAAAATGCGGATTTCGACGGTGCCACGATTTAATACTCATTTAGTACTATTTAGTACCCAAGTATTAGATTTAGTACTCCAACCATTAACGAGTTATTAGCCATAACGTATTATAGGGGCAGGAAATGACAACGCGGCTATGTAAGAAAATGCGGATTTCGACGGTGCCACGATTTAATACTCATTTAGTACTATTTAGTGCCCAAGTATTAGATTTAGTACTCCAACCATTACCGAGTTATTAGCCTTAACGTATTATAGGGGCCGTAAATGCCAACTCGGCTATGTAAGAAAATGCGGATTTCAACGATCCCACGATTTAATACTCGATTAGTACTATTTAGTACCCAAGTATTAGATTTACTACTCCAACCATTACCGAGTTTTTAGCCATAACGTATTTTAATGGCCGGAAATGCCAACCCGGCCATGTAAGAAAAAGCGGATTTCAACGATGCCACGATTTAATAATCAATTAGTACTATTTAGTACCCAGGTATTAGATTTAGTACTCCAACCATTACCGAGTTATTCGCCATAACATATAGTAGGGGCCGGAAATACCAATCTGGCCATGTAAGAAAATGCGGATCTCAACGCTGCCACGATTTAATACTCAGTTAGTAAATTTTATTACCCAAGTATATATAATCAATACTTCAATTATTTATTGCCGAGTTATTAGCCATAACGTATTGTAGAGGCTAGATATGCCAGGACGGCCAAGTAAGAAATGTGAATATCGTCGGTAGCACAATTTAATACTTAAATATTACTATTTAATACTCGAGTATTCGGTTTAGTACTCTACCCGTTACTGAGTTTATAGTTATATTACTTAATGTGGGCTGGATATGCTGGCCCGGCTATGTAGGTAAATTCTATTTCAACTGTTCTGCGATGTAATTCTCAATTAGTTCTACCTAGTATAATATTTATTTAATATAGTCAACAAGTTACGTAGACTACAATAACATTGCCCTTGTTAATAATAAAACAAACAGGATCCGGATGCAGTGTAATACCTGTAATCAAAGGACTAAACATACACTTCTTTAAATGGTATTGTCACGATCACACGTGAAATAAATGCAAGGTAAAAAGCATGGTTGAAGACAAAAGGTGTAAGATGTAGGCAAAAAATTACATTTTGATAAGGATGTAGATTAAAAATTACAGCTATCACTGTAGTTACGAGGAACGGCCTGGGAACCTCTGGATAAATCTGCTTTCAGTTGCGATAAGCCTTGATAAGACTCAACGTTTATGTTTTGGGATTTGTTTTTGTACACTTTTTATTCATGATAAAAATATCACATTATTGTGAAGTCAACCCTCCCCGTGTCATGTTTTATACGAAACTTTGTACTTACTCCACTGAGAAATACAAAAAGCCGCAAAAACATCAATAAATCTACAAATATTCTCTTTTTCACATACCTTACTCTTAATGTGTTATATTTTACTAAAATAAAAACGCCTTTATAACCTGTGTTATTTAAAGAAACTTTATAGTAGATAAACAATGGAACATATTCACTTCCATTACCTAAATTATCTTAATACCTTCACAATAATTCAGTACTGTACAGTACTATTTGTATAGTTTTTGGTTTATCTTGCATCTTTTACTTTTACTGCTCCCAGTTTTAACTTTTATCACTAACGTACATATTCAGAAAATACCAACGATTATTAATAATTGTAAAATATCACTGCTTTAATCTTAGTCCTAAGTACCAATACTTGATCATTAATAGTTTCTAGTAACAGTACAATGCTACACGATTACATGTAGATTAATGATTGATTGATGTATCGAATAAAGCATAAAATGTTCAACAAGTTTTGTCACTTATATATAATGGCTACTTGGATTATAAATAAGCGAAATTTAACTAAACAGTAAGTGAAATTCTTACCTTTTTATTGGGCGAGCAAGAGAAGCTTATTTAACATAAAATGGTGACACTGAAGAGACAAATGACAACTTATAACTGACCAACAAATTTTAGAATTGTAAAGGTAGCAGACCAATCTTAAGATTCGGACATATTACAGAAAGCGTAAAACATTAGTTCTTCGTTTCATATAGCTTTAATAATAGTTTTATTAGCAGCCAAGATTCTTAATAACAGTCTCTTGCCTTGTTCGGTTCACTTATCACCAGGTGTGTTATGTACTCCCCTCTATATGACTATTCTGTCAGTATAATTGTAATGGAAAACGGTAGAAACTATTTGCTATTCAACTTAATATAATTTATATTTATTGATTTTTATCAGTAAATCAAACCTTACGATACGGTTAAAAACAAATTGAATTTATACGATTGACAAACCGAAAGAATAAAAAATTGTTCCCAGTAGTTTGATTAAAATTAAGTAAACATTAAAATGTATCAAGTCTTGAAGTACAAACCCACACTGATATTAATTAGTCCAATAATAATTATTAATTGATAAATTACGTTTGAGGCTGCTTCATATAATGTGTTGTTCGTATTACGTCTACAATTAATGGTAGGTTTATAAAAAACTGAAAATTTAAAGGATCACTAGAGTTCTATCTCAGTGCCTTAACGGAAATGGTAAATAAATTGGGGCTGGAAAAATTAATTCAATTACATCGTTAGAGTACTAAATATAATACTCTGTTAATAATAGTACTAAATGAGTATGAAATCGGGGCACCGATGAAATAAGCTTTTTCTTACATGGCCAGGCTAACATGCCCGGCCCCTAATACGTTATGGCTAATAAGTCAGTAATAGTTTGAGTACTAAATGTAACACTTGGGTACTAAATAGTGCTAATTGAGTATTAAATCGTGGCACCGTCGAAATCCGCATTTTCTTACATAGCCGGGTTGGCATTTCCGGCCCCTATAATACGTTATGTCTAATAACTCGGTAATGGTTGGAGTACTAAATCTAATACTTGGGTACTAAATAGTACTAAATGAGTATTAAATCGTGGCACCGTCGAAATCCGCATTTTCATACATAGCCGGGTTGGCATTTCCGGCCCCCATAATTCGTTATGGCTAATAACTCGGTAATGTTTGGAGTACTAAATCTAATACTTGGGTACTAAATAGTACTAAATGAGTATTAAATCGTGGCATCGTCGAAATCCGCATTTTCATACATAGCCGGGTTGGCATTTACGGCCCCTATAATACGTTATGGCTAAAACCTCGGTAATGGTTGGAGTAGTAAATCTAATACTTGGGTACTAAATAGTACTAAATGAGTATTAAATCGTGGCACCGTCGAAATCCGCATTTTCATACATAGCCGGGTTGGCATTTCCGGCCCCTATAATACGTTATGTCTAATAACTCGATAATGGTTGGAGTACTAAATCCAATACTTGGGTACTAAATGGTACTAAATGAGTATTAAATCGTGGCACCGTCGAAATCCGCATTTTCATACATAGCCGGGTTGGCATTTCCGGCCCCCATAATTCGTAATGGCTAATAACTCGGTAATGGTTGGAGTACTAAATCTAATACTTGGGTACTAAATAGTACTAAATGAGTATTAAATCGTGGCACCGTCGAAATCCGCATTTTCATACATAGCCGGGTTGGCATTTCCGGCCCCTATAATACGTTATGGCTAATAACTCGGTAATGGTTGGAGTACTAAATCTAATACTTGGGTACTAAATGGTACTAAATGAGTATTAAATCGTGGCACCGTCGAAATCCGCATTTTCATACATAGCCGGGTTGGCATTTACGGCCCCTATAATACGTTATGGCTAATAACTCGGTAATGGTTGGAGTAGTAAATCTAATACTTGGGTACTAAATAGTACTAAATGAGTATTAAATCGTGGCACCGTCGAAATCCGCATTTTCATACATAGCCGGGTTGGCATTTCCGGCCCCTATAATACGTTATGTCTAATAACTCGATAATGGTTGGAGTACTAAATCTAATACTTGGGTACTAAATGGTACTAAATGAGTATTAAATCGTGGCATCGTCGAAATCCGCATTTTCATACATAGCCGGATTGGCATTTACGGCCCCTATAATACGTTATGGCTAATAACTCGGTAATGGTTGGAGTAGTAAATCTAATACTTGGGTACTAAATAGTATTAAATGAGTATTAAATCGTGGCACCGTCGAAATCCGCATTTTCATACATAGCCGGGTTGGCATTTCCGGCCCCCAAAATTCGTAATGGCTAATAACTCGGTAATGGTTGGAGTACTAAATCTATTACTTGGGTACTAAATAGTACTAATTGAGTATTAAATCGTGGCACCGTTGAAATCCGCATTTTCATACATAGCCGGGTTGGCATTTCCGGCCCCCATAATTCGTAATGGCTAATAACTCGGTAATGGTTGGAGTACTAAATCTAATACTTGGGTACTAAATAGTACTAATTGAGTATTAAATCGTGGCACCGTTGAAATCTGCGTTTTCTGACATGGCCGGGCTAGCATTTCCCTGGCCCGGCATCATACTATTGTTAATAACTCGGTAATGCTTGGAGTACTAAATCTAGTATTCGGGTACTAAATAGTACTAATTGAGTATTAAATCGTGGTATGTTTGAAATATTGATTTTCGAACATGACCGGGCCAGCGAAATGGACCCAACAACTGTGCTAGTAGGGAATATTTTCGTAAAACTAACTTAGGGTAAGAAAGAAAGTATTTTACCATAGAAAATTATACAATAACAATATTTGTCTTTTCTTTCCCAAATTTTAGTTAAGGCTATAAATTACATAATACCTAACCACTGCTACCCCTTACCAAATTTATTTGAAGGTTACACAGATTTGAAGCTTGATTGGTGACTATAAAAATAATTCCACTAACGTGCCAGTCTTTTATTTAAAGCCAACATAAATATACTTTATAAATACGGCACACGTCGTAAAACCAGTACAAAAATCAGTAATCAGGGCTGAATAGCTATTTTTCGAATCCAAGCGTAATAAATATTTTTTACATGCAGCCATCGTCACGCACATATTTATGAAGAAAGCCTTACAAAACATTTCCTACCTCAAACAGAAACGATACTAAAACAGAACCTTAAAAAACTCAAAAAGGACATGCTATAACGATATAAATATGGTTTTTAACTAGATATGTCAGTAAGGTCACCAAAGCCTAGCGAAATATGTACCTAAGATGATGAACCCTCTCATCTCCTCCAGCGATCTCTATAATACAACTGGATCGCGCGCTGAGTGCTGTGTTTTCGGTCCGGCCGCTCGGCTCCCCCCCACCGCTAACGGGTGAACCGCGCCGCTGCAGCCATACACTTTAAACGGGACTACCGTGTTCGCGCTCACAAAAACCGCTATATCTTCGCTCGTAGTTGCTTGATTTTTAATTAATTCACACAGTTGCAATCTGTATTAAATTGTGGAGATAATGATATAGATTTTATATCAAAATAATTGTGTTATAAACTGTATTCGGCAAAAATTTTTATAAGTTGAATGAAAGCTGCTATCTTCGCTAATATTTTATTGATTTAATTTAGTTTAGGCATTTATTCTGGTTCCAGTAAGAAGTTATAAAAATTATGTTTTTCATTTTAATGGAAATATAAATTATTTTTCCAAGAAAATACATATGGCAAGCGTGAATGTGGTGATTGAATATATTTATTTGGCTGTAGTATTAAATTAAGTGAGGGCTAAAAGGCTTGGAAAAGGCCATCAAAGTAAGCATAAAATACACTAATAAAATCATTTACTCGACAAAAATAATATTTTCATTACCTTAGTAATCGAATAATGGTTTTATGTGTTCTTAAACAATACTAGTGCAGTTTTTGTCGAAGGCCAGCCGAACTTGTGTTTTGTTAAGTGTTCTCAGTTTTGATTGGTGGTGAAGATTTATTTAAAAAAACAAATATCCTATCATTTTGATCAATTTTACTTTATTTGGGGTTTTTCCCAGCTACACCAGATCTTTATGGCCCTTAAAAACCTTTAAAACATTTATTTTAAAAACATTTACGAACTAGTATTTAAAAGATTATAAATGTGTCTTACAATACTACGACATAAGACCTTGATAATTAAATTCCTGCTTGTCAATTCAATAGTAGAGCGATTCCCATTTTAGGCATATGGCATATGGTATGGCTTTAGAAACCAAGTAATATGTTGATAACATTAGAAATAAACGAAACCTAAAATGTACCAAAGGCAGACGTTTGGTTGAATCATGACTTTAGATTTATTTTAGATCTAAAATACTAATGTAGTATTAATAAAGCAAAATTACTTACCAGTAAAATTATAACGACTTGTCTTTATCATTATTGGAACAGTTGTACACCGCGCAATATTTCGGCATGATGATTTTGGGCATATTTTGTAATCACAACAAACAGCCAAAACCAACAGAACTGAATTTCAGAAGGTGGACGAAGAAGTAATGAAGGGTGGGGTTAGAAACAGACAAGTAGAGACCATCGAAGTATAATTACATCGATAGTCGAGACTTGAATTACCTCCTTTGAGTGATTTTGTTTGCCCACTTGATACGCGAGGGCTGCGATATTTGTAAATATCTCTTTCTATAAACGTACAACAGATCGGGACAAAAATTACTCTTTGTTCTACTCATATGAATGCATTAGGCCCATGCAATAATTGTTTTATAGTGTGAAAGTTTAAGTTGAACTGGTGATATTTCATATTTCACAAACAAAAAAACTATAAAAAATGCCAAGTCACACCTTTTTCTCCCATTTATATCGTTGCAATGGTGTTTGTAATAACGTAAAACTACACAACAACCTCCGTAATTTCATAAGGATTACAATGGTGAAACTCCCATTTCAATTGAGTAAGTATCAACAAAGTTACTTCAGTTTATATCAACGAAAACACGGAAGCCCCGTATGAAGTGTATGGGCCGCGCGGCGAGGCTCACCCGTTACAGCGGCCGCGGCCGGACCGAAATGAGCCTTGTTCTGGGCATTACAGCGCGCGATCCAGTTGTATTATAGAGATCGCTGATCTCCTCAGGTCAGTAGGGGAGAGTGGGGCTAGTTGATACGGCGGCAGGGTGATACAAAAATTATTAAAATTCAACGCGCATGCGTACATTCAAAAGGGTGATTGGTATAATGTTTCTGAACAGTGACGAAATGGTGTAAGCAGTTTCATGGTCCAGCTACCATTCGTTACTGAGTGACGAAATATTTGTGTTTTTTGCCAAGATAGTAAATTTTTCATATCAAGATTGAATGGAAGGAAATAAGTGGGCGAAGTCTTTGTCGGGAACAGTGAAATGCGGACTCATCGTATTCAGCAGTTTTTTAATGAGTAAATTAATATAGTTTTCAATTAATCAGGTAACATATTTAATAGGTTATATTAGTTTTAATGCACGTGGTCACTGGGGGCAAGTTGATATGTTTCTTGGGGGTTAGGTTGATACAACTTATTTTTATGCGAGATTTTATTTTTGTGGAAAATTGCCATCAATGATCAGTAAAAAACAAAGCTGATCAGTTGTAAACGTGTTTTTACAAACGAGTGATGGCCAAAGACCGCAAAAATCAAAACCAAAACGTAAACTCACTATCACCAACAATGAGTTTCAAACAAAGTATAAATATGTACTCTTGCAATTTTGCCAGGGTACAAGTAACAGTTTCTTTAGTTTATAATTTATAATTAAAGTCTTTTTTCTCGATTTAACTCAGAATTTTTTTCCTCAATATTATCAATCATTTTTACCACAGTATCAACTTGCCCCCTCTTGGTATCAACTTGCCCCAATGTGGGGTAAGTTGAGACACTTTAATTTGCTCATCAAAAAAATTCTAAAAATTTGTAAAATGAATTTTTATTGAAATAAAAAATATACATGTAGACAAAGGTCCGTGCTTTCAAAATATTATATTCACTATAATTTGGTACTACCAATAGCTTCATTGAAAAATAAAATCTGTAAACTGTCTCAACTAGCACCACTCTCCCCTATACGTTTACCTCCGTTTTAAACGTTGAACATTTCATTCACGACTCCCCGTTGGCGCAACGCCCGACGTGAACCATTAGTTCATCATTCACTTCAAAGAGGACCCTTGCCGCTTTCCCTCCCCCTAGGCTACTACACTCAAAATAATTAATAGTATGTTTTAGCCTTTTTACAATGAATTGTTTCCTCCTCCGGTGTGGTTCGAGATGTCGTCTCTGTTCATTTATACTGACTTATACGGTATTTTGGATATTTGCTCTGTTTACCTCAGTCTGACAGTGCGTTTTCAACCAGACTGGAGGTGAATCCAAATACAAAAAACAGAGTTACGATAAATTGTTTAAAATATATATTTTGAAATCCATACAAACCATTTTCATATTGATAATTAAATTATGTATCGCTCTTTTTACATTTAATTCATTACATTTTTTAATTGGCAAGCCATTTTACTTATAACCTTTTTTTCACAAATTTTTTTATCACTCTTATTATAATATATTATATATAATTATAGTGAAATGTTTCATGTATTTAAATACCTAATATACCTTTGTTTTTAAGGTTTTTTCTCAATTTATTACATGTTTTCATTGATAAAATCTGTTAAAAACAAATGTTTCATGTTATTTTATTATCTCGAGGTAACCTCCAGATGCGCCCGATGGCGTTTCAAAATTGATGCGCCCGACGGAGGGATCGTACTATATAGGGACAGATATAATTAATACATCTCATTTTTGTAATTTTAAGATTTAAAACATACAGGCAAGATAGTATTATAACATACATTTTACACATGCTTTTGCACAGGTTAAAATCCGAAAGATCGAACAATAAAGTCCGGCGCGGCGGCGTTAAAAAGCTTAGCCTATATTAAGGATTTTATAATTTAAAATATACAGGGGAGAAGGGAATAACATTCATGTTTTATAAATGTGCTAATCTAGGACAACTACATATCCAAATATAAAACATAAGACTTAAAAGACCAAAATTAAATTTTAAGGCCAATTTTATGATATTGCAAATTGAATCTTTGAGGCAGATAGGATTATTATATGCTATTTACAAATGCACTTACTTTATAAAGAACTCTCAGAAATTATAAAAATATCAAACAATTAAGACCAAAGCTAATGTTTTGGTCTTATTTTTTTTTTTTCATAGAGGATAGATATGACTGATATATGATGTTCGCATATGCACTTCCTTAGCTTAGCAACACCCAAAAAATATTTTAGAGATTGGGCATTAAATACCATGCCCTTACGTAGTTTATAATTTTACAGTTTAAAATATATGTGGTTGACAAGATTATTATAGGGACACACGTTAGTTTAGTTTTACGACATTCTCTAATTATAAAAGAATCAGTTAATAAAGACAAAATTTAGTTTTTTGACTGTTTTTATGTTGTAATTTCATAATTTAAAATATACAGTGTAGATAGAAATAATAAATGGTATTTACACATGCTGTAGCTTAGGTTAACAGTACACCGAAATTATAGACGGATCAGTTAATATAGACAAAAGTTTATTTTTTCCTACTTTTTTGTAATTTTATAACTCAAAATATACAGGTTAGATAGGAATAATATATACTGTTTATACATGCAGTTACTTAAGCATACCACAAATCAAAATATCACACGAATAGGTTAACAAAGACAACATTACTATATTAGCCAATGTTTTTAATTTTATGATTTAAAATATATGGGATGGATAGAATTAATATACTGTTTACACATGCACTTGTTTAGGTTAACATCATACCTAAATTTTAGACGGATCGATAATATAGGCAAAAGTAAGTATTTTTGCCTGTTTTATAATATTATAGTTTAACAGGGTATATGGAAATAATGTAAGTCATTTACACGTGTTCAAGTCTTCGACAACCCCATATCCTAATATCCAGATGGGACACTGAAGACCAGAGTCAATTTTTTCCTACATTTTTAATTTTATAATTTGAAATTTACAGGGTAGACAAAAATAATGTATACCGTTTACAAATGCATTTGCTTAGGACAACTACAGATCTAAATATTCAACAAATCAACTAAGAAAGTCAAAAGTAAGTTATTTAGCCTATATTTGTAATTTTATAGCATAAAATGTACGGGATATACGGGAATGATATGTGATTTTTACCCATGCTCTTGATTTGGACAAAGGGATTCCTAAATTGCAGACGGATTAGACACTAAACAAAAGCTAATTCTTTGCCGATATTTCTAATTTCATAATTCAAAACAAACATGGTAGACAGAAATAATGGACAGAAATAATGCATACCGTCTACACATGCACTTGCCTAGAACCACTGAAGATTTAAATATATACAATAGATTTGACTACAAATACCGAAGTAAATTTTTGCCTATATTTGTAACATTACCTATTATTGAAAGTATACAGAAATAATATATGCAATTTCCACATGCACTTGCTTAGGACGACTACATAATAAATATTTTTTTAATAGACTAGAAAGAAAAGTTAATTTTTTTAGCCTATGTTTGTAACTTTATTTTTTTTTAATATACATTCAGGGTATACATAAATAATATATGCAGTTTATACTTGCATTATCTGAGAACAACGACATTGCCAAATTGTTGTCAGATCAGACAATAAAGACTTAAGATGGCATTTGCCTATTGACAAAATTGGGATATACTAAAAACAAGCCAATAAATGTCCAAAATACTTACATTATTGGATACATTACACACATCTGTACACTATATGTATACATACAAGGGTAGTGAAAGGGGACATGTAGATTTTTGGGACCCCCTCCACCACTTTCAAAAATATCTCCGATTTATACTAATATCGTTATTACAACCTTATAAATAATAAAAAATTAATTAATAGCTATATATTTGTAAATACATTTAATAAAACAACTATCCTTAATCGCAAAGTGTTTTAAGTTCCATTTTTGATTGAATTTTTTATAAAATCAAATAAGATAACCCCTTTGGGTTAGAAATCACGGTCGAGAGGCTAAAATAAAATACTATAAACTTTTATTCATTTATTTATTTAACTGTTGTATACGTTAATATTTTAATGTTTGCGGTTTGAAGAAATAGTTTAAAAACTTCAAAAATATTCGTAAGGAAAATAACATCAACGTTAAGAAGGGACGACTAGCAAACCTGAGTCTCGTGCACTGCCGCATACGTTTTAGGACTTATTTATGAAGCATTTAACGCGAACAATAAGGCAAAGCCCTGAGGTAAAAGAGTTAAAAAGACAAGTTTTGAATAAAAGACGAGGCAATGAAAGGGCTTTGGAAAGGCACTAGAGTTACGCCGTGGACCGCTTGCAGAGCTTTCGCGTCGTACACTGTACATAATGATACTAAACTGTTTAAAACACAAGTTAGATCTAATATGACTAGGGACGATCCGATTCCGACTTCGATCCGATATTTGGTATCGAATCAGTATTGAAAGAAAAGTATCGATACGATACCCCGATATTTTATCGGATTCGAAGTATCCGATCTAAAGTTCTGATCTATTCCGTATCAGAATATGCCAGGAAAAAATAAAAAATTAATAAGTTCATAATAAATTACGCTGTTTTAACTGTCAATACGGAATGTAAAAACAAATTAATGTTATTTAAATAACTGATGCACTAAAAATAATTAATACATGTTATTAGAAATTCGTACTTTTAAACTTTAATTTGCTCATTTATTTTACGTAACAATATTTTTAAAAATTCTTCCTTTGAGCATGACATGTCCAATTACGATCTTATAACTTTTTCCGGATTATTGAAGATTGTCTATTGTCTATTGAAGATTGGTGTGTTTGTTAAGAAATAGGCAGGGTAACAAAAATTATGTACAAATCAATTATAAAGAAATATAATTTTACATTAAAAAACATGATTGTAATAAAGTATAAATAACAAAGCAATAAATAACAATAAATTATATGAACAAAAAGACACGCTGTGGAAGATTGTTTAAATGTTTACTATTTTTGGCCAGATTATCATATATAAATTTTGCCTCCCCTTACGCGTTTAATAATTTACATACAATTCTATACTTTTGATCCGATACTCCAAACTTTCTTTCGATTCCACAATAATATCGAATGATTCGATACGATACCGATACCGTGAATATCGGAAGAAAAGTATCGATACGTACTAGTATCTGAAGTATCGGAATGTCCCTAAATATGACAACGGAGACTGCGTTTTCCATGTACATGTCTGTTTTGTGATTTCAAACCAAAAAGACATGTCTTTAACCTTTTTATGGCAATACATTTTACATTTAGGTTTTTTATCTGAATTAAAATTAGACATGTCAGTTCAGACAAAACTAAACATTTGGTAGTTCGTACTTGTGCCTTACCAGATTGTTCTTAAAAATAAAAAATAGTTTTTGATCTAAAGTCAGTTTATTGCAATATAGTAGAGTTACATAGGAAAAAATACATTTTTCTATTAACTGTGTCATACTTGATTCATAGAACTATATTCAAAGGCGCACATAAATGGATTCAGTTCAAAATAAATCGCTTGCCAGTTTTTGAAGGTTTCAAAGCGTGTAGAGAAAACAGAAGAAAACTCTGTGCTAGTTTTTGTAATCACAATAGCGAAATTTATAATAAGATAAATTAAAAATAAGGGAACAATTAAATTCTAAATCTCGCTTATTTTTCATCATATCTGAATAAAACTTGGTATTAAATCTATTCTATGGTATTCTTTATCTAGTTGACATCTACTGGATTATTGCAAAACACTCTCAATTTCACATTTCCATGGCAGAACTTGCATACTAATTTTAGGATTTAAGTAGATTTTACTTAAAGTGAGGTTTCGTTTAAATGATTTATTTCAGCATTTGGAATTCGCTGAGTATGTAACTGCAACGGGGGAGTTATGAAAGTCAGTATGTACCTTTAAATAGTAAAGATCGCTTTCTAATAAATAACAACACGGATTATAAATTTAAAAAAATATCTGTACACAGAAATAGGGAAACGGTATGTTAAAAAATATGTTGGATATAGCTATTTGTGTATTGATAAAGTACGTCATTGCCGCTGGAGAATTGAAGATGGCCGCACGAAGCGTTGGCTGAGTGCGGCCAAACATTTCGAGAGCGGCAATAACTATTTGTGCTCGTAATACACACAAGATTTTCCTACCACCATTATTTATTTAAACAGTTTAACATATTAACTAACCTGTACACAAAAGTTCATTGATGTTTTGTTTGCTTATTCTATTGGAACGAACCGGAAGTTGAGATAGAAACGCCGACTGTGAAATCAGCTGATTTAGAGCAAGGCAACCAGAATTAGAATATGGTGAGTGTCGTGGGATTTCTGACCAATAGAAACTGGTGTATGGTGTTTGACGTCATGGTTATCTCTCTTGTGTGCCACCTTAATCTAATAAGTAACCCTGATTTATCGAGCGGGAATGAAATGAAAATGGAAATGAACCGTTTTGCGTACTGTTTACAGGTGTGGAAATGTGATTATTTCCATGCAGTGCTAGGAAAAATATATTTAGGAAATTTTATTTACAATATAATAACACAATTATTATGAAAATTGGTTCATAAATAACTTGAATTAAGGACCGTGGCGCACAGTTAATTCTCGACATATGGCTCAACACATCAATGGACTATATTAATGCCCATTTTGCTGCCTCGTTAGCTTAATTCATAGCTCAGTTATTTAACACTCGATTTTCATAATAACTGTTTCTTTAGATTGTAAATAAAATTTCTTTAAAATCTTTGCCCTTGATAACTTTTTTTAAACGTACCGTATTCCCGTTAACTCAGTTTAAATATTTTAAACGGACGCCATTTTGGAATCTACAACCAAACGTATTCCTTTTTTTCTATAAACTAACCTTTACTTTTTAATTATATATACCGAGTTTCAATAAGACCGGTACAAAAACTTCAGAAATAAAAGAAATATATTGTGAAAAGTACGTAATTGATTTTAGGACATAAATTTGTACTAGCAGTTTTGTTAGTTTGGTTGAAAGTAATCCATCCGAAAGTTGTGAGAAGTTTTTTATTGACATCCTGTAAATAAAAAAATAATCAAGAGCCCATTTCATAAAATAGACGTCTTTAACAAGAATTATGTCAGCCAAAGATGATAATGTACAAATAACGGGTGAGTGATTGTAAGTAATAAAATGTAAGTAGTAAATCCAAAATGTATGTGTACTGTAGTATCTTTGTACATCTCAAACAAAATTCAATAAACAATTGCTTGATAACTGGCAAGGAGCTTGGTTTTAATGGAGCGCTCTCAAAGCGCATTTTTTTATCAACTGGTTGGTTTATGTGAAATTTGACAACGTCACCGCAATGTGGACGAGTACTTTGTGGCTAGTGTATGAATATGTCGAATTACAGTACAGTAAATCAACACCTGATGTAGGAAGTTCTGGATTGAGACCTCCTTCAGTATCCAAACCAAACTGACTTGAGGATTCGACAGTCACTGGTAGAAATTGGTCGTTTCCGCAGATTATATTGAAAACATAACCAAGCTGCATCCGTTATTGTGGACATTCTATGGTTTAAGGATAATTAAAACGAATAAATGTCAAAAGACGTTTGTGTATTAGAAGGAGAAAGTGCGATAATCATACACCATGTCGCCAAGACATGAACCAGAACAATCGAAAGACATGAAAGATCAGAATAATCAGAGGGAAAACTGAGAAAAAGCCACTAGCTCGCAAAACACTGTCACAGTCTGCGAAAGTAATGCTACGATTCAGGTTTAAGCTCTTTTTCGTGCGTTTACACATCCGTTCTACAAATTGTATAAGCGACTGACAGGTACGTTATCTTTTGAAAGGCTTTTAAGCTAAATAACCTTTTTAGCTTAGAAAGAGCTAAAAAAGAAGAAAGTAAAAATCTTCTTAGAAAAAAGAGCAAAATCTTCTTAGAATTTTACGCTTTTTCGATTGTTTTAGAAAGAACAGAAATTTTACTGATGCACCTAATGTCGCGACAGAGTGTTTCCAAAGCGCCGCCAACTTGCCTACACTGTTAGTACGCTGTAGAACACTGAACAATAAATATATGCGTCTATGCACAAGACTAAGGATGAAAGTCTACACTCATCAACCACTAACATTGCTTCAACAGTCTGCTGAACATTTATAGAGAATAAGTAATTATAAATAAATCAAATAAGTCATCTACCACGTAGTGATTTTCAATAGCCTTTTAATAGTACCTGAGATAACTGATTGCTTTCATTGTTGAGATATTGGTTTTGTACTCTTAATATTTTCTAACTGATGGTAATGCTGAGCTATTGTTGTTTCATTTTACTTGTTACACCTTAATTTGCCAAGCACAATTATTTATTTTATTAATTTTTATATAGATCTTGAGGTTATATTAAAACATATTTTGTGACATAACTCTTCTTTAGTATGGAAAATTAATATTTTAAAACACAAACAAAAGAACCTTGTAAAAGAAACATTTTTGTTACAATTTTATATTTAAGTTAGTTCTAAATTTATAATATTTAAAGCATCAGATCTTTTAATTTATATTTGCAGAAGTTTAAGTTGTATTTATAAGATTTTAATTATTTTAAGAATTTAATTTAGTTGGCAAGGCAAGGTTTTATTAATTATTTAAAACTTAAGTTTATACAAATTAAATTACTTACCCAACAATCTTGGGGTTCTCACAAAATAAAAACATAACACTACTGATTTGTGCACTATTGCAAATTACAGATTTAAAATGTTGCCGGAACAGTGGCGGGCACGTCTTATATAAGTTCGGTGTCAGATTCTGGATCTTTCTACCGATTGAGTGATTTGATTGGCTGCCGCTCCCTTGCCTCGTCATTATGTCAAAAATCATCACTACATGTCTGTACATCAATTTTTAACTTAATGTTTTAATTATTTTAGAAGGATGGTACAATCCTTCTTCAAATACCCAACATTTAAAGTCTTAGCTAATGGTACCTTCGATGAAAAAATCATTTTGTACAAATGAGGTTTAGAGATATATATACTTCTAAGTCTTTATGGTGTAAAATCAGGTTGGGATCCGATTTACGACCCTACTAGATTGGTCAAATATCTCTTAAGATAATCTTCAACATGCACTTGTAAAGCCTTTCTAAGGGCAACGCTACGACACAGTTTTAAGCTCTTTTTCGTACTATTGCAAATCAGTTCTAGGTATTTTACAGGTGATTAACGGGTCAACACTCTTAGTTCAGATCACTGGAAACTATTGAACAGTATAGGCACATATGTGTCTGAGAAAAAAGTCTTCACTCACCAGCCATTAACATTGCTTCAACAGTCTGCTGTTGCATGTAGAGAAAATTAGTAACTATTAGTTAACCAAATTAGTCATCTACCACGGAGTTTACAAGAGTATATGCGCAATACATCATTGGAATATACAATCATCGGCGATGCCATCAACCATGAATGATTATAACAATGCATACATGTCAATATCATGGGAAGGAAGGCGTGTCAATGCTTTCTGAATTATTGCATTGATTTTTGCAGTATGTTCATATCTGGAAAGAACATACTAGACTTATAGTACAAATTTTCGGATTTAGGTAAGGCTACGTGTTTGGTCATCTTCGTGGGTGATCCTTAGGGAGCCCCCAGACACCCCTACTGAAATGTCTGATACAAATCAATCCTTATGAACAACTTTAATATCTGATACGAGCTATATAATAATTACTGACAATCTTCAGACGTCTATACATGTTTCACGACTCAAGAAGCTGGAAGTACGTTCAACTTATAACTCCACATAGTAACTCAACTTCACACATCGCTCCATCCAAGTTTTCAGCAATTCTAAAAGTTTCTGATTTATTTAGTTCCAACTGCGTATTGTCTCTGCATTTCCACTAGATGATGCATCGTTAACTAGACGTTATGCTTGAAAATGTTCATATAGTGTGGATAAATCTGTTTTAGCAAAGGGTATCGAGTTTGTATTTTTAATTTTTTCCGTGGTTACCATATTTAAATTTTAAATCCGAATAAGCATAAAAAATTTCAATATTTTGGAGAATTGGCAAAAAATCTTGAACAATATTTATTCTCATTAATGAGGTTTTATCAAGATTGGTTAAAGCTGACGAGTAAATTGCAATAATCTGTAGCTACCCGATGAAGTAAAAAACTTCACACCTAATATAATCTTCTGTGAAACTGCTTGTAGTTTCCTAATTTTGTGTTATATTTTGTTGTCATAAAAAAATGCATGTTACATCAATATTGATGGTGCCGATGTGTAGATTTCGCGATATAATAATATTTTATAGACTTTCCATCCGTATAATGATTGAAAAGCTGATACGTTCCGTATAACATTCTAAGCTAATTAGATTCAGCCAACGACTAAATTCATGCATAAACTAAGTCTCCTAGCTATCCAATGCAAATTGAATTAGAAGTATTTTTGTCCTTATGTTGACAAGTTAGGTTCGCCAAGTATAATTAATATAAGAATCACCGGTTTTGCCGCCCATATTATTAAGTTCATATTTAGTTCTTACTTAAGATTTTATTCTGGCTCTTAGTGGGCCGTCCCTATGAGGAGGTAGGGGGTTACTGAATACATGCTAAAATTGTTTTTTTTTAGAAACATGTTTTAAGTTTCAAAAGTCAATATTTAATATTTTAAAAATACGAAGCCCATCCGGGACTTTTTGAACACCAGGTATGTATGTGTGGGTAAACATAAATAAATTACAGATAAGAACGAATGGTTTCTTTGCTTCTGGGGGCCACAAAACGAAAACTTACAATGGTCTCGAGCGGTCTTACGGTAACAGTTTCTTCTTACAGGAGAAATTTCTCCAACATGATGTACTTAATTGAAAAGCTAATTTTATTTTAGTTTAAACTTAAGGTGGAGATAGTTTTTATGTAAAAGTGCGTAAAGTATGAATATATTACTAATATTACTCGTTGTAAGATAAACTATTCATACTGAAGATCTAAGTCATACTGAAGGATGATGTTTGAGCACGGATATTGCACCGTAAAACTATAAACGGTAAACCTGTAACCATAAACCGTAAACCTGTAAACCTGATACCCAGCTGAAGTGAATCTCTCTCTTTTTCAAACTCTCAAGAGAAATATTGAGGACAGAGCAGAAAGGAAATTGGAAAGCGGCAACGAAGCCTTATTGAACAGTGCCGTTTCTGATTGAAATCCTTCCTTTAGTTTGACCTTGATGCAGCTCAACTAATAAACAAAGCTATTATTTTCATATAACATTTTATCTATGACCATTGCAATAAGCACCAATTGTGGTATTACAATAAACATTATAATGATATACATTAAAACACCAAAAACCAAGCAGTTGCATAATTTCGACATTATGATACTGGAGTCACTTTAGAGTACTGGTTCTAGACCAATGAGAGCTCGGCATTTGGCGGAAGTAGTACCTTAATACAAATTAAACAACTCGCACATCAGCTGATTGCACCCATATGATTCCGGTTTTAGTGTTCTATTGTACCTAACCTCAAACGTCCTTTAATACGTTAGTTATTTATTTATATCAACATTTCCCAAATTTTGATTAGCTCACTTTATCTTTAATTCATCTATTTTGTACGGTTATTATCAGTAAAAGAGAAATTAATGTTTTTGTTCCTAACCTCAAAAACTAATTGTTGTGTTACGAAGTCAAGCAATGTCGAGTGGGGTCACTACTTGGATGGGTGACCGCTTGGGAACAGTTTATATAGCAGTCACAATTCAAATACGGCAAGTTAATTAGCTGTTTTTGGACATGCTGTATATTTTTGGTCGTAGATAAAGTAGTGTATGCAACAATTGTATTATGCCTTTAAGCCACTCGCGAGATATTTAGAACACTCGCTTCGCTCGTGTTCTAACTTACACCTCACTTGTGGCTTAATGGCATTAAGCCACAAGGTAGCATACAATCGTTGCATAAACTAGGTATAGTCAAAAAGTTCCCGGAATGAATTTTTGTAGACTTTTAGCGCGATCGCCAGCGGGAAATTCGCCTTGCAGTAGTTGGTACGACTCCTCTGGAGGGCATATCGGTAATGTGGGTATAGCTGACTTGCCATAGTGCAGCATTGGAAAGCGCTTTTTGTGTACCTGCATGTCCAAAATGTCGGATTTCTTTGTTAAGTGAACAAATTCGTTACGTGTTCAAATGATCATGACGGAACACTTCCATGTGATAAATTTACCTGAAATGCAATTTCATCGATCGTTAATTTCCGAGTTTCATGCACAACTTGTCGTACTCACTCAATGGGGTCATTAACTGATGTTTGAAGGTCGTCCACTACGAGGGTCATCCTCAATGCTTTCACGGCCTTCACGGAACCGTTTGTGACACTCATAAACTTGACTTTTCTTCATCGCCTCTTCTACATTAGTTTGAATTAACAACTCAAGAGTCTCACTATGTGATTTTTAAGTTAAATACAGAACTTAATGTTCGCGCGCTGGTCATGAAATACCATTTTTCAAAATTCGACAATGTAGACTTGCGAGAACACGAAAAGGGCTTTCCAGTGCTGCACTACGGAAAGTTAGCTATACCCCCACTACCGATATGCCCTCCCCAGGAGTCGTACCAACTAATGCAAGTCGAATTTCTTTCTGGCAATCGCGCTAAATGTCTAAGAAAATTCATTCCGGGAACTTTTTGACTGTACCTCGTAATACTTCAAGTTAGATTTTACTTTATAGTTCTTTAAGTATGAGCTGGCATACTATGACAGAAGCTTATGATTTTTCACCGGTGCTTACTCTACGGTAGAATTTGATACAAGTTAACAACTACTTAAGTAGACCCTCTCTGATCCGAACACACCTCTAATCCGGAGTATTATACCTTCGCCAGTCGTAAAATGGCCTGCACTACCCAGCGGAGGAGTAACAAAACGATGACCCCTCCCGTCCACAGTGTCAGCTGATACGGGTTAGTTTTATTGTTTGGTTCAGACAAACTCTTTCGTGACTGTTAAGCTATTATTTGGATCAGACATAAATAGAATAGTTATGTTTCCATCAATTCATTTTGTAAAAACCCTCTCAGGTTAGGAAGGTTATTAAAAAGAGTCTTTCGGACTTCTATTTAATTATGAAAAAATAGCCCTGGTGTCTATGTTGTTAGACGCATCAAATGGGTTGGCACGCTGAAAGCAGCAAAAATGGCCTACTATGCGCTAATAGAATCTCATATTAGATACGGCCTTACAATCTGGGGAATCTACGCGGGAAATCTCAAGAGAATACTTGTACTGCAAAAGAAGGCTATAAGGACCATTGCAAACCTGAAGCCCCGGGAAAGTTGTCGACAAGCCTATCAGACCTTGGGCATACTCACAGTACCTGCACTGTACATCTACGAAGCAATTTTATATGTTGACAAACTAAACCTGCAAACTCACATGGACCTTCATAACTACCCCACACGCCATGCCTCCAGATTCATCCTACGTCAACATAGAACAGCCCTCTACGAGAAAAAACCATCATACATAGGCCAAAAGCTGAAAAACCTCCTTCCTGACCACCTACGGAACCTGAATGGCAACAAATTGAAGAGCTCGCTTCAGGAATTCCTGCTAAAGAATCCGGTATACACCATAGAAGAATTCTTGGAATCTGTGAACAATATAACTCATTGAGTTTACTGATTGTGATTTGACAAATTACTGTTCTTAATGTTCATGTAATAAATAAATAAAATATTCGCATCATAACCCATATGGTCGGCATCCTTCATCTTAGGATTCGTGGTTGATTTTTTAAAGTTATAAATTAACGCGGTGTCTGATTTTATACAAACACTGAATGAAAAGTAAAGTGGTATGAATGAAGTGTATTGGTAAACGCTTAGGAGAGTGACTCAGATGTGTTTTTGTTATCGGTCGATCTGATTAAAAATATTTCACTCCGCACCGAAAAAGAGATAGAATAATTCTTACATGACTGGATAAATAAACGTCTTCGTAAATCTTCAAGATCGGGTTGGCAAACCAATCAAGAGGTGAATGAGCGTTATTTAACAATCCCTGTGGTTAAGTGAACTTTACTGGAACCAATCTTGAAAAAAATCAAGTTGTTTCCGAACCGTGAAATTGAGTTTCGTGAAATTTGGTGTTTCTGATGATCAATCTTTTTCTCCTAATATATCAAAAATAAAATATACATGATATTAAACTGGAACTAGAGAGGATAATTCTGTGTGTATGAACAACAGATATTGAGTTTTATCTGATACTTTGTTTAATTAACACCTATCTTGAAATTGTGGCCATACTTACTCATTATAATTCATCGATTAAATTGTATGCAAAACTTTATGCATTTTGATAAATACATTTTAGTTTCCTTTCAGTCATCATTTTGCTAAAATATATTTCAGTTCCTTTACAGTCATTAAATTTTAGGTGATAGTCATACAAAATTCGAAAAAAGGTCTTTCAAATAAGACGTATTTGAACACAGAATTAAATAAGTTGATGTTGTTTTATTGCAGTGACCCCCATTACTTTAAACGTAGAACCATTCTTAAACTCCATGACGTTAATACAGAACTCCATGGGCCTTAACACAGAAGATTTTGAGAGGGGTCTTAAAAACCCGGAGGGAGCTAGGGGACAAGCAAAGACAACTAAACGACGACTTCTCTAGACACGTCTACCCCCCACTTCCACGGGTGTACTATACATCTCTTTGTACACTACCCCCCAGTAGATGGGGGGGGGGGTTCGAGGATCCTCCCCGTGAAATTTTGCTAAAATCAGAACTGTAAAACCACGAGAATAAAGATTATTGTATTGCCTTAAGTCATTTTAGGTAATTTAATTTAGAGACATAATAACATAGATTGAAATCCTACAGATCCAAAATAATTGATGCTGATCCCTCTTGGGATTTAGACAATTTTGGAATTTTATTAATTTGCTCTATACAAAATTTACTTTGAAAAAAACATAATTTTCGAGATTATTTTAACTATATTATCAAAATATGTCGTTTTAGCAGATTTCTCTTTAGGGAAGAGTCTGTTACCGTAGATCTCATGGTAAGACCTAAGACTGAGACCATGATAACTTTTCATTTTGTGCCCCCTAGAAGCGAAAATCACCATTGGATCGAATTTATAAATAAAACTATCTGTTAACATGATAGCAGCCAAAAATATTGTATCATTTTCCCTGTTTGTAAATTAAAATCATATAGTATTAAATTAGTATCTTAAATCTTAGTATCTTAGTATCTTATCTTATCTTAGTATCTTAGTATTTAATTAGTATTAAATTAGTATTAAATTAGTATCTTATAGTATTAGTATCATCTTCCCTCGTTTCAAAACGAGGGACATTTATGTTATGTCATTTTATTTACAAAAAATTTGTTTATTTTTCTTCGGAATACAAAATTATAAAAATTAACATAAATCTTTTAAGTATAACTAAGAGATGATAAAGTGGTGATTAGGTAAAACAATGATTTTTATTTTTATTCATTTTGTGCCTTGGAATACTAGGTATTATGTCAGTTTCCACTACTTGCATTTTATGATTGAATTTTACTTTTGATCATGAACCATACACTTTTTCAGGCACTGCAGGATGTCTTAAACACTCAGCAATGAGCCTTAATTGACACACTTACCAATTAGTGACTGCCTCAGGCCCATAATTAAGAATATTTTCAATTCAATTCTTAAGTAATTGTGCATTTATTCCCATTTTTCGTAAGTTTCGAACCTTCAAAAGGTAATTTCACTGCGTACAAAGCAAGATTTGAGAGTTATTTGACGATGAAAGTCCTAGACGTCATTGATTATGATAATGGTTTAAATCAGACTAATTATTCAAAGGAATATAATTTAATAAGTAGACCTTTATGTGCGATGATCTTTATATCAAAACCCAGTTTCTAATTACCCAAAGTAACTGTATTTTACTAATACAATTAATTTAAAAAATCACCTAAGATAACGGATGAAAAAACTTATTCCAGGACAAATAGCGCTCATAACACTTTCTATTTACATAAAAAGGAATAGATTTGAGTAAACATTTTGAACCATCTAAATAAAGCGTTCACAGATGCGAAATTCTCAGATTTATATGAAATGCCTCTATCAACCAAATCAAACCACTTTTAAAACCAATTATAAAATAATCAGGCCTATCAAAAATGGTTGGCTGGATTTTCCTCTTTATTTGAAAGCTTTGGGACAAAGAATGTATTTAACTTTCAGAGAAGCGGAGATCTTTTGTTTAGTGCTTTCCCAGCCCTTGAATACATTGTACCTGATTACACATTCTTCAGAGTAATGTAGGCCATAGTATGCAGATCGTTACCTAATGTGAATCATTCAAATAACCCGAAGTATAAATACCCCGTTGCAGCAGACCTACATACTCAGCGAATTTCAAGTACAAAACAACATATTTCAATCCAACATAGCGAGATTCGACATGTTTTTGTAAGCTCCGTAAGAATAACATGGGGAATGAGTATGCAGGTTTGCTGCTACAGTTATAATAAAACTGGGTGGTTTTAATTCAATATTATGTAAATCTGAACTAGAAGATGCTATTTACCAAGTTTTATCAAGATATGTTGAGAAATAACCGAGATGTAGAATTTTACTTATTTCCCATAAGGTTAACATTGGGACAACGTACTGTGTTTACCACTTTCAATATCTCGGTAACTAATGGACATAGAGTAGTGATTCAAAATACTAAATTGTTTTTTTTTAGCTGAATTCAATGGTGCCAACAAAAATTCGATAAATTTTATTTTCCTATGTAAAACACTCAAAAAGCCCATTTTTGGGGGGGGTTTATAACCCCCTTTACCCCCCATTCCGATGGTCCGATTGGGCTGGTTTACGAACTCGTCCAAGGGATTACCACTTTACATGTCTGTACCAATTTTCATTAAGATCGGACCATTTTTACGGCCGTTATCGTGCTGACAGACACATATACTGTGTGTCCCAAAAGTCCCGGACCGGTTTAATACCTTTTAAAGTAAGCCAGATGCCAAAACAATATTTCGTATACCTTTCAGTACTAAGGTCTATTCTTACTTTGTTGTAGGTGTAACATACAATGACCTATGTCTTTTTAAATATATTTTAAATATATACCTTTCCATGTGGGCTAAAGATTTGTCTGCAAATTGAGAGATAATCAAGCTAAAGATGTAGTCTGTAAATTGCATATCAGTCATTATTTTTTAAACACAACTAATTAAAACGAAGGAAACTTGGTTTTGCAGTGTTTAATCTGTCTTTTATTTACTAGATGTTAAACGTAGCTTCATCGGCGTTCAATATAATAGTGAAATGTTAACCGGTATCTGGTTCTTCTTCACGCGTTGAAATTAAAATACAATTTACCTTGTACAATTTATGTCGATTTATTATTTAGTAAGTTTTACTTTGTGTTTTAAAAATTTAAGCAAATTATATCATTAAGATTAAAAGTAGACTAAATTATGTAGAAAGCCAAATGATAATAATAGAAAACAAAAAATCTAAATTAAATGTTTGATCTCTTGTGATTTAAATTTAGTTAAGTATCATATTTGTATGCAAAAAAACTTTTCTTTTGAACGTATTTGATTTATAATAAAGTATTACATTTTAGAAAATATTTCAAATACTTTGGTTTTAAATTAAGAGCTTCATTTGAATTCTCTAAAATATTTCGAAATCTCTATACAATCATCCCTCAACACTGCTTCTGCACTGTTTTCAGTACTCACATCAGTTTATTTTGAAATTAATTGAGACTCACTTCAACACATTCATTCTTTTGCATGGTAAATTTTCGAATCTTACGATATCTCTAAGGTTCCTCCCAGGGAGGGGGGATAGGGGATTTGTTCTTAGGGGAGTTTAAGTAATAAAAGAAAAGTGTATCGGTGCAGTATTTTAGGGTGTTTTTACAATAATGGCAATTTTACAGACGAAATCTGTGCTACGCTATTCCTGATATAGTGTTCCAGAGCTAAATAAATTAACAAAATCTATTCTTTTATTTACATGAAACCTGTAGTGTAATACTACAAAACCTTTGTCTCGGTAACTCTTAGTCTTCAATATTGAAGTTGTAAAGGTAGGAAGCAAACAGTAAACTTAACGGTTGCGTGCCAAGTTGTAAGGCATTTCAGCAAGACTCAACGAATTAGCAACCAGAACTTGAATATTTCAGATTATAATGTTTCACTCGAAAATTTTCTCATATATTCTGTTCCATTTCAGTGGTTACATATGGAATTACAAATAGATAGTTAGCGTTCTGTTAGAGCTGTTTATAGGAAGTACCTGGTAAAATATTTTAATTTAAACTTTACATAATTTTCTTATTGTTTTTATTTTATTTTTCATTGCGCTTAAGAAATATTTGAATACCTCATTTACACACATCACTTTGAACATAAAATCGTAAACAAATTAATAGGCCATTAGTGCATATAGCACCCCTCTTTAAACCCCCCCCCCTCCACCCTTCCTCAGTGTACCTCTTTTTATTTAATGTGCATATTTTAATGCGATCGTTAAAATGGAGTTAAAAATGTCATAATGAAAATGATTCGATATGGTTTTTAATAGCATGATCAAAATACTCCCTTTCACACTGATTTGTTTTGATTCTTAGTTGTGTATTGATCGCAGTGGCTTGTTGAGAATCGGCTAAACTCTAGCGTAGCTTCGTTTGCGATAGGTGGCTTTTTTATTCAGTGTTCAATAACAAAATTCATCAAACAGAGTTATGATATACTGTGAAAAATGTTGACTATCTTTGTTCCGGTTTGAACTGGGCACCTCATTACGATGTGAATACTCATGTTCCCCAAGTTACCCATGTCACATTCCTTTAGTCTTTTTCAGAGCTCAAGTACCGGGTGTCCGAAAAAGAACTCCCTAATTTTGAAGAACTTTAATTTGTAATTTGTAAATCATATCGACTCAAATTATGTATTAAATGATAGGAAAACTCGCCAAGTTTTTGTTACAAGTCACAAATTTTTTGGTGGATTTTACTTTGGGCTCATGGAAAACAAAAAAAAATCACATTTTCCCTGCGCACCAGTAGTTCTTCAAAATCACGTTGTAATGAGTTTTTTACAAGATTTAACAGTTAACTTGAAAACTAAGCATCCTACAGAAACCTCTCAGTTTATGTTTAAAACCTCTTAATTTTACCAAAACTTGGTTATTTCCCTTTAATGTGGTAAAAATAAAAATTTTGGGGTTTTCCAACTTTAGCAGTATGGCACACGAAACACAAAAAAAACAATTTGTTCGTTTCCAAAACTCATTTCTCAGGACCCAAAAAAGCTACAATCCTGCGAAAACACCCAAACTGTAGGGAAAAATTCATTTTCTTTAATGTTATAAACTGAGAGGTTTCTATAGGATTCATAGTTTTCAAGATAACTGTTAAATCTAAAAAAAACTTAAAACGTGATTTTTATTCACTACTAGTACACAGGGACAATTTGATTTTTTGTGTATAAGCAATGAAGTATATGCAAATCGACAATTTACAGGCAAGTGGAACCAAGATTTTATTATTTCTATCAAACTTAGATTGTTATTTAAAAGCAAAAAAGAAAGGATATTACACACTTTTACTGATCCAATTACTTCAGTACTAACATTATAAATTTTATAAAAGATTTTCTTCTAGAAATATAGAAGTGTCTACTCTCATTATTTAGCTCAGCAATTTCAATGCTTACGAAATGTAAGGAGCGTCTAAAATACTCCTTTTCTCTGTGTACACAAGAAAGTAATTGCAACGAATGAGTAACCTTTGTTTAAATACTTTTTATTTAATGAAAGTTTCAGATTCCTCTTAGGTACGTAAATGCCATTTTACGAATTGTTAAATGAAATTATGTATTTATTCCCAGCCATATCTCAAGTCAGAAGGAGTGTTAAATCGTCACTTAGCTCTATATTGAATGTTGTCTTTGATGGTTGAAAACCATATAAGTAGATTATAAAACGTAGGTCTTATAATATTTCAATAAAAAACAACAGTTCCTGTTCGTTTAAAAGAATTCCTGTGTTATGCCCTTTTAAAATTATTTCAGTTACATTTTTGTGATAACCTTATAAATTTTAAAACTAGTCGATGGTGATAATGTTTATTCAAACTATTAAGTTTTATCTAATATTACTGTTATTTTATGTTTCTATATAGGGAAAAGCAGGGCTAATTGAAAAAATTTCAAAATTATTTATGAAGCATTTTCTAGCATTAATTTTAAAACATAACATATTCTGAAAGCCTAAGCATTTTCCTCTTGCTTTTCACAAATAATTAGTGATGATAAATATCCAAAAAAATCCAAACCAAAACACAAACTTTATTGATAACAATAATCTCAAAAAATTACATGTACTTAGAACCTTTTGAAACACAAATAAGTTAACAAAACGGCTATCCACATAAGAAAAAATAAATTAGGCCTGTGTATAGTAAAAAGTTTTGATCTCAAAATAAAATGTTATATTTTTAACTAAATTGTATCACAAGATCACCCATCCAAGTAAGAGGACCAATGCAAAACATGTAAATTTTTTCGTCTTCTCCAATTTTCTAAAATCAACGTGAGCTTACATTTTACACGACAGATATATTATCCAACCTCCACCAGATTTTTATTCTGAATAGTAATTTTCCATATAAATCATGTTGGGTGCGTTGATAAACTTTATCAACCTGCCCCAAAGAAATGTATCAACCTTCCCCCAGTGACCACATACGGCCGTGCTATATGGCTGAAGTGATGCAAGCCCATAAAAATTTGTGTTATTTGTGTTATTTATAGCTTAATCCATAAATGTTTTATAGGTTAAGCTTAAAACACATATTTTCAGTTGAGCAATCAGATAGATAAACCAAGCATTCAGATAAACAAACCTAGCGAAACTGTTGAAGGATTCGCTTGGAGGTTATATATTCGTTACATATAACCTCCACGTGCAGGTTATATTTATGCGGGGACATTTCTCATTTATATTCACTGTTTTATCTTTTTTTCTGTATGGCTAGGAATAAATTCTTTTTGTCATTTTTATTATGACTTTTATTCCCTAGATATTAACAAAAATTCTATACGTTTCAAACTGTAAATACATGTCGTAAGCCAAATATTAGTTGAAGAACCGCATACAAATAATAACAAACTTTAAATTTTACAGCAGTGAGATATTGTGGAATTTCATAGATTCCAAACACATACCTTATTTTGGGCTAGAACAAGTGGGTTGCAGAAACTGTTGTTTTTAAGTAACAAAAAATATTATAAGACCTACGTTTAAATAATCTAATTCTATGGTTTTGCAAATAATTAATTATGTGTAATAATTAATCTGGGAATGGCTGTTTTCGTTTTAAGTGTCTGATCGAATTTTTATCAATTTTGACGTTGTATGTTAAAAAAGCTCATCTTCCAGTTTTTTAATGCTAATCTGTGTCACTCTGATATTACTCATTCGTAATACAGGGTGTGTTTTTTAAACGCAACCCATTTTTGAGATTGAATAGTGATATAAATATGAAATGAGGATTGTTTTGTTAATATATACATTTTATACAACCTATTATTTATGTTTGATAACATTTAGTTTACATTATGTGATCAAACAATCCGCCTTTGGAATTTATACAAAGTTTTTTTCTCTCCATCAAATTTCTGAACACGTTGCAAGGTACGTCTTTGAACTTCTTGCATTAAATTTGTTGTGTTTGTTTTTAGGTGCTGAATATCCTGTTAAATATTTTCGCAGGTCTTAGTGTTTATGTATCCCCAAAGAAAATGATATAGTGGGGTCAAATCCGGGGATCTTGGAGGGAATAATCCTTCCCTGATAAAATTAAGTTTTGGGTTGCGTTTGAAAAAAACACCCTGTATTTTATAATTGAGGATGAAAAGGGCTGAAAAGATAGTATGTTTTTGAGATAGGGTTGAGCGTCGTTGAATTCCTAGCGGAAGTTGAGTTCCTGTTACGTCACGCAGTAAATACTCGGCTACAACGATAAGCCATCGTAAAGATAAGACAACATTAAACCACCCTCGTTACCGAAACCTAGTGTTACGACTGTGCTTTTTCTTTCATGTCACTTTTGATGTAAACTTGCCACACGCTGATGTGAGGACAGTGAATTTAATTAATTTACATCAGAATCAGAATCTTTATTTCCATAAATCTTACAATCATTGAGTCCCAACAAACCACGTGATTTGTTGTTGGGTGCTCATTATTACACAGAAATACATAAATATAAAACATATAATATACACAAATTAACAAAGCGCTCTGGAGACGGTGCACAAACTACTCAAACATTTCTACCTACTGGTTAAACATAAAACATTGCAACATATCGAAATTAGGAAACAATTTTCTCAAGGAGAACCAATAATTGTGATCAATATAAATACAAAACAAATTAATTGATACAAAAAAAAAGATTCATAATTATAGACTCAGTAAAAAATTGCGTAAAAGATTAAATGCACTAGGTTAAAAAATTAAAAAGAACATAAAAGAAACCACACACAGCGACCCAAAAACATAGAATATTACATAATGTATAATAATGAGACAAGTCAAAATCGAAACTGGACAGTCAAGCAGCTTTATTACGATCTAAAGGTTCAGGTCTGATTGAGCTTCTAAAATATTCAGCTTGCCGTCTTTGGAGCCAAAATCACCCGGATTGGAGAAACATCATTCGGTGTTTCTTTCAGTACTGGTGTTCAAATGTTTAAGCCCATAAAAACCTTTATGACATAACATTAAAAGTCATGTCTCAACCAAATTTGAACACAAAAATCGTACTATTGCATCTCCTTTAATATTGAAATATGAAGTGCTATAATATTGAATGAGGACCTGCAATCACCTCAACTAGGAAATTCAGCCAAATGTCATAAAAAGATTAGACGAAACCTTCGGAAGCTGAAGATCTCTCGACCCGCAACATGGTCAAATGCGCAACTTCCGTGTTAGAAGTCTCCCCTCGTTTTGGGAGGAAACCAGCTTACAAGTAGGAGTGCCCAGCTTTTGGGTAAGAGTGCCTAGCCCTACAAGGTCTGCGTACTAGATTCCTTGGCCTACCAATGAGTGACCGAGGAGGGGATCAGGTAACCATCGTCAAGAAGATATCAGGGTTCGTTAAAGACTGGGATTTGACGGAGAGTGAGGACCTGTGCCTGAGGGTGCACAATAAGCTCATTTAGCTGCGTTGCAACACCATGGTCAAGAGAAGCGATGGCCCTCTCTCTAAAAAAAAGCTTACAAAAAGTAGCTTCCTTGAGGAAAAAATGTCTTGGCCCTCGCCGGACTGTGCTACACGAAAGATATTTCTTCGACGCTTAAGTCAAATGTAACGGGTCAAATTTGTAAGGGGTATAAACTTACTGATTAGTTACAGAGGAGAATTTAGAAGAATTTAGTGATTAGCTAGAGAAGGTGATTAATTACAGCTAGTTAGCCTAGGCCTAGCTATGAATGTTTAAATGTTACCTAGTGTTGGTTTAACCAGGTTGAACCCTAGCCTAGGCTATAACCCCAGCCCATCCTTTGGTTAGTTGACATTGTTGGGCAGCTCATAAGTACTGGTTATTGCAGTGAAATATAGGGCGTTTTTTAACGCAACCCAAAACTTTATTTTATCAGTGAAGGATTATCCCCCCCCCCCCAAGATCCCCGGATTTGACCCCACTGTATTATTTTCTTAGAGGATACATAACAAGTAAGGCCTACAAAAACAATGCACAGGATATTTAACACCTCAAAACAAACATAACAAATTTAATGCAAGAAATTCAAAGAGTTACCTAGCAACACGTGTTCAGGAATTTGATGGAGAGAGCACAACTTTATACAAACGCCAGTGGCGGATTGTTTGAGCACATGATGTAAACTAAATGTGATCAAACTTAAATAATAGGTTGTAGGAAATTAAAGATTCATAAAACAATACTCATTTCATATTTATATGCGCATTATTCAATCATAAGAATGGGTTGCATTAAAAAAAAACACCCTGTATAACCTGAATCACACTAGGTGTGCTTCTAACAACTGCTGAAATAAAAAAAAAACAATCAAGGCTAACCTGTCTCGATGATGTCACAGGCCATAGAGATGAATGAAGTTGATTTTATAAACCTTTTGTGAAAACACTTGTGACTCTTCTTGTTGTGAAAAACCGCCAAATTTGTCTGTTAAACATGACAAGCCCCTTTCCGGCACACTGAGAAAATTTGCATTGCGGAAAAGCAGAGTATTGCGCCAAGTACAGAATAAGTACTTGTACGTAAATAAGGACTTTGCTCACGTACAGTTGTATTAGGAATGGACCTGGCTCAAAGTCTGAGCAGAGGAATGGCTATTAGTACAGACGCAGGATCGCAGTCCTTCTTTACGATATTTTACCCTGCAATTACGCTTAAATTGACGTATTTGCACATAATCAGAGGGTTTACTATTATTTTAAGAAAGATTGCAATAATATGACGTCATTATTGATAGTAAACACGTCACAAGTTTATCCATGATCACCTTCAGTCTGAAGCCCAATGTATTTACGATAGACGTATGAATAAGAACTTCAAATTATTTCTATGTGATTTTTTTTTAAGAGGGTGGCGGCCTCTTTTTACCTTGCCCTTGCCCCACCCACATAGACTATTGATCTGTGCGTGGACGTTATCAAGCAAATACAAGGAGTGAGCCGGTACAGTACAAGGATGAACAGTAGGCTACTAATAAACGTATGCGACAAACTCGGGTCTCGAACCTGCGACGCTTCGTGGCCACAGTTCCAAGGCCGAGTGCGCTACCAACTGCGCCACCGACTCACTACTGGTATTTCGTTAAAACCAGTCAGTATTTACCTTTTTTTAGTTCGCACTTTCATCAGATATTATATTTTAATCGAATAAATATTTTTAAACAAAATCTTGATTAATTTTTTCTTAAGTCCGTTGTGTTTGTTGTATAAATCTAGAATTAAAAAACATGTATGTATTTGCAAACGTGATATAAATTTCAATAATAATTTATGTTTCTATAATTCATGTTTTATCAATGTTTGTTACAGGTTTACTTACTGTAGTACCATTGACAGTAAATACATAAAAAGTCACTTACGTCTAAAAGAATAAAATTTCCAATTTTTCAAACTAGAAAAAGCTTAGATTTTTAAATAAAATAGTTTTATTTGTCAACAGCCATCTATGTATATTGTAAGTTTTATTTTTAAATAAAAAAAAAAAACTTACTTTGATCAGTTGGAGTCCTAAGCTTAATTTGATCTGCTCAAAGTTTACACGAACAAATGCTCAAAAAAAGTAATCGTACTTAAATAAAAATCAATGTTTAATCCCTGCTACGATTTTAATAACTCTGGTATTTTTAGCGAAGATCCCCAAGTGTATTGAATAAAATAGAATGCAGGTCAAGTACAACCTCGCATTGATTTGCTGCCACTATTAAATGTATCAAATAAATATAGCAGGGCAATCAATAAATTGTCACGGTAGAGAAGTACCATAAGGCGTAAAACTGCACTTACCACTTCTTCAGATACTATTCAACAACTACACTCGCCTACAGGCAGCCATAACGTAATGGATACAGCAACCTTCACCTGAACATACAAGTCAAGAAACTTCGGGCTTGGTTCGAACTTGGATGGGTGACCGCTAGAAACATTTTTTTACTGATCTAAAATGAAAAATACCGGTAAATGCAGAGACTAGTCAAGTCAATGCATAGAAATCGGTTGTCTTTTACGAGGATAGGAATGTAGGCTATATTCTGTGATGAACTGCGGTGAATGCAAAATAGATCGCTGCATACTCTAAGAAAAGTCTCTGCAATCATGAGAGCCAGACTCTGATTATCAGGACTTGAAAAAGACAGTAGTGACGTCATAGCCAGTGACGTCACGCGTTAACAGAAAGATTTGCGGGGGAAGGGCCCAAGAGACGCCCATCGCCCCAGCCTCATAACTGTGATAAAGCCGCAACCCTCAGCCTCTAAATGAAAATCTGTTTACACAAGTAACATTTAAAATTATTTTCATTTGTGTTGGTTTATCACTAGTAAATACCGCAAATTTTGAGGATACTGTTATCAGAGTATTTTTAGTGGCGTGGGATTTTAAGCTGTAATTGAAAATAAATGAATAAATATATTAGAGATGAAAAGTCACGCACAAGTTCATTGGTTACGCGGGGCACAAATCACTAGAAGTGAATGAAAAATTCCAAAAAAATTAAATAATAAATTAACTTTAACCTTGATTTTCTGATCTGTTCATCATTTGGGTATCTTGTTTACCTAATACAATGCATGTGCAAACGGCATATAATAATCCTTACTACCCTGTATATTTTAAGTTATTAATTAAAAATGTAGGTTAAAATATAACTTTCTTCTTTATTGTTAGACCTGCTTAGTATTTGGATATGCAGTTGTCCTAAGAAAGTGCATGAGTAAACGGTATTTATTGTTTCTGTCTACCCTGTAAATTTTAATTTATAAAATTATAAACATAGGCTAATATATTAACTTTTTTCTTTATTAACCAATCTGTCTAACAGACGAATATGTAGTTGTCCGAGGCTAGCAGACGCTTAAAACCCGTTAATTATTCTTATCTACCCTGTATATTTTAAATTAAAACTACAATAAACTAAAATCAACTTTGCTTTTTCATTGTTTGATCCATATATAATTTGGGAATGTTGTTAACCTTAGAATACATTTTTAAACCGTACGTATTATTTCTGTCTACCCGGTAACTTTTAAATTATATAATAATGTACCCTATTTTAGCCTTATCTGAGAAAATATATTAAAATCTATTCCTAGTACCCATATAGAGCCTTTAAAGAATGTTTTTCCCAAGTTTCACGCCCCAAAACCTTATAGTTATTGAGCAATCGTGATCAGTGAGTGAGTCAGTTAGTCAACCGTTTTCGCTTTTATATATGTGGATTTATATAATTTGATGGATGAAGAAACGATTCGTTCATTCATCTATTCAAAATATTTACCCTGTTTTTTAAGTTTCTAAAGCGTTATGAAATAGAATGTTTTCACTGCCGCGCGATCGCTCCGCCAATCACCTTATTTCGATAATCAAGTTAAAAGGGCACGATTTAATTTATTTAGTAGCAGTAATTAGGTAACTAGGTAATTCTAAAATTGATCTATTTACTGTACTTATAGCTAAATTACGACATAGTATATTACATTATTACATTACTAGGCCGGAAAGTACCGTTATGCAGGACGAGCATGATTTTCTTGCAAGTACGGTAAAACTTACCGTACGATACTTTTCATCGTACTTACTCAGGAAAAACATACTTTAAATCAAAATGTTGTCCCTACACAAACCAATACGTTTCTCAGTCCTCCAAACCAAACATATAACAAACAAAACAAGCATTTACTACTGCTGCCGTGCTGCCGCTACATTCATCTAAAAAGTAACCAATAAACAAGCATTAAACGTCGGTTTGCTGCAAACCAGCTGATCGTTTACTTCCGTTTTCTGTAATTTGCAGTCCTGCAAAACGTTAGCAGCTCAGAAAACGTTTTTGCCGTACTAGTAAGGCAATGGGTAACTTTTGAGCCACCAAAAAGGAACAAATGTTTCTGATTCAGTATGATGAAAAATATAATATCGTCACTGTTTTTTTTATTTTAACCAAGATTTAGATTGTTGCAGTAACAATTCATATAGCGGAATCACATCATACTCTCATCGTATAAAGTTATTGTTTTAACAATTATGTTTTAGGAAAGGGTGTGTTCTTTCTGACACTACACATTCAAGAGAGTTGTGCGACATTGTCCTTTTATGGAAATGATTTAGAAGAAAGCGGATTGGGGTTGAACCCTGGTAATAAAAATTTTGTTGAGGCGGTCGAACAAGATTCCGACGGATTACAGTTGGTCGTAAGCTCGAAGTGCTTGTTCTATTGTAAGCCCTTTGATATCTTGTTAGCAGCCCAAACTGCTTAATTGTATTGGGGAAATCTGAAAACAAATAAAACTATCGATTTTCGATTGTCCCTATAGCGGAAATATATCAACCTTTAATTCTTCACCTGTGATTAGTGGTTGAGGTATGAATGGAAAATTTATGAAACTGTAATTTTGTTGCGTACCAACGTTTGTTTTATTGCATTTAATTACGTTACAGCAAAAAGAAAACAGTATGGATATTATACTTTGATTTTTTGTCCTGCTAGTGAAACTAAGCGAATTTCATTTGTATTCATTGTGTTACACGCATTACGTTTAAAATAAAATAAAATATAGATTCAAAAATTTTGATTTTGAAAAATTGCCTTTCCGCAATTCGGTTATAGTATTTTCATGTTTATTTGAGGAGGAGGAAAAAGAATATCAGTTAAGTGTTTGAGTTATTTCATGGTTTAAATGACAGCGTTTTAAGCTTATAGAAAAATGTTACTGATGAACATATTATATTGATAATATGCTGGTATGGCATGAGAATTTAAACTGACTTGCATTGATTAGATTTTTGAAGAGAACTCAAGGTAGGAACCGAAAAAATAATGCTGGGCCACAGGAAAGGATCGAACCTGGGGTCTGTTAAACCACATAGACGCTTTTCCGTTGTACTTGTAATTTACGCGATTGTTTTTTCATTATTTAGTCACGTTTTCAAAGGCATCTAAACCCCAACATAAAGTCGATCTATTAAATTGCAGTATTTAATTTTGATTACATGAATATTTACTATCGATCAATATCTGTAAAAATTATTTCGTATTAGAATATCTTCATTTACTTTAATGAGAGAAGTCAATGGGCAATGACTATTTTAACAAGCTAGTATTCGGGCTTGAGAACCATTTGTTACTCAACAATAATTAACAAAGTTTGCTGTTTCGACAACCGACAACCAAAAACATTAAAGAAGATTTTTTCATCGGAATCAAATGAGAAACTAATGTTTACTTAATAATGAAATTTGAAAGAATTTAATGACTTGGAAAAATGTGACAGTTTGCCAGATTTTCTTAGGGATGAAAATGGATATTTGAAGAGATATTGTTGTTAATGATTCGGGTATGCAGCTGATAAGCATCTGTCGGTCACAATCACTGATAAACGGCAGGGTAAACGACAAGCCCGGTCAAGTTGCTTATGTGGCCGCGAACGTTGTACAGTGATTGATTTTTGTTTAGGATCCCAAACTTTGTTTTATAATGTTGCTGATTTCAGGACTTTAGATTTACTTAGGTCACCTACGACTTAGAACACTTAGGGGCTCTCCACCAGTTTCCAGCCTGTGAAATGATAATCCCGCCAACACGTTATTTTTAATTTTCCTGCACTAATATTGAACAAAACTGTGATAAGCAACACCGCTTTTTAATATTTCGTTGTGATTTTTTTTATGTTTGGTATTCTTTTTGACTTTTTTGATCCTGTAGGATCAAGGGGCGGTATGTCAAGTATTCTTCATCCTCATCTATTTAAGTAGCATGTATTTACTATGTAAAAAAAGTAAACCCACCACTTTTATAAAAAAAACAACATCAAACTAAGACTTTTGTGAAAAAACTAAATTCCTATTTGCTATGGTAAAAATGGTATCCCACCACTTTTTTTTCCTTCAGGTCTTTTAAATTTCATTGTCTTCTCTGATTAAATAGCTCACAGCAATAATTTGAGAAAAAAGATATAAATGAAGTTAAATAGGCGATAAGAGTAAGACATAAATCACAATTATGGGCTTCGGCGATGTCCAAGAAAGGTTTAGTTACATGGAGTACGTTAGGTTTTTTAAGGTCAGAAGCTGAGAATATTCGTTTACTGAGTCTCATTCAAAGGTCAATAATAGCGATGTACAGGGTGTCCAACTTAACTGTGCCACCATTAGTACTTCAGAAACTATTGGATTTAAAGAAAACTTTAAATGGGGGACCTCACCTACTTTCTTAAGACATTTAAATATATAAATTCCATTTCCTTCTAAATGGCCGCCATTTTCCAATATGGCGGACAACTCTGATTTTTCTTATGGAACAACCGGTATTTTATGGCATATTTGGATTCTACGCTTAATTTTAAGAACCTTTTACTCTTTTACATTTTTTCCTAAACCCAATGGTTAAGGAGATATAAGCAGTTTAAGTTTGATTTTTCCCCATTTGAAATGCATTGTGTCCATTTTAACTGTGCCATCCCATGCAATCCTTATGGAGTACAAAAATATTCAAAATTCTTCATTTCCATGAGTAAAACTAGACTAAAAACTATTTCTATGATTGAATTTTAATTAAAATCACATTTTAAAGCACTTTAGCTGATAATTAACCCAACCATTATCGATATACCAAGCACTGACAATAACACAATGCATTTCTTACGGGGAAAAATCAAATTTTAATGGCTTTATCTCATTAATCATTGGGTTTCGGAAAAAATGTCTAAGAGTAAAAAGTTCTTAAAATTAAGCGTAGAATCCAAATACGCCATAAAATACAGGGTGTTCCATAAGAAAAATCAAAGTTGTCCGCCATATTGGAAAAGGCGACCATTTAGAAGAAAATGGAATTCATATTTTTAAATGTCTTAGAAAAGTAGGTGAAGTCCCCCATTTAATGTTTTCTCTAAATCCAATAGTTTCTGAAATACCAGTGGTGGCACAGTTTAGTTGGACACCCTGTACAGATTAGAAGCCTGGCTATGGATGTGCAGAAAGGATGATTTGGGAAGCAGAGTACAGTGTGTGAGTGTGTAGAGAAGGGGAGGACGGCCTGCTTGCATTATTGATTGTAAGATTGACGACAAAGGTAAATAGCTTATGGATGATATTTATAATAATGGGACAACATTGATTGATTTAGCTGAAGAAATAAAGTATTGTTTCGATATTTTAGAAAGTTAATTGAAAAATAGGTCCACAGACGACATGCAGCTACCCTCTAACCCCCTTTAACTCAAAATCCACTCTGTTTTTGGCTTTAATTCCTTTTGATTTGTTGATGATTTGTTGGTGATGTGTAGATATTTATTCATATTCATTGTAAACAACTTCCAGAGCTATTTATTACGTTTGAAAATTAATTCATATTTGTGTCTATTTATTTGTCGAAATAATATAGTGTTTTATGATATATCAGAGGGAATCACAAATCCCTCTCAATATCAAAAAGGGAATCCCTATCAACCTGCATGAGACTTGATTTTATCTATGTATGTTTGATGTATCGTTATTTTGAAAAATTAAGAAAGGGATTTAATTGAATTGTACCCAACAATAAAAGTTTAATTATTATATTACAAGGTGTGATTTTTTTATAAGGCACAGGGTGTTTTTTTTTAAGGGTATCAGGTGTAAGGGTTTTCTCTTGAAGCTCAAGTATTTTGTTTTGGATATGCTCTACACTATACTCAGTTCCACGTTCACCTTTCAGTATGGAGTTTCAATAAGCCATGTATTTCAAATTTCAATTTCAGTTTTACCATTCAAATTAAAAAAGAATAAGCTAATAATTCTATAATCATGTACTATGGATACAGTAAACAAATTTACCCAACAAGGTAATAGATGAGCAATATCCCATAAGGCTCTAAGCTGAAATGTGAACGAGGAATTGAGTATAATAAAATTCATCCGAAAAAATTAATATGTATTTACAATATTTCTTTACCGTTCAACCAAAAAACTATATTGTTTAACATACAAACGCTTTGGTCAATGCTATCTATTATTACAGTTTTAATACTCATTTCACACATTAAAACCCTACAGTATAATAATATTTCTAGTATTATTATTTTATTCGTGAAATAAATTATAAACAATTTCGATCTTAACAACAGAATCACGTCTGATGTATCAGAGTTAAATGTTATTTCTTAGCCGGAAATCAAAGAATTTTTTATAAACTATAATAAAATAAACGGGCGTAATGTTAATCTCAGCTTTAAATATCTAAAATGGAAATGAGAATTACACGCTTGAAAACCTAACCCGTTCACTTAGTTCGAGGAAAACAACCCTTCACAAAAATCATTACCCAAGGGGGGAGATCTTCTCCGGAACAATTACCTTTTCTATGATGACGTCAACAATATAATTCCATCAGTAGGTTTTCTTTAATTAGATTGATGTTTGCCATGTAAAAATTACTTTTACATTAAATACCTTAAAAAATAATATTTAAGTTAATCTTTCAAATAGTGCATTATTTGTAAAGATAGGTTAAATACAGCATATACTTTAAGTCGTTGAAACCCCGCTATTGTTTTAGAGGCTAAACTTAAGAATCTGTCTCCACCGTTGAAATAGAGGTGAAAAATCGATATTTTTCGATAATTATATTCGCGATTATGTTAACCAAAACTTCACTTCGATATTATCGTCGGAACGATAATTAAAATTATAGATATATGATAGTTTAGTAAATAAACAATAATTTTATCTGGTTTAATCGAAATAAAACATTAAAGATCACAGAAACATGGTTACAATTACTGTGTAAGCGCTTAAACTTCAGCTGCACCTTCTAAACACTTCACTTCGGTACTACCGACGCATAAAATTGCCTAAGTACGACCGAACACGTCCATCCGTCTACTATATTGTAGAAAAAATTCAAAAGCAGAATTAATTGTTGAACTGGGTAACTCGGACTTTGTTGCTGATCAAATTCTAGCTTCGTGATTTACCAGCAATTGAGTAAACTTATGTCTCCACATATAAGTTAACTTTAATGTTACTCGTTGATTTATTGGGAATTTTGAACCATATAACTAATTACCTACATCCACGTTGATTACACTGCCAAATTCCCATCACTTATAAGTAGTGGCGATGTGGCGTTTCTGGCCCAATCAAACTTTGACAGGCAGTCAATTTTTTGACAGCTACTTCCGGTCACGTGACCGGAAGTGACGTCATCAGCTGTGACGTAGCTGTGACGTGTTTTTGGTGGGTATTTAAAGTTTAAATGCCCTGCTGTGCTGGGTATTTAAATTTTAAATGGCCGGAAGTGTGTCAAGGTCTTTTGGGGATGTTTTTAAAAAAGATCTTGCATTTTCGGAAGATCCGAAAATGCAAGATAATTTTTGTTTCTTTTTACAAACTGTTGTTTTGTTGATTTTCACGTCTGTTAAAATACCATGTAAAAAATGGAATTGACAAATTAACAAGAAAATATCCTGCTACAAAGTATCCAAATAAAGATGCAATTACATAAACATAAACTTTAAAATATAGCGAATGTTCTTCCTTTTTATCTGTTAGCATTTCCTGAACAAGGTAACCAAAATTGTAACCACATAAAAATGAAAGTAGGCAAATAATAAATTTCGACGGGTTCACAAAAACCAAGTTGTAAAGTAGCGAATTTCTTTCTTCTTCCATTGTTGAATTTTTAGTCGAAACCAATTAATGATAACATTATTGCTTGCGCATCAGAACTAACAGTTGATGAAATTTCATTTACTTGTAGACTTGTAGTAGTTTCATTTGTAGTAGGTAATTGTTCGGAAGTTGGTGTAGATGTAGAAGAAACAGTATTATCTTGAAGCTCAGAGTCCATGTGTGCTCGGGTAAAGAGCTGAAGCTTTAATGACGTGTGGTAGCCGTGTCCTACTGTGCATCAGGAGTTGTTGGTGGTGGGGGGTCGTTTGTTTCTTGCACTGAAATGTAGATGGAATCATAACTTTCTGGAGGATGTACTAAAATTTGTTGTATAGGATCTGCATCAATAGGAAAACTTTGCGTTTCAATGCAAAGTCCATCTTTAATAAAAGAAACATATAAAACAGAACTCATGTTTATTTAGATGTTTACTCTGCCAGTTCTACTAGGAAACTGATGTGTCAGTAGTGGCGCTGCAACCTCCCTTGACATGTGCAGCTCGGAACATCTGCCCTCCCCCCACCACCATGAGAGACTCCTCGCAATTTTTGGATTTGTAGTGTTAGTTCTAACGTAGGTGTTGTAGGGTGAACATCTCAGTACTAAACAATTGTTTTTTTAACATTTGGCTTAAAATACTTATTTAACTTTGTACAAGTTACAATATTTTTAAAGATGCTACTTTATTATATTACCTTAATACTTAGTTATAATATTTAGTTAAAGAAATCGAAACTGTAGTTGCGATTAAAAATAGAAACATGGTTTCTTAACATTTGATTTAAAAATATTTGTAACAAGATATCGTAAGAAAATTTTTACAACATATTTGAATTAATATGTTTGCAAACCCTATCATGCGAGTTTTAAAAGATAAACGAGACCGAGTGGGCCGGGTTTGACCTCGCATGCTTTCGCTTGTTGCCGACCAGTTAGCAATACAACTGGTTGACCTTGCGCCGCACTTTCGCTTGCGGCCGGCCGGCGAATACAGGTCGTCGTCCTTGCTGCATCACCCGGCACACCTGTCCTTGATTGTTTAACACACTCTACACTCTACACTCGCCAAGTTATTCTTTCCTTTGCCACCGTCCTAACAACACCTACTTCAATTTCACAATGAACCGCTCCGAGTATACCGAGATTTGGTATAACTGGTTTTCCTATCTTCAACTGCTTGGGGTACGAATTATTCAATCGAACAACAATCGTGATTGGTATGATGTTACAACCACTATTGCTCGAAAACCTTTTCAGCAAGTTTGGAAAAACATTCTTACCGGCACCAAAATTCGCACCGAACCACCCAAAATTCGCACCAAACCACCTCTATCACCTGTATCTTCAAACGTACCCCAGCAAAAATTTCATCTAAAAAAACTGAAACTTAACCGAAAATATGAAATCTTAAGACATTTATCTTCTTCTATTTTCATTTTTAATTCTGAAAAAACCAAAATTTATGTCATAGACATTCCCAAAAAAATTCCTATTCCCCTTAACCCTCGACACTTGATAATAAATAAAAAAGGTGCCAAGTTAAACATAAATATTACCGAGTAAAACCTTTTCCCACCTCCAAAGTCCACCCTGGTGGCAAAAAAAAGGCCCTTCTAAGGGCCGACCTAAGACTTTCAAATTTAGGGTTAAGTTTAAGTATCAACCCTTGGTGACTAACAAGGGGTGGTTTGCGAAAGCCCCTATGGGACTTAGAGGTACACGGACCTCTTGTTAGTCACCAAAGGTTAAGGCTTTAGCGAAAGCTCCCCGCTATTGACTCAACCTTTGGGACTTAGAGGTATGTGAACCGCTTGTTAGTCACCAAGGGTTGAGGCTTTAGCGTCCAACCCTTTGTGACTTAGTGGTACACAGACCACTTGTTAGTCACCAAGGGTTGAGGCTTTAGCGAAAGCCCCCCGCTATTGACTCAACCTTTGGGACTTAGAGGTATATGAACCGCTTGTAGTCACCAAGGGTTGAGGCCCTAACTTAAGCCTAAATTTGAAAGTCTTAGGGTGGCCCTTAGAAGGGCCGATTTTGCCACCAGGGTGGACTTTGATTGAGGAGGGGAAGGAATATAAGGTTTAATTTAATATATTTATTCTCAATTTTCCACCCTCCGCTGTTACTAGTAAAAATTTTGGATCTGTTGGGACAAGTGGTGGTTTGGTTTTTGGAGTTGTGAGGATATAAATTTTCGTCCTCTCCTCGTTGTAGATATAAATTTTGTTTTCTTCAATTCTGTACAGGTTATATTTTTTGTTTTTCTTTAATTCCTTTAGCCTGATGTTCTTTACTGGTGCGGGATGAATTGTTTGGGGGGTGGGGGTTTCTTTGATTGGTGCGGGTTGAATTTGTTGGGGGGTAGAAGAAGGGTGCAGTCCGCACAACTCCATCCAGTCTTCAGTTAAAATGTCGTCACAAATTGGAGCGATCGGAATCTCTTCAATTTGCGGCGTTAATGTTTCTGTAACTGGTGTGGGATTCTGAAATAATTGGGGTTGATCTTCATTAACAGCATCGGCTATTATTTCGTTAATGAAGGAGGAGAGGACGGGAGTAGAAGATTTTTGCGGAATAAAATCGTTGATTGCAGAAAGGCTGATCGATACCGGGATGGAATGTTGCTTCATCAGAGGTTTCTTGAGCAGACCCAGAAGAATAGGGCAGGATGAAGAGGCAGATGAGGAGTCCATAATTAGATAAAGGAAATAATAAAATGGATATAATGAAATAGAAAAACGTGGGAATGGATAGTAACAGCGATGGTGGCGAGTGGCAGAATAACACAAGGCGGGCGAATGGGGTTCTTATAGGCAGCAGACACAACAACCTTGTAGTCAAGGTAGTGACCAGGTCCAAGTAGGCACACAACAACCTTGTAGTCAAGGTAGTGACCAGGTCCAAGTAGGCCAGACGAAGTTGTGAGAGCGGTGGCTAGCGACCCGGCCAAGGCTACCGGCCTTGGCAGAGCGACACGTTGACCTACTAGTCAAGGCTCGCTAGCGAGGTCGAGTCTCAAGCTCGCTGATATAAGCAAGCGCGCAACGTTTCTCTTTGGCATTACGGTGAAGGTGTAACTGGTCCGCTTACGTGGAGGGTTATGCTGTAACGTAATGTTCGCCATGGTGTGTGGGATGGCTTATGTCAAGCACACACTGCGTTCGGCTATTGTGGGAGAGGCGCCCTCCTATAATAGTCGGTCGCAATGGCAATCCACCTACCTTTCCATTTCCTGCGTGGTTTAATTGTCAGGGTTAATATTACGGTGAGGTGTGTGAGTTCGCTTACGTGATGATCACACCGTAACTGTAATATTACATAGTGTAAGATAGAATAGGGGGAACGTTAGGTAGGGGTTAAGATATGATAGGGCGGTGAGGTGTGTGAGTTCGCTTACGTGATGATCACACCGTAACCGCATGCATGATAGCATTTAAGGGGTAGCATAAGTTATAATAAAGTAGTATAGAAATAAAGTAGTAGAATAAGGTAGGGACCCCACGCTTCCCCACCCCCCTTTTTTTTATAATTTTTAAATGACCTTGACCTAGTTTTGATTGTTCTACTTTCGGACTTAGAATTATTTTAAATGACCTATTTTTTAGACTTAGATATTTTAATTTCAAAAGACTTACTTGTTTGACTTATATATTGATTGATTTTAAAACTCTACTTTTGAGACTTAAATATTTTGTTAAAGTTTTAAATAACCTAAGATTTTAGTTTTGTGTTGTATCTTTTATTAAATAATTATTTTTAACATTTGGGTTTTTGTAAATGTTTTAATTTCTGTTGATGGTGAGTTTAGTTTTCGCGTCGGTTATTAATATTTTTGAGTTTTTGCGTCATAACTTTTATACCGTTGGTTTAATCAAAAAATGTTACTGGACCTTTTTTGTTTGTCTTTTAATTCCGCTTAATTTGACTACCCGCACGATAGATTTGGAGCATTTTTTGTTATACCCCCCCCCCGCGAAACCACCCCCCCCTCCCCCCCCTCCCCCCCCTCCCCCCCCTCCCCCCCTCCCCACCCCTCCCCCCCCTCCCCCCCTCCCCCCCCCTCCCCGGAACCCCCCGCATCCCCCCGCATCCCCCCCTGCAAAACCGGTTACTTGATTTCGTCGCCGTTCAACTTTAGAACTGCGTCGCCGTACACGATGGCAGTGGATATAACAAAAATGCTCCAAATCCATCGTGCGGGTAGTCAAATTAAGCGGAATTAAAAGACAAACAAAAAAGGTCCAGAAACATTTTTTGATTAAACCAACGGTATAAAAGTTATGACGCAAAAACTCAAAAATCGAGGCTATAGGCAGTGGATATAACAAAAATGCTCCAAATCTATCGTGCGGGTAGTCAAATTAAGCAGAATTAAAAGACAAACAAAAAAGGTCCAGTAACATTTTTTGATTAAACCAACGGTATAAAAGTTGTGACGCAAAAACTCAAAATCGAGGCTATAGGCAGTGGATATAACAAAAATGCTCCAAATCTATCGTGCGGGTAGTCAAATTAAGCGAAATTAAAAGACAAACAAAAAAGGTCCAGTAACATTTTTTGATAAAACCAACGGTATAAAAGTTGTGACGCAAAAACTCAAAAATCGAGGCTATAGCCTTGGGCTCACAGTATATATAAGGTGTGCTGTAGTCTTGTGGTTACATTTGCCATGGAATCCCTCATGATCTTTGGTGCTGTGCACAACTTTGTCGAAGCCAAAAAAGTACTATGGTACATAAGAACGTATCATAGCAATCTGAAGTGTATTAGTGGAGTACTTGAAGCTGTTAAAGCAGACGGTACAAAAATCTGTTGCACTTCGGATTCTATGGATTACGAAGGACTCGAAACATGGGTCCTTTATTATGTACAATTTTGTACAAAAATTCACATCAAAGTTGACACGGACTAAAGGGGTTTTCTAGGAGGAAAGAAAAGAATAGATACCAACAATGCATGTTGGTAGCTATTCTTTTCATTCTTCCGCTAAGATTTAAATGACCTTGACCTACTTAGGACTTAGAACATTTTCACTAAGTTACAATTGACCTTCAAAATAAGTAGGTCAAGGTCATTTAACTTTAAGCGGAAAAAAGAGAGGAACAGTGTTATTAATTAACACTGTTCCTCTCTTTTTTCCTAAAAGGCAGGGGGAGAAGTTCCGTTAATGTCTACTTTTATGTGGCAGAATCATATCCATCATCATCTGATTCATTTTGAAAGTTGATGTAATCTACATCAACCCAAAGATAATGGAATCCTTGTTCAAAAGCCATAGTATCAATGTACGTTTCAAGTGTTGAAAACCAATTCGGATCTACGAAAGGGTTGATGGTAACTAATAAACGTTGATATGTTAAATTTACCATTCTTTCCCCAGTAACATTAATCGTAAGAAAATTAATATTCTGGAGGACATGGATTAAATTTAACATAAATTGAATATGTTGTTGAGGAGTGCAAAAAACATTGTAAAACATACGGAAACTTTCCATGATTATCGGTGAGGGAAGTGATGCCTCTTCATATAATCCACGGTTTATATATACATTTTCCCCACCATAAAGTTTTAAAAGTGGGTCAAGGTCATCTGAAGATACCCTATGAACGGGGAACAGAGCAGTAAGTGGTTAGACCACAAACTGCTCTGTTCCCCGTCCCTATTTAATTTCTCATAATTATATGTGTTTATAAACACATACAATTAATTTCATATTTTGCCAGGGGGCAGAAATTGCAGAGATGACATTTTTCTTGAGGTGCCGGCATTTGTAGTTTATACCCAATTATTCCGCTTCTATAAGCAATAGTTCGATAAAGCTCGTCCCCCGGGCCGGCAAGAGGAAGCGCCTGAAAAAAAAATTATTAATTTAAAGAAATTAAAAAAAATAATATATTGTTAACAAAATAAACAATGCAGTTAATGAAAAAACGTACCATGTGACATACGGCACATATTCTGCCAACATTTGGCCCTTCAAACCAAATTTTGGTTTTGTAGACGCATCGTCTTTTATGCTCATAAATGAGCTCTCCTTGCAAAATTGGCGGCAGCGGCTCTGACACCCTTCTGATATGCCGGAGCATAGGGTTATCCGTGCAGATACGCTGCAGACACAACTCGTACAAGGAGCTCATAGTTATGGTCTGGCTATGCAAACCTCAAAGCTTTAAATACGTACCAATCACCTTGATGGCGAAGGTGATTCCCCCTCCCCCCCCCCCGGGTTTCCACTATATATTGAGCGGATAGAAGCTTTATAGAATTAATAGTTTGCTACATTTTGAATCAACAAAACGTTATGGAATCTTTCCTAAAATACATGATTGATCAAAGATTAAGTAGAAACCGAAGGGAACAAAGAAGAAAACACAGATTAAAAAAAGCTTTTGAAAAATTAAAATTAGTTGTACCGGAAAGTCAAAAACAAAAAAAAATTAACAGACAATCTATAGTTCAAAATGCAATAGATTACATTAAAAAATTGGAAGAAGACTTGAAATCACCAACATTTAACTTAGAACAACAAGAATTTGAACAATCCGAACAGACATTTTTACAGGATATAGAAGAATTCCAACAATTCGAACAGAAATTTGTACAGGAAATAGAAGAATATCTTCAAACTTCGCAAAATTTAAACCAAGACATTTATGAAATTTTGTATCAACCTTTTGAAACTGTTTCCTTGCCAGTGTTAGAAAGCTTGGATGAATATTTTTTTGACGTCGAAAAGTAGAGGGGGTAAATGGGTGGGGAGCTGTTATAAAGGCAGGGTAAACAGAGTAATCTTTACTTTCTTAGGATCCAGCGCTATGGCAGGCACTTCGTCTTCGTCCAGGTCTTCTTCCTCGTCATCAAGAACATCATCATCATCTGTTGTTTCTATTGTGAAACAAAAATCTCCTTCTCCAAAAAAATCTTCACCGAAAAAATCTCCTTCTCCAAAAAAATCTTCACCAAAAAAATCTCCTAAAAAAATTTCTGAAAAACTTCAAAAACTTCAAAAATTAAGAAAATCCTGTTTTAAGAAAGAACAATGTGCTCATATTTTAAAAAAAGGAGCGAACAAAGGTGAAAGGTGTGTGAAGTTGTGTAGTGTAGGTGAAAAATTGTGTAATTTGCATAACAAACGTGAACCTTCCGAAAAAGTCAAAATTCAACCTTCTAAAAAAGTCAAAATTGAACCTTCCAAAAGTGAATTGCCAGAAAAAATTGAAAACTATAAAAGAATTAAAATCAACAGATTGAAATTAAACCACAAATATGTTTTCGTAAAAAAGATCAGTAACAGGGATGTTGTTCTTAGATGTTGTGATGAACTCTACTTGCTCAAATTACCAGTAAATCTTCAAATTCCAAATATCAGTAATGTTCATTATTATTTAGTAAGAAATTCTCCATCTGATAAAGTTAAATGGTCAAATTAAACACAAGACAAAAAAAATGGAGCGGGGGAATAGACCACTTTGTAATTCCAAGAGAATTACTTAGCGGTCTATTCCCCCGCTCATAGGGTATTTTTGAATGACCTTGACCTATTTTCAAAATTTACAATGGAGGGTTAATTTCTTATAAAAGCGGGATAACAAAATGACTTTTTACTTTTTACAATCTAGTCCTAAAAAGAACAATGTTCGTATATTATTAAAAAAGGGTAAAAGATGTGTTGTGTAAATCAAACATTATGCAGTGCGCACAACAAATACCTCCTTTTGTTAAAACTGAGAGGTTAGTGTAAAAATGAAATAAAAAAAAATAGGAGCGGGGGAATAGACCACTTTGTAATTCTAAAAGAATTACTTAGCGGTCTATTCCCCCGTTCATAGGGTATTTTTTGGTGACCTTGACCTACTTTTTACACTTATAAATTTTCGCTAACTGCTATTGACCTTGAAAATAAATAGGTCAAGGTCATTCAATAATTAAAAAGAAAATGGAGGTGTACGGTTTTACAGAACCGTACACCTCAGAAACCTAACAGAAGAAAAGCTAAATCTACCTATATATAAATGACCTTGAGACTTAGAAATTTTCGCTAAGTCTTTTTGTTGACCTTGAAAATAAGTAGGTCAAGGTCATTCGATAACTAAAAAGAAAATGGGGGTGTACGGTTTTACAGAACCGTACACCCCCGGAAACCTAAAAGAAGAAAAGCTAATTTACAATACAATCTGCCAAGAGTTTAAAAATTAATAAAAATAACAAAATAAAGAAATAAAATTTAGTTTAAAAAAAAATAGCTAGACAGCCCAGCGCTGCACATCATGATTACAGTGTGATCATCACGTAAGCGAACTCACACACCTCACCATAAGCGCACAACGCTAAGCTAAAACAAAAATGTTATTTTGAAATAGCAAGTTGCTTAATTAAATTTAGGAAAAAATGTTATACAAATATGTTTTTTATTTCCTAACACTAAAGGAGCCAGTGTCTCGCCATTAGCGACGCAGAACAACTGAGGTCTAGCGAAACTCCGGAGGTAGGCGAACTACCCATCCAGCACGTATAGAGGTTGTAAGTGACCCGCTTTGGTGAGCGTAATCACTACAAAAGCGGTTGCCGGTTTTACCATTATTGGTTTTACCATGCAAAAGATGGAAGGAAAAAAGGAAAGGAAATTGGAATTGAAAGGTGTCCCTAACTAAAAAGGAGTACAAGACAAGAGAGGGAATGCCCTCAACAAGCTTGTTGGAAAAAGGAAATTGGAATAGAAAGGTATTAAAAACATATCATATAACATTCCTAAAAACAAAAATTTTACTTTAAATTTAAACTTTCCAGGCAGAAATATATTGTAAGTAAAAGAAAGATTTTAAAATAATACTAACTACCAAACCAGCAAATTAAAAACAAACTACAAACCCTAGGGTATCTACAAGCACAAACAACTACCATGCCTTAAAATTAATCAGTCCTACGTCAAGATGTTATTATACAAATAACACCAAGATATTTTCACCAAACAGCAAAAATGATAAAATGTTCAGGGCGCCTTCTGAACATGTTACCACCTCACTGTCTAGCGAGCAACTGATGCCGAACCACACGCGCAGATCCCGGACCCCAACTCGGCTTGAGGTCATCCCCCCTCCTCGCTTACCCCCTCCCAAACCACAGGACCCTTACTGCGGGTTTGGTTTCCATCATTCTTTTGCCATTGTTCCAACAGGCAACAACATTTCTTTCTTTACTTTACATTGGATTTGTAAATATTTTAAGTGTTAAAACTTCTCAATATTTAATATTTTAGGACTTTGAAAAATTTTCAAACCTATCATTCTTTTGCAACTGTTTAAACAGGCAACAACACTTCTTTCTTTATTTTTACTTTACATTGGACTTGTAAAACTTCCTAATAATTAATACTTTCGGACTTAGAAAAATTTTCAAACATTTGCTTCAACATTTATTTTACAATATCAAGTTTCTTTTATAATGCCTCCAACAGACAACAATTTTCCTTTTGGATGTACAATTTGTGAAAAAATATATAAAATAGTTGAACCAGAAGACTTAACGGATGACGAAAGTATTTTTGAAAATAGTTTGATTCCAGTAGAAGATACATCTGATGCTACATCCGATGCTACATCCGATGCTACGTCTGATGCTACAAATGATGAAGAATATATTTTGGAAGTACCAGTAGCAATAGGCGAAGAAACACCGTTAACACATGTTGTAACAATTAACTATGATCCAGTACAATATATACATGCTCTTGTTCGGCGACGTTTGTTTCCGGCATCGGACATGGAGGAAAATGAAAGCGATAACGATTTGGAAATAACATATTTAAACAACAGCAATGATGATCACACTTACGACGCATAATATATGTATTATTTTGAACTTAAATTTTTTGACGTTGGCACTTAGATTTTTTTAAAACTTCCATTATTTGACCTTGAGACTTAGAATTTTTTTAAAACTTCCATTATTTGACCTTGGGACTTAGATTTTTTCTAAAACTTTCATTATTTGACCTTGACACTTAGATTTTTTTTAATACCTGCATTATTTGACACTTAGATGTTTTTTTAAACTTGCGTTATTTGACCTTGACACTTAGGAGTTTTGAAATATAAGAAATTTAACTGTTATTAACACTTTTTGTGTTTAATACAGAAAAAGTGGTGGGGGTAGTGCTATAAATAGGGGTAGTTTAAGAGTGGTTTTTATTATTACTGCAACTTTTGTGGAGAGCACACCTACGTCATGTATTACTGCATCAGTTGTGAAGAATCTTTTGAAAATGAAAACTTACTACAAATACACAAAGAAGTGTACCATAACAACGAAACAAGAAACAATGCAGAAGAAGAAGAAGATTTGGAAGAATTAGATCAAATGCTGGCTACCCATCAACAACAACTAAATTCAAGACCAAGTGTTATTCAATACGCACCCGGACCATCTTTGGATGTGGAATTATACGCCCGAGCTTTACCAGGCAGTGTAGTAACTCATTTTAAGATTGACAATGCTCAATTGCAACTAGCACAATTTATATTGAAAGCAAAAACATTAGTAACAGAAACATTGAAGAATGAACTAAGAAGATTAAATTTTATAAAGTTTGGAATATTATTAGATACTGTATTTACAAATGTTCAGAATGAAACATCACCAAGAGGATTTTTAACTAAAAACAAAACCATCATGTTTGCATCGGATATAAGCTCAATTGTGGATGATTGTTTTGAAGAACTTTTAACAAAATTACAAGAACATGAAGGAAGAGGTTCTGGATGGAGTTTGTTAAGTATAACAAGCTTAGATGTGAGAGTTCATAAACATGGATATGGAATGAGAGGTAGTAGTTATATTGCTTTGCCAAGGAAGATTCGAGTAACCAAATCTTGTGTTAATGTACAAAATGAAAATGCTGAATGTTTCAAGTATGCAATGCTAGCAAAATATGTAGAAGATCATGTGGAACGACCGAGTAGAGCATACGATGAAGTTTCCTATATGTATAACTTTCAAGGCATGACTTATCCTGTTTCAATTCAAGACATATCAAAATTTGAAAAGAAAAATCCTTTTGCATCTGTAAACATCTTTGGCTTAGATTCATCCAACAATGTCTATCCCTTACGTATAACACCCACCGAACGCAGAGATCATACTGATTTATTATTTATAACTAAAGGTGATATCTCACATTATGTATATATTAAAGATTTTGAAGCTCTAGTTTGCAAACAGTTATCAAAACGTGAACAACCAAAAACAACTTGTAAAAGATGTTTCTGTTTTGTAAACAAACCTTTAAGAAGAGGAGGTTCGGAATGGTTAACAGAACATAAAAGATTATGCAATGGAAACTATGAAGTAAGAATTAAATTACCACACCCTAGCAGATCACAAGTAAAATTTGATAAAGTTATCCAACAATACAGAATTCCCGTTGTAGTGTATGAAGATTTTGAATCTTCATTGCTTCCACTTGAACAAGAAGAAGGAGAGGAAATTACAAGCAGAACAAAGTATCAACTTCACAAACCAAACAGCTACTGTTTAATAGTAAAATCCACTCTGCCTGAAGAACATCTTCAAGAATATGGTTTGACATCTACGCCAAAGATCTATCGTGGAGAAGAAGCAGCTAGATACTTTGTTGATGATTTATACGACATCGCTGGGAAAGTGGAAGCAATGTATAGCAATGTGGTTCCTATGTCACCTATGACACCGGAAGAAATTTATCTTTATGATTCGACAACAACATGCTATTTGTGTAACAATCAATTTACAGAAACTAAAGTTAAAGTTCGCGACCATGACCATCTGACAGGAGCCTACAGAGGTGCAGCTTGCAACGGATGTAACATCAACTACAAACTACCATCTTTTACTCCCGTGGTTTTTCACAATCTTAGCGGATACGATGGACATTTTATCATTCCCGAATTAGCAAGAGACAACGGTGAAATAGACGTTATAGCACAAACTATGGAAAAATTTATAAGCTTTTCAAAAAAGGTGGGCAAAATTAAACTTAGATTTGTTGATTCTTTTCGATTTATGCCTTCCAGTCTTATGAAACTTTCTGAAAATTTAAGAAGACAAAATTTAATAGAAACAAGCAAAATTGTACCTGCAGAAAAAATGGATTTGGTTCTTCGGAAAGGAGTTTTCCCGTATGATTACATCGATGGACTACATAAATTTCAAGAAACGTCACTTCCTCCACCAGAAGCTTTCAAAAGTAAACTTACCGATTTGGACATTTCACCTGAAGACTATCAACACGCATGCAGAGTTTGGGACGAATTGGAAATGAACACTCTGGGAGATTATTCTGACTTTTATGTAAAACTTGATGTGACCCTTCTCTGCGATGTGATGGAAGAATTTAGAAACACCTGCTTTGAAGCTTACGGATTAGACCCTCTTCATTCTTATACTTCTCCAGGACTAGCTTGGCAAGCTATGCTAAAAGAAACAAAGTGCAACCTTCAATTATTAACAGATATTGACATGGTGTTGATGATCGAATCGGGCGTTAGAGGTGGATTGACCCAAAGTGTTACTAGACATGTTAAAGCTAACAACAAATATCTTCCAAACTACGATAAAGAAAAACCATCAGTGTTCTTAGGATATTTCGATGCCAACAATTTATACGGATGGGCCATGTCTAATCCACTTCCTTTTGGAAACTTTGAATGGGTTAATCCAGACTCTATTGGTGATATTTCGCAAATTTCAAAAGACGGAGACACCGGATACATATTGGACTGTGACTTTGAATATCCAGAACAATTGCATGATTTTCATTACGATCTTCCGCTCCTTGCAAAAACAGAAGTTTCACCAATTGGCAAACATCCAAAATTAATGATGACTCTTGAAAATAAACAAAGATACGTAGCTCACTTTTGGGTTGTTCAACAAGCACTCCAATTGGGTTTACGTATAACCAAAATTCATAGAGTTTTAAAATTTTCCCAATCTTGCTGGTTAAAACCGTACATTGATTCAAACACCAGAAGAAGAGCAGCTGCAACATCAACATTTCAAAAGGACTTTTTTAAATTAATGAATAACGCGATATTTGGAAAAACATTGGAAAACAAAAGAAAACACAAAAATGTTAAATTAATTACAGATCCTATAAAACTAGAAAAACTTGTACAAAAACCAAACTTTGAAACATCCGTTATCATCAATGAAAACCTTGTGGCAGTATCTATGAAGAAGACAAGTGTGAAAATGGATCGTCCGTTGTACGTTGGAATGTCAATCTTGGATATTTCCAAAACCCACATGTACGATTTCCACTACAACAAAATGGTCGCCTTCTACGGTAGAGATAACATCGGAATCGCCTACATGGACACGGACGCTTTCATCTACTGGATTCTTACTGAAGATATGTATTTGGATCTTCGAACATTTGTTCACAAAAATGAATTTGATTTTAGTGACTATCCAAAAGATCATTTAAATTATGACAATGATCGGAACAAAAAGAAACTTGGAAAATTTAAAGACGAAGCAAATGGAATTTTACTGAAAGAACTTATTGCACTAATGTCAAAATTGTATTCACTACAATTGCATAAAGAAGAAAACAATATTATTAAAAAAGCTAAGGGAGTAAAAAGTTTGTATCTTAAGAAGAATGTAAATTTTGAACACTACAAGCAATGCTTATTTGAAGAAACGACTATAACTGCAAAATTCAACACCATCAGAAGTTTCAACCATCAACTGTACAGCATAACAGAAGTGAAAAAAGCACTCTGCTCCAATGATGACAAACGACACATTCTTCCAGACAAAATTCACACTCTACCATTCGGCCACTACTCTCTCAATCCTATCAATGAGTAAAAAGAAAAAGAAAAAAAAGAAAAAAATAAAAAAATAAAAAAAATAAAAAAAGAAAAAAAGAAAAAAAGGGGAAATCACAGCATGCTCGCTGTGATTTCCCCTTTTTTTTAAATATGTTGAAATGACCTTGAACTATAAAAGCGGATGCAGAAAAAGAAACACTCAATACTAACTTGACTTTGTTAGTAAAATCATCATGACAGACTTAAAGGAAAAGATTGTTAATGAACTTCATAAACCTGCAAGAATAAAGTTTCCACGACGAAATACTGTTGTAAAAGGAATAAATGATTTATATCAAGCAGATTTAATTGAAATGCAACCGCATAGTAAAATAAATAAAGGATTTAAATACATACTTACGATTATTAATTGTTTTACTAAAGTTGCAGATGCTTTGCCATTAAAAGACAAAACTGGTAACAGCATAACAAAAGCTATGGAAGTAGCTATAAAAAGAGATAAAAATAAAATTAAACATTTACAAACTGATGATGGGAAAGAATTTTTTAATAAACATTTTGCCTTGTTAATGAAAAAATATAACATAAATCATTATTCCACAAATTCTGAGAAAAAGGCAGCTATAATTGAAAGATTTAATAGAACCTTAAAAGGTGCAATGTATAAAATGTTTTCGAAAAGAGGTTCTTACGTATGGGTTGATATCTTACCAAAATTAATAAGCGATTACAACAACAAGTTTCATAGAACTATCGGTATGGCACCTAACAAAGTGAATAAGAAAAACGCTAAACTAGTTTTACAACGAATTAAAAAAAATACACAGCCAAAAGCGGAACAAAGAAAACCAAGAAAATTTAATGTAAATGATAAAGTTCGAATTAGTAAATACAAAGGAGTGTTTACTAAAAAATACCTGCCCAATTGGACAAATGAAGTTTTTACAGTGTATAAAGTACAACCTACTGTACCGGAAACTTATATTTTAAAAGATAACAAAGGAAATTTGTTACAAGGCGGTTTTTACGGACATGAATTGTTAAAGTCAACAGTAGGCGATGTTTATCTTGTTGAAAAGGTGTTGCAAAGGAAAAAAGACCAAGTTAAAGTACATTGGTTGGGGTTTGATAAAACTGAAGATTCGTGGATACCTATAAAAGATTTGATTTAGTTTTAAATAAACTTATTTACTCTTCTGCCTTTGAATAAGATGGAGATTGTTCACCATAAAGATAAATTTAATATTAATAACATTGATGATTTAACCGTAGATAACGTTAAAATCAACAATGGTAAACACGGCAGTTTATTTCCAAACACTGTACGATGTATAGTCAGCGGTCCTTCAAACTGTGGCAAAACTAACGTTGTGTTTAACTTAATTACAAACACAAAAGGATTGCGATTTAATAACCTATATATTTTTTCAAAGTCCTTACATCAACCAAAGTATCAATTGTTGGAAAAGATCCTGACTGATGTGCCCGATGTTAACTATTACAAATTTAATGCTAGTGACAGTGTTATGCAACCAGACCAGGCTAAGCCGTATTCTGTATTTGTATTTGATGATGTATCTAGTGAAAATCATGATACTATCAGAAACTATTTTGCCATGGGAAGACATAATAATATTGATAGCATATATATCGGACAAACATATAGCAAAATTCCAAAACAACTAATTAGAGACAATGCAAATATTTTAGTTTTATTCAAACAAGACGATACAAACCTAAAACATATATACAACGATCATGTAAATGCTGATATGTCATTTGATAAGTTCAAAGAGCTTTGTGGAAAAGCTTGGGCGGAAAAATATGGATTTTTGGTAATTATGAAAGATAAAGCTATAACAGATGGTCGTTACCGCATAGGTTTTGATAAATTTGTTTTAATACATTAATTAACAACATTATCGTACAAGTCTTCATGGTGTAAACATGGTTAATCAGGAAAAGCTATTAAAAGAAATAAAATCACTTAGTGATTCTATTAGACATAAAAACAGAGCGTTAAGATTAGGAATAAGTGAAAGAGAGAAATTTCTGGAATCAACATTTAAACCTATTACTGAGCCATTAAATCAATTAGGACAAAATGTTAAACATTCAACATTTAATTTTTCCGGAGATGCTATTTTACCCATTTCAAAATTTGAACAAAAAGAAGAATATGAAAGTGATACAAGTTTTACACAACAAGGAGAAACAACTGAAGAAGAAAGCGAACTAGGTGAAGAAACGGATGTTTTAACAGAAAAAGAAGGTCTTTCTACAAGCGAAGAACAACAAGAAGAAGAAGAGCCTATTAATCCATCCAACTTGAGCAAATTGGGCTCGGATATTGCGTATAAAGGGCCGCTTGCAAGACAATTTGTATTAAAAATGTTACATTCTGCACAACCAACTCGAAAATATCATACTTTTGGTGCTAGAATAGAAGAAAATGGGCTAATGATTGGAGATAGCAAACTTGATGTAGACGAACATGACAATATTATTATAAATAATAAACAATACAAGGGTACAAAAGGATTGTTTGAACTTATTTTTAAGCCGAAACCTAATAAATATACTAAAAAGGATTTAAACATTTTTAAACAAATATTGGAGGATACAAATGCGCACAAGAAAAATTATTCTAAAAATTTCAATGTTCATAGAAATGCATCAGAAAAATATAAAACTATTATTGCTAAACTTTTCCCACCAAAAAGAAGGGAACCCATAAAAAGAAAATCATTATCTTCTGCTGAAATAAATATTTTACATAAAAGAAGAAAAACAAATCAATCAAGTTTATCAGGAAAAGGATTATTAAAAAACTTGTATGATACTAATATAATATACTACAACGATATAAACAAATTGGTTGACAGAATGAAGTTGATATATGAAGCTAAACAAGCCGGACATAGTGGTTTAGAAAATGAATGGGTAGCTTTGGTCGGCGAACTGCGAAATCGAGGAGTAATTGCATAAAAAAATATGAGTATATATAATACAAGTATAACTGATTAAATATTCAGTATAACCATGAGTGTGGATAAGTTTGGACGGTATTCCGAAACTGGAAGCAAATCAGGATCTTATGGAAAAAGAGGTGGTTTACCACTAACATCCGATGGAGATTATGATATAAGTAACAAACGTTTAAAGTTTGTAAATGATCCAAAAGATGATAACGATGCAGTAAATTTCAAAACTTTAAAAAGTGAAACATTACCTAGCTTAAAGCTTCAAAACGAAGTGTATAACGCTAATTTTTATAGAATTGCAAATCTTCCAAAACCAATAGATAAGAATGATTCGGTAAATAAAGAATATTTAATGTGGTACATAAACCAAACCTTAAGATATGATCCTAAAAGTAATAATAAAGCATATGATGCAAAAGATCTTAGAATAGCCAATATAGCAGATCCTGTTAATGATCAAGATTCAGTTACCAAAAAGTATTTACATTCAGTCATACCTGAAAAAACAGATAAATTTTCCTTTTACAACTTTGTAATACACGATATTGGAGACCCTAAAGATATGAAAGATGCGGTAAACCTTCAATATGTTACAGATCATTGTATTACACATGATATTAAGTCAATTGATTGCAAAAATAAAGTGTTAACTAACGTTAAGGAGGGAACTGCAAAATCAGATGCAGCTACAATAAGTCAAATAATGAAATTAAACAATAACAAATGGGATGCGGATGCAAAAATAATTACTAATGTTAAAGAAGGGTTGAATGATGTTGATGTAGCAACAATTGGACAAGTTCCTGCATTAAAAGAAATTTCATCAAGACTTGGTCAACAAGGCTTTGATTGTAAAGAAAGACCACTATTTAATGTTGGAATGGGAGTAAATGACAGTGATGCAGTTAGAGTAAAAGAATGGCGTGAAAGATGCTTAAGAACAGAAAAACACAAAAAGTTTTTTCATTGTCAAAACTTGCGATTGACTAGCTTAGATGACCCTATTGATATTGTTGATGCTGTTAATGTAAATTACATTATAAGACTCTTAAGTGTAGTGTTATATGATGTTTATAATACGATAAAGCCCATAAAAGCTGATCAAAAACTACATTGGGTTAAGAAAAATGTTATAGAAAAATATTTTTTAAATATGAAAACTGGAAATTTAAGATTTGCTCAAGTTGATGTTGATAAAAAGGATACAATCCTACCAAAAGACTGGGTAAAAGTTTATTACCCATAAACAAAATACATGTTTATTATAAATAAACAATGTCAAAGAATAAGTGCATCATTCATTATAAAGAATTTATAAAATAAACAAGTATTGGCATTTCCTTTCACTATAAAAAACCATGTTGAAAGTTCAACGCATCAGTCATAATCGACACGTTATAAAGAGAGGAAGAGGAATAGCATCAACAGCACTTTCTCTTGTTACTAAGCCGGTTGGAGCTATAGTTAACAAAGCTATCGATTTATTACCTGTAGAACTACATTTACCAGGAGGTTATCAATATTGTGGTCCAGGAACAAAATTGAAAAAAAGACTTGCTAGAGGAGATCTTGGAATAAATAAACTTGATCAAGCCTGCAAACAACACGATATAGCATATTCAAAGTTTGCAGATACTAAAAATAGATCAATAGCGGATAGAGCACTTGCTGAAAAAGCTTGGCAAAGAGTAACATCCAGTGACGCTAGTATCGGTGAAAAAGCAGCAGCTTTAGCGGTATCAGCAGCAATGAAGGGTAAAACGATGTTTGGAGGTGGAAAGAAGAAAGGAGGTGGAAAAAGGAGAAGAAAACCTGCAAAGAAACGTGGAGGAAATATAAGAAGAAAACGACGATCCACCGCAGGTAAAAATAAAAAGAAACAAACAATATGGTCAATGATAAAAAAAGGAGGAGGATTATACCTAAGACCGTATCGTGTGTATTAAACAGAAAAAAACAATTACTAATTCCAAATAAAGAATTAACAGATAAAGAATTAATTACTTATGTTTCTTGTTTAAAAATTCCATTTTTTAGAGGAGTGTTTATGAAAGATGCATTACCTGTTAAAATATGGAAAAATGAAACCGGAATAGTAAATTTAGATAATAGTAAAGGATCAGGCACTCATTGGGTATGTTATAAGAAACTAGGATCAACTATTTACTACTTTGATAGTTTTGGTAATCTCCCACCACCAAAAGAACTACAATATTACTTTAAAACAGCTAAAAATGTACTATACAATTATAAAAGAGAGCAACCTGATGATACGGTAATCTGTGGACATTTATGTTTAGATTTTTTAACAAAAAGCGTTAGTCAACTTTAAGATGTCTTCCTATACAGTATCATTAACTGGAACTTCATCTACTTTGCGAAGTGTTCTTTTCCCTGCGTTACGTTTGGAAAAAGATAAATTATGGGAAGCCGCATTATTAGATATAACAACTTATAATTCTATTCCCAACGTTACTGAAAATGTTAATGACAAAATACATTATTACAAAACAAAAGATAAAAATACAAACAAATATTCAGATATACAAGTATTTAGTTTACCCACTGGAGCATATGAAATTGATGATATAAATGAAGCGATACAAAATCATATGGGAAAAGATAATATAACAATAAAAGGAAATAACAATACTATGAAAGCTGAAATTAAATCTAAATATTATATAGATTTTAGCAAAGAACATTCAATTGGTAGTTTATTAGGATTTCCTAAAACAACAAAAATTTTAGAACCTAATATTAACCATTCAGGTGCTAGAACTGTAACAATAATGAAAGTTAACAGTATAGATATTACATGTAATATTATACATGGTTCTTATAGAGATGGTGAAAATACTCATATATTGCACACATTCTATCCAACGGTCGCTCCGGGTTTTAAAATTGTGGAAAAGCCACAAAACTTGGTGTACCTACCGTTAAACACCAGTTTTATTTCAGACATTGTGGTGAACATACTAGATCAAGACGGAAATCATATTGATTTTAGAGACGAACCTATAACTATACGAATACATATAAAATCAACCGTATAACAATGGGGTTATCATTTAAAAAGAAAGAGCTGACTGGTAAACAAGTCAGTAGCACTTCAGCTATAGAAGGATTAACAAGTGATAACATTCGTTTTCTAGAAGAAATTGGATTAAAACTTATTAATAATGGAAATATTGGATATAGCGCAGGGTCCGACATTCGACGAAACCTTATGGGAAAAGGAATATCATACGCACAACCCTTACGCTTCATCAAAATTAAATAATAATGATGAAATTAGAATTCCCATACAACAACAGGATATTTATACACTTCCATGTGAAAGTTATTTGTATATCGAAGGAAGAGTAACAAAAAGAGATGGAAGCACTGCAAGTACTGTTCCGTTCATAAATAACCCCATGGCATATTTGTTTGATGAAATAAGATATGAAATTTCCGGAGTTACAGTAGATTCAACAAAAAAGGTGGGAATTACAAGTACATTAAAAGGATTAGCATCTTTAACACCGAGTGAAAAAAATATGCTGGCCGCCGCAGGATGGGTAGCACCCGATTCCAGTACAATCACTCCAAACACTTCAGGCAATTTTGACTTTTACATTCCTTTAAGATTACTTTTAGGCTTTGCCGAAGATTACCGAAAAATAATAATAAACGTAAAACAAGAATTAGTTTTGTTAAGATCATCAAACGACAAAGATATTATTATGGCGCCTGATGGAACAACGGAAGCTACTTTAGAATGGAAAATGCAATTAGACAAGATTGTTTGGAGAGTACCGCATGTACGGTTAAACGATCAGAATAGAATTTCATTATTAAGAACTTTAAAATCAGATCGTGATATCGTAATACCATTCAGAAGTTGGGAGTTTCATGAATATCCGGTTTTACCGGAAACACAACGTCATACATGGACTGTAAAAACTTCTACTCATTTGGAAAAGGCAAGATATGTAATATTTGGATTACAAACAAAAAGAAGAAATGAAATAACTAAACATGCTGGTGAATTTGATCATTGCAAACTTACAAATTTTAAGGTGTTTCTAAACTCTCAATTTTTTCCATACGACAACTTCAACATAAACTTTACAAAAGACAGGTTTAGCGTTTTGTACGATATGTACGCAAGATTCCAAAATTCATATTATGGAAAAACAAACACACCTTTATTAACGCCAAACCAATTTAAATCTAACTATCCGATTGTTGTAGTTGATTGTTCAAAACAAAACGAATCTGTAAAATCTTCCAGTGTAGATATAAAAATAGAAATGGAATTTGAACAAAATGTACCCAAAGATACATCTGCTTATTGTTTAATTTTACATGACAAAATTGTTACATATACACCTTTAACAGGAATTGTAAAAGCAGTTTTGTAAAATGAAAAGGAAAAAAAAAATACCCCCACCACTCGGTTATAAAAGCAGGAGCGGGAACGAAAATTGTTTAGTTTACTGTCTACAGTTGTATGGGTAACATCGTCTACAGCATTATAAACAAAATGAGTTCTTTATCAGTTGTACAAGACGTTTCCGAAACAGCACCTTTATTGGAAAATGATGATAAACATTTTGAAGAAAATATTGTAAAGGAAATTGATGACTTTTTAAAGTTTGGAAAACAAAATAAAAAGTTGGAAAATAATAAAACAAACGTAAGAAAGAAAAGAAAACTTGAAGAAAATATTCCACCAAACATTTTAACTGAAGTTTTCCTTCGCATCTTTTATCCTATTTCATCTTGCATGAGTAAACGTGTGTCGATAGGATTGGTAAAATCATTAGACTACTCTCCCGCAGTAATACTAAGCCATGGAACAAAGATGGTTTTATTTTCAGAAAATGCTTGGGATTCCTTTTTAAAACATCTACATCTTATTGAATGTTATTTAGCCAACAGTTTCTTTGGAAGAAAAACTAACATTCGACTTTTGGATTGTGACAATGAAATTGACATTATTAAACATCGTGGTCAACAACAAGTAAGAATTAGAGACTCGACACAATTTGAAAATAAAATTCTTCTAACACGTGAAGAATTTTACATTTTAAACTATGCAACATCACCTATTACCAGGTATATGAAACAATTAGTATTTTCAAGCTCTGTTATTAAGGAATATCTGGTAGATGCATGCGAAAAACAACCAGAAAGCACTTTACAATACGGACCAATAGATACATCCATCTTTAATAGAATACCTCACGAAGTGGAAATGTGGAGGCAGTTAAGAAACTTTGAACCTTTTACCGAAGTTGCAACGGAGGATACAGAAGAAGAAACCAACAACAACAACAACAGTACAGAAGAAGAAACCACCAACAACAATAATACAGAAGAAAAAACTTTGCTAGGTTAAAACTACAATGTAATTTAACAAAAGAATAAACCGTGGGGTAGGCCTACTGGGGATGGTGCCCACGTTAAACATACACCAACGCGCCTACAACTGTACGGCCTGGTTTATATATATATATCTAACCTACCGTGGTGTGGAAAACAGTTGATCAGCAGACACCGTGATGAGCAGACAGGATGAAGAAATGGCAGCAAAACCTTGTGTAATTGAATTTCAAGCATTTCGCGGAAACGATGATAGATTTATCATAAAAGAATTGGTAATTTTGGATTTGCTTACACAAGTAGCATACCCGTTTTTATTTGAAGCACCGTGTTCTGTCCATGAACTAAAGTCAAAAGCTAAAATAACAAACAGATGGCTAACAAATAATTTTCATCATATCCATTGGTATGAAGGTTTCCTACCGTACAACAATGTCCACAAAATTATGTTTCATTTTTGCAAACAATTTACACACATATATACCAGAGGATTGGAAAAAAAGAATTGGATACGACAGTACACAAACAAAGAAGTTTTAAACATAAAAGTGGACAAAACATTTCACTTTGATGCTAGAAATATTTGTGTTTCTACAATAAATCCGAAACACAACCAATCTCAATGCGCATTACAAAACGCGTATCACTTGGCTGCTTACTTACAACAACAAACGGAAGAATGTAGTGGGGGTTCCGAAGGTTATATAAACGAAGAGGCAACACACCCCGAGTATCAGTCTAACTCCATACTCCGAACGGACAACATCTCCTGTGAAGGATGGCATCACAACAGTTTCTCCAATGTTTAGTTGAACAATTCAACTTGCATTCAAAATCAAATACTCTAATTATCAAGAAATGTTCAGAATTAAAAGAACAGAAACATTATATTGTTCATGAAATGAAGAAAATTGATACAACGCATGGAGACGCAGTCGTCGCATCTTTATCCGATGCACCATATACACCGGGTGATGAACCAAAGTTTCAAGTATATCTTCCAAAACGATTCGTCCAGTTGCTGCAAAATGAAGATCTGCGGGAAATTCAACCAGGATCATTATATTTGGTGTCACACGGAATGAGCGGAAACAACTCTACGGAACTAACTCTGCACATCGCACAAAAATAACATTGTAAAAAAAATGTTTTAAATAAAAAGATAAAAAACAACAACATATCAGTATATGTTTTTATATACTGATATGTTGTATTTTTTTAAAACCTCAAACGGATGACCTTGAACTTTTAATCGATAGTATTATTCGATTATTTTATTCGATAGTATTATTCGATTATTTTATTCGATAGTTTTATTCGAATACTTTACATAAATACGAAACTTTAACGTTGAGAGGCTCAGTTCTGTTTAAGACAAGCTACAACCAACATGTCATCCAAAAGAAATAATCTAACACTTATAACTTATTGTTGCAAAGAAAAATGTTTTAGAATACCTGAAGATCAAGTTGACGGACAAGCTTGTACAAAATGTAATTCTTTCTGCTATTGTAAATGTAGTTGCAAAACATATCAAAAGAACCGGTTGGATAAACTAGAAGAATTACAACATCGACTCGGTCTATTGTGGCAACGATTAAATTCAAAGTGATTAAACAAACACCTGCCATTACCCCCACCACTACCCCCACTACCATCGGAGGTACCTGCAGCACCGGCTTTGCAATAGTCATTCCTGCTACACCTCTCGTCGAGTAAACAACTCTAGTCATGTCTCTCAACATTCGCGGGATTCACTACAACACTATCAATCTTACAACCTACAAGGATTTGGAAATTTTTAGCGAAGAACTAAAACAACTTATAACCACTGGGTTTGGTTTATCTTTAGAACTTTATGCAACAAACAATCAAAACGAAAAAATGTGTTTTTGCCAACTTACAACAACAAGAAGAATGAAAATAAACAAGAAATTTCAGCACCGACAACAACTTACTTTTCAAATTTGGGAGCAAACTTTACTAACTTGTAAAATAATACTTTTGTAAAAAAACAAATAAATAAAAAAAAGAAAATATCTTGCATTTTCGGATTTTCCGAAAATGCAAGATCTTTTTTAAAAACATCCCCAAAAGACCTTGACACACTTCCGGCCATTTAAAATTTAAATACCCAGCACAGCAGGGCATTTAAACTTTAAATACCCACCACCGACACGTCACAGCTACGTCACAGCTGATGACGTCACTTCCGGTCACGTGACCGGAAGTAGCTGTCAAAAAATTGACTGCCTGTCAAAGTTTGATTGGGCCAGAAACGCCACCTCGCCACTACTCTTATATCACGTTTCATTCCTAGAATCATCGTAATACCACATTAAACTGAGTTAGATAATAAAGAAATTTTTGCAATACATGACTGAGTGACGTACTCTTGGTTTGTCAGTTTCTCTAATTGTATAAGGATGGTAAAAGAACTAACTGAAACCGACATTTTAATAAACGGTCAAATCAGTAACCTAAATTGGTAATTACGAATAAGCTTCACATTAATGACAATAATACCCCCGTTGCAGCAGACCTGCATACTCAGCGAATTTCAAATGCAAAAGGACTTATTATAATCAAACATATTGAGATTTGAAATGTTTTTGTAAGCTCCATAAGAAAACATGGAGAATGAGTATGCAGGTTTGCTGCAGCAGGTCCGTTAAAACTGGGTGGTTTTAATTATATATATTTAGTATATCTGAACTAGAAGAAGCCATATACCAAGTTTTACCAAGATATGTCAAAAAATAAGGAAGATAAAGCATTTATTTTATTTCCCATAAGGATAACATGGGGAATGAGTATGCAGGTTTCCTGCCACAAAAATTGAAATTTCGGGGATTTTAGACCATACTACATCAAATCTCACCTAGATGAAGCCCTATAACAAGTTTTATTAAGATATGTTGAGAAATAACCGAGATATAGAATTTTACTTATTTCCCATAAGGTTAACATTGGGACAACGTACTGTGTTTACCACTTTCAATATCTCGGTAACCAATGGACATAGAGCAATGATTCAAATACAAAATTGTTTGTTTTTTTTTGAGCTGAATTCAATGGTGCAAGCCAAAATTTGATTTTTTTTTCTATGTGAAAAACTCAAAAAACACATTTTTGGGGGGTTTATCCCTTTACCCCCCTCCCGGTGGTCCAATCGGGCTGGTTTACGAACTCGTCCAATTGATTACCACTTTACATGTCTGTACCAAATTTCATCAAGATTGGACCATACTCACTCCCCATGTTATTCTTATGGAGATTACAAAAACGTGTCGTATCTCACTATGTTGGATGGGAATATATTTTTTTGCATTTGAAATCCACTATCCTGACACACACACACACACACATATATTTAAATATATATAAATTCGAACGAATGGTGTTTTTTGCTTCTGGTGGCCCCAAAACGAAAAGTTATCATGGTCTCGGGCTTAGGTCTTACCATGAGACCTACGGTAATAGCTTCTTCCCTATAGGGGAAATTCGCTAAAACATACGTTAAAAAAAACTATTATTTATATCAAATAGAAAAATATCGATTCTTAACTTCGATTTCAACGGTGGAGAAGGATTCTAAAGTTGAGCCGTTTTTTGAAACACCCTCGATTCACGTTTAATAATGCGGTATCTCACTTAACATGATGATGATCTGTGTGTAGGGTCAAACCGTTTCTCCATTTCTATCTTTTGTGTATGTTCACCATCCTGTATGTATAAAACGTTTAATAATAAAGAGACCATTTTCATTTACATACAGAAAATACAACTGCACGTATCATGCTATTCTAGAAATGATTTAATTTCGTGGAAAAGTATGATTCAAGAGAATTTGATAACCTCAAATACCATGTTTCTTGAGAAGTTTTATCTTCAATTGCGTTAAATGTTAAATGCAATAACAGGATAGCCTAGACCTCGCGAGAACCCAGCCGTATAACCGAAATAACCTTGCTGAACAGCTGGGCTTTACTTCACATGAAGCAGGTTTTTATGAAACAGATGTTAATGAGATGTGTTTTAGCGAATTTCCCCTATAGGGAAGAAGCTATTACCGTAGGTCTCATGGTAAGACCTAAGCCCAAGACCATAACTATTCGTTTTGGGGCCCCCAGAAGGAAAGGGGGGCAAAGGCGGATAACCCCCCCCCCCAAAATGGGTTTTTGGTTTTTCACACAGAAAAATAAAAATAATCCAATTTTGATTAGCACCATAGAATTCGGCTTGAAAAATATGAAGTATTTTGAATATTTGCTCTATGTCCATTGATGACCGAGATATTGAAAGTGGTAAACACAGTACGCTGTCCCAATGTTAACCTTATGGGAAATGAGTAAAATCGTATATCTCACTTATTTCTCAACATATTTTAATAAAAGTTGGTTTGCGGCTTCATCTAAATGAAATCTAAGTTGTTTTAATCTAGAATCCCTGAAATTTCCATTTTTATGGCAGCAAACCAGAATACTCACTCCCCATGTTATTCTTATGGAGGTTACAAAAACATGTCATATCTCGCCATGTTGGATAGGAATATATTTTTTTCGCATTTGAAATTCGCTGAGTATGCAGGTCTGCTGCAACGGGGGTTATTTTTAGATATTCTCTTGCCAACAAGCTATTAATATAAATCTAATTAGACTATTACTGTCTAGGATGAAATATGACGTTACAATTTGCAAGTTCGCTGGAAAATATCTTGACTAACACAAGTCTTAAGAAAATACTTCGAATTGGCCAGACTTGCACTTTCCTCTGTTTTAATGACACTACTTATATTTTTTAACTATACACTCTAACTATCGAACAAGATAACTTTTGATAGTTGTTAACGCCTCGACGCATGAAAAAGTACAATCATTTGTATATTTACACCTTAAATATTCAAAAATACACAACAGATTAAATTTTTTAAGCACAATGGAAATTATGAGCAAAATATCTCTAATAAACGCACAATATTTAGAGTTTACAGAGTGTAACTTAAACAATGGTAAAAATACTGTATTTTTTCAGTTTTATCTTTTATTATAACAAACTAAAAAAATTAATTTTAGCTTTCAGTTTGCATGAAACGTTTATCGCCAATGGGGGAAAGATTTTTCGCTTGCAATTTCTACACTCCTATCAGCCACCTTCGAACTCCAAGCCCTAACGTGAAAATGTCAAATATATAAAATTAAATATATATGCCAGTAACCTTTCTGGCATATAAAATTAAAATACATCAAGAAAGAAATATTTTGGTGAAAGAAACATTCAAATTGCATAATGCACTCCTGATATATTGCATTAAAAATGTAACTAATCAATGTTAACTTTTAATTCTTTATCTATCTAAAAGGTAAAACAGATAGCGGCAAACAATTATGACTGTTAAAGCAAATATTTTGGATGATTAATCCTTACACCCCTCCAATCCCATTCTATCCACCAACTTTAACCTAACAAATTCGAAAATTAAGGTAGGTACCCTAAGTGTGTCGTAGACTAAAGAGGATTAAGGAAACACTTTGTCATAGTAAACACAAAAAATCGCAATTCGCGATATTGACAGAACAATTATATTTCATGCTTTTTTAACATCATCAAGCAATATTTCTGGAATGTGTCTGTTCTAAAGTTTGTTTCGCCAAAAAGTTTTCATTTTAATCAGCTTTCATTTCATATGGTACTTGCTGTACCTTAAAATATTAAGCTTTAAGTTAGAGTATGGGGAAGGAGTAGGATTGAAGAGGGTGATCATTATTTTAATCAGATGTACTTGCCCTAATTAATTGTGATGGTTGTTTACCCCAAACATCATAACGGTATCTTTTTTACAGTTTTATAATTACAATAATAATTAAATAAAATACACTCTTTTATAACAACGTGTGTAGCAATTTTAATTTATTCATTCGGCCAAAATAAATTTTTCCCAACCTACTTTGTTTATAGGCTTTTTACTCCTTTTAATGGGTGAGTAAAATAAAAATTGTCTCCCAGCGGGAGTAAAGCGATTACTTTGTCTCCCGGCGGGAGACAAAGTTAACCTTAGGAAAAACATTGAAATCAATAATTTAAAAATTAGAGCGGCTTCAAATGTCCACGCACACATGCAGATATGTTGCAGCTCAACGAATTGCAACAATCAGCTGATCGAAGTAGCATGCATGGTTGCAGCTTCCCGAATGGCAGCTTCTACAATTAATGAGCAGAACGAAACAAAATGGATATTTTTATTACTTACTAAGTTAATAAAATAAATTCTTATAGTCGGAATATTTATTATTGCAGGTGTGGGAAAAATGTTGTGGGTATTTCGAGACTAAATAAACAACAACATATTGTGTGTTGTGTATTTTCACATTGTCTTCCTTGTGAAAATTGTCACCCTCACAAGCTCTGGCGCCAATATTTTCACTCGTGAGACAATATTGTACTTTACTCACTCAACACACAAATATCTATTTCAAATGCTCTTGAAATTGAAATGTACAAATAATACTTTGCTATTTAAGATAAATATACTATGTACAAGGGTGAAAAGAGAGGTGATTAGGGTATGAAATTTCCGTATTAAAACTATTTCGTCCATCGATGAAGGACATTTCCGACAAACTGAATGCCAAAATTTACTTTACTATTTTGATGCAACTTAAAAAAGCACCCCGTATACAACACTCCGTTCACGGAAGACACTTTGTTGTGAACACAAAAAGCTATTCAGCGTCGAAACGGGTTATTTGCTTAGGCTAAAGACCCTGAGGCTCGCCAAAAGTGGGACCTTTACAATCGCACAGAAAGGGGATGGATGAAGAGAACAAAGTGGCCCCTGAACTGGCGGCGCCGCGCCGTGAGTTACTTTCTAAGCTGGCCATTCAAATTCAAATTAAAATAGTTTATTTCCAAAAATACAACATTAACATGTAAGCGTATAAAAAATATAGGAATTATTCTCACTTAGACTATCCGTCTGTGTGTGAGAATGGTCAAAGTCCATTTGCTTCATTTTTTAACTAACTAAAATTAGGTACATCTATATAAAAAGAAAAATTACAGAAGATACTTTTTAAAATTTTCAATATCCTTCTTCTTTCTTTTCTTTTTTAAAAGAGGGTGGCGGCCTCTTATTACCTTGTATTTGCCCCCCCCCCCACATGGGCCTCAGGCCTGTGCGTGGAAGTTATTAAGCAAACCCAAGGAGTGAGCCGGTACAGTACAAGGATGAATAGTACTGTTAAAAGTATGCAGCATCATCGGGACTCGATCCTGCGACGCTGCCGCCACAGAACCGGGGCCGAGTGTGCTACCAACTGCGCCACCGACTCACTACCGATACTAATTTACTAAAGAAATGATAAATAAAATAAAATAGGAAAATAATCTGATGATAATAATCGGAAAATAATTATCGCAGCTACATTTTGGCCAAGTGAATGAGATAAAAAAATAATAATGTTTGCCTTTGTCGGTTTCTCTCTTATCTGATATACAGTGGCGGTATCAGGGCCTCAACTCGTCCGTCCCAAGGCCGGCCAGCCAACCCCTTACCATTCGTTTGAACACGGCGACACCGCTCCCCTCAGCCTCAACTATGTGTATTGGTAGTTGTCTGTACAAACTATGTGCTATGTAAAAAGATACAGTTCTTGATGATGTTAATCTACGTCTAGGAACAAAAAAGTCATAATTGAATCTATTTATTGTTGGGTAAAAATGTTCTAAGTTAGAAAAAATTTTTGATTTATTATTTCTGATGAAAATAATCAAACTATCAATATACGATTGGCGAACAGACAAAACCGGAAAGTCACTTAACAAATTTTGAGTTGGTTATCTAATGTATTTTTTAAATCTGGCTTTAATCATTGCCGAATAAACAACACGTGACTAACATTTGGATTGTTTCTTTGGCGATTATATCGGGAAATTACAAGCAATAAATGAATCTTAGAGTAAATACAATTTTTAAAATCCATTAACAAATTAAATGTTAAGTCAATACAACGGCTACAAAACACTGAACTGATTCTGTTACGGTTTAGAACATGTTTCAACGTAAATAACGTCATATTTCTCATATTATTTTGAGAAATTCAGGTTTTCTCGCCCTGATGGATTTGTCAGGATTACATTGAAAATCTACTCATAACATCTGAAAAGCGAGAACAGGACGAACAAAACATAAACACCTCATAGACCTGATAAACAAATAAGCTACAAACGCTTCAAAAATTGAAAGAACGAAAGTTGCCAAAATTTGTTTTGTAATAAATTTAAAAAAAGATACAAAAGGCTTTTCCGCTATTATTTCTAAGTTTTAGGCTCTGTAACCCTAATTAAAAATATATGCATTAATCATGGTACAACATAGGATACCATTTGTTTAACTCTTACCTTCAGTTTCCCAAATCGAAACATTTGGTAAAAAGTAAAAAATAGAGGAAAAATGTATTTCATAAAAATATATTAGTATATTTCAATATGTTTGGTAATTAAAATCAGTTATTTTATTCATACAGTCCTTTACTCGACAAAAAAGGCTTTTATTAAATGGAAATACAATCATTATAGTCCGGGAGCTGGGGGGTCAAAAATTACGTCATAAGGTGCACATGTAAAAGCTGTGCCATTTTGAAGGGGCATCCTGGGGGGTTTCAAAAATGGGTTTGTGAGACCTCAATCTGGGGGCTTTCTCCAAGGTGGACAAACTTGAATGTGACTTTTTTGTATTCTCCATAAGAATAACATGGGGATGAAGTTTTCAGGTTTGTTGCAACAGGTATGTACAAATTGGGTGGTTTTAAGTCAATATCCAATAAACCTGGACTAGAAGAAGCCTTATGCCAAGTTTTATCATTATATGTTAAAAAATAAGGATGATATAGACTTTTATTTTCTCCCCATAAGAATAACATGGGAAAAATGTGTGCAAGTTTACTGCCACGGAAATGCAAAAATGGGGGATTTCAGGCTGATATACAATAGTTCTTAACTAAATGAAGCCACATATCAAGTTTCATTAAGACATGTTGAGACATAAGCGAGTTATACGATTTTATTTATTTCCCATAAGGTTAACATAGGACGATGTTTTGAGTTCATCACCCTCAGTATCTCGGTAACCAATGAACATAGAGCAATGATTCAACATACCAAATTGTTTGTTTTTTTGAGCTGAATTCAATGGTGTGAACTAAAATTTGATCATATAAATTGTTCTACATGAAAATTGCCAAAAACCCATTTTTACGGGTTATTTTCAAGTTTGTCCACCTTGGAGAAAGCCCCCAGATTGAGGGGTCAAAACCCGATTTTTGACACCCCCCAGGATGCCCCTTCAAAATGGGATAGCTTTTACATGTGCACCTTATGACGTAATTTTTGACCTCCCAGCTCCCGGTCTATTACCCTTTAGTACTTCTATGTAGGGATACAATTATGCCCAATAATACTGAGATGAGGGTAATTTAATTACGGTAATTAGTTTGATGACCTAAATGTAATGAATTAATATTAAACACAGGCATAGTAGAATCTCATTCAGTCATTAACGGTTATTGTAGTCAGTGCAAATAATTCTTGTTTCCCTTTAAATGCAAAAGTTTTTCGTGGAATCAAATTCTGCACAAAAACCTTCAATCATTTCTTTATTGGAGAGCAATTAACATATACTGGAAAAACTAAGTCTTTCGGAAGAACCTGAATCATCATAGCATCATAGCATAGTGTCAGTCATGTCAATTTAAGGATTGTCGTTTCATCAGATAATAGTTATTTATTTGTGTGTTGGGTGAGATCAGCTGATTGTTACAACGTGCTTATATGCTTAGTTCTTGGACGTTCTCACAGCTGATTGTTGTTAATGTTAATCTTATTTGATTATTTCTGCCACTAAATCAGCTGTTAGTGCCTGCATTCGTTGCACTGCAACATATTTGCATGTGACCGTGAAAATTTGAAGGCGCTATAATTTTTGAATTATTGATATCAATGTTATTCTTAATGGTTTACTTTGTCTCCCGCTGGGAGGCAAACTATTATTATTTACTCACCTATTACAAAGAGTAAAAAGCGTCTAAACGTAGCAGGTTGGGGAAAAGAAAATATTTGTACTTTTGCGCTATGGCTTCTAATACATTATATGCCCAATTTTAGATTTGTACTGAAGGATGTGCCGAAAATTCTCACTATATCGGGTAGATACATTAAAACTAATGGTTTTCTTTATTTATTTATTTCACAAGTACAAGCCTGTACATTAGCGTCAACTTAATATCTAAACAATTAATTAACTTAACTCTAAAAAACTTATTCTACATACAGAATTATCCTTATTCTAAATATAGCAGTTTTTTCATTAATTTCAAGCCAAGAAAAAAAATATATTTTCAGTTTCAAGGAAAAAACTCAAAAAAAGAATAGTGTGGATGGTCTATTAAGAACGATTTTAATTTGGTCTAAATTTTTTTTTATTAGTTTCATTTTTTATTTCATTAGGTCAGATTTTGATTTTGATTTTTTTGCACCCATGAATGAAGGTTTTTTTGGAAAAGAGATAATTTGTGCTCTTGAATGTCAATATCATTTTTATTTCGTCTATTGTAAGAATGGATATTTGAGCGCATTTTAGTTTTCTGTATCTTCAATAACTTATAGGAATAGGTTATATCTTCAATAACTAAACATTCCTTGCTATTACAACAGGATATATAAGTCAATTTAAAGGGGTTTACTGGTCTACAATTCAAAATGATAAATAATATCGTATGCAGATGTTTTGCATTTCTCACAAGAACATAGGAAAATACGCTAAATCCTCTATGACAAATCTGCGACGAATATAAACACGTATAACTTCATAACATCAATATAAACACTAATTAGTTCCTCCAGATGCCACTAGAGCGCTCTCCCTTCACATACAAAGTGCAAATATCCCCGTTGTAACAGACCTGCATACTCAGTGAACATTAAACTTAAACAAATAATTTATAGACAGAGCTTCAAATGATGTAAAATCAACTTAAATACTAATATGAGCATCCAAAGATTTTCTTCATAACAACAATATATGAAATGAGTAAGCAGGTTTGTTGCCATGTACATGCGAAATCAAGAGGTTTTTGAAATAATTTAATAGATATCAACTAAATGAAACCACATAACAAATTTTATTCAGATATAAGTAAGTTATAGAATTTTATTTATTTCCCACAAGATAAACATTGGGACAACGTACTGAGTTTACAACTCACAGTATATCGATGACCAACTGACAAAAAACAATGATTAAAAATACTAAAATATTTTTCGAGCTGATTTCAACGGTGTAGCAACAATTTAAATTATTAAAATTTTTCTATTTTAAAAAATTAAAAACTTTTTTGGAGAGTTTATCCCCGTTACCCCCCCCCCTTGCGATGGTCCGATTGGGCTAGTTTTTTAACTCGTCCGAACAATTACTACTTTACGCACCTGTACCAAATTTCATTCCCATCTGACCATTTTTGCGAGTGGTCTCGTGCTCACAGTCACATTTATATATAGATATGAAAATTTTAACTAATGATTTTTTTGGTATCTAAGGGCACCAAAGCGCAAAGTTATGATGGACCCGGGCTTATTTCTTACCATGAGACCTACGGTAATAGCTTCTTCCCTATGGGGGAAATTCACTAGAACAGGTCTTCTTGTACGATTTAAGACCCCTGAAATATTAAAGTTGGCTGAAGTTTTCAAAAATAGCAGACAACTTGAAATTTGCAAATACACGTGTTCAAGAGAAATAAGAACTACGATGAGTCCTCAATTTCAATTATAACAAAAAAGTTAATTTAAGTTCTATGATATGTTTTTTCCTTTTTTGAAATAGCAATTGTAGGATAATAAATTTTGACTTCCAGTGTTTCTTTTTATATTTAATTTCACTTATGATGAAACTTTACAGCTAGCTTATTACTACATTGGCCGTTGTGATGATGGCGATAGCAGTGAGAGGGATTTTCCAGTTCCATTACATCATTTTCAATGAAGAGCCTGTTACGCAAACTTGTGAAACAACTTCCTTAGTGGTTCTCTCATTTTTATTATTATCCAATCAGAATCATGCTCTACTTTTATGTAATATGGCTAAACGTCTAGTTTGGCTCAGCATTTGTGTTTGCCTAAAAGAACTACAAACTGCATACGATATTATTTATCGTTTTGAATTGGAGCCCTGTAAACCCCTTTAAATTGACTTTTATATCCTGTTGTGATTGCAAGGAATGTTTAGTTAATGTTTAGTTGTTAAAGATGTAACCATTAGCTTTTACGTATCTAACCCTTATTGTGAGAATTTTCGGCACTTCGTTATTACTTTGGAAAATAAAAAATTCAGACTAATTAGGTCTACATAACTATCTTTTATTACGTTATTTTTAATGAAAAAAATCGAAATAGTTAAAATTTTTGTTACACCGTTGACGTAATCACGTGTCATAATGCCATTGGTGTCATTATGACACTGGCATAGTGACACGTTTATTATGTTATTTTTGATGATAATGCTATGTTACTATGCCATTGGTGTCACTATGGCAGTGGCAAGGGTATCTGTTGAAATTAATTTACTTTTATACATTAATCACTTTTGATAAAAATATACAAAATAAAACTTTATGGGGAAAATGGGCGAGTTAGGCCTAACATAAGGCTATTTAAATAAAAAAGATGAAATATTAATGAGAAACAATATTTCTTTTGACTTTTTAGGAAACTAATAAGTTCCTATCATATTAACCTTATTTGTGTCAGATCAGAATACGTTTTCCATCTTTTTTATCATAGTCCCTGTAATAATAAAAGGACAAACGTATTGCAATAGAACAAGGTTAAAATTACCTTAAACCGTCTGCAGTTCAAATCCTTGTTCTTCACCGTTAATTCATGCTGACACGTTTCGGTATAAAAATAAACAAAATAAAACTTATTTTTTACTATTTTTTCCGAAATATGTCAGTATGAATTAACGGTGAAGAACAAGGATTTCATCTCCATACGGTTTAAAGTAACTTTAACCTTGTTTTATTGAAATTTGCTGTTCAGGAGCCAAAAACATGAATTTTAAAATATATTGGGCCTAAGAAGCGTGACAAGTATAATATTTTCACCGCTCGTTTGCAATCGGGTGATGATTCACTGTAGGTTTTTGAGGCGGAAGAGAGCAAAGAAATATGAAGAAGGGGTTGTGTTGGGGCAGTATCGTACTTGTACGTGATTGCTTCTTTTGTCAGGCTCTGGTGACGAGTGAGCTCCCCCCGGCTTTTGGCTCACCCTGCTTAAACATGTATAAACCCCCGATGCAGCAGACCTACATTCTCAGCGGAAATATTTTTTTTAAGGAAACTAGTGAATCATGGCTTCAATTATTAATAAATACAAACAATATAAAAACAAATGGCGAATTATTTTTATCTTATACTGTGGAGAGAGAGGATGCAGGTTTGCTATTGCGAATAATAAATGTAAAATGGGTGGTTTAAAATAAATATTAAGTATAATTGTTTTAGAAGAAATTTTACTACCACGGGGAATAAAAAAGAGGGATTTCAGACCATCGTATAATGTATCACAACTAAAGTATCATCAGGATATGTCGAGAAATATGTAGGGTAAAGAATTTATTTAATTCTATATGGGTTATCTAGAATTATAGGTCTGAATGTAATATAAAATGTCTTGCATTTCAAATAAATAGAATGAAAAGAATGAAAACTTACCACTGGTCTTGTTGACGACAGGTCAGCCCTGAAACCAAAACATCCAATGACAATTTTTTTTTATTTGAGTTTACTTTAATAATTTATCAATCCAAAACGGCGTTTGGTTTTTTCAGTGCAACGAAACTTTTTTGATGTTGTCATAAAACAGTTACGAAAATCACCACTTAGGTAAATAGGATTATTACCTTTTAACCTTAGCTTGTGCATTAGTAAACAATATGTATAAATCCTTTCTATTTACCTTCTAAACCTGTATCTTTAACTATAATAATTAAAAGACCTTCCATTCTTATGGCCCAGCTGTAGCTAGTTTTGGGTGACCCAACATTTAAATTTGACATAGTATCATTAGTTACTAACAGAGGGTGCTTCTGTCAACCCCTTATTTTAGCTATTTCAATTAAAATTTTGTACTCTACAGTTCATAAATCAATCATTAATTTACTATTGTTTGTTTTATGTGTAAAAAAATGGTATATTACATCCTAAGGAGGAGGTAATATACCATTTTTTTTATAAGGATACCAAAATTAATAGGTAACATCAGTACACTCTGTTGGTGATTCACTATAACTAAGAGCTCTTTGAATCCTGAGTCACTCAAAACCTGGTACACATTTTATAATGCGATGGAAGGTCTGCTTCAGATTCAAAGTAAATGCTTGTATATTTTAAGCTCTTTGATACGAAATAGGGGAAAAAATAGAATTTGGTTTTTATTGCCTTATATGTGTGATATTTAGATATTTAGTTATTCAAGGCTAGTGCACGCGTAACTGCTTATATATCAATCCTTTATATATATATAATATGTAATTCTTAACCTAAAGTTACAAAGATTATTATTAATAAAATCCAACAAGTGGACCGATAACACGACACGTGTTTCGGTTTCAAACCATTTTCACAGTGTGGTTTGAAACCGAAACACGTGTCGTGTAATTTAATTAATAAAATGGAAAAAAGGCTACTTGAAGACAAACTATTTTTATCTTTCTGTTGATGCAGATTGATTTAAAATCAAGTACGCTACTCAAAAAGAAATCATACACCAATGTAGACACAATTAAATAATTAATTACATGTTCAGACTAGTTGTAAACGAAAAATCTATATAACTCGTCAATCGTAATACTATTGTAAAGTGTGAAAGAATGAATATATATTATTTCCTAATGAAAATTACCTAATCGATTAAGTATTTGAATAAATAAAATGCCAATACACCGAACGGGTATATTTACCGGAGGCCCCGGGGGGCATTGAACCTTTGGCTTTTAACTAATTAAAAACCTTCAATCTGGTTACAAATATTCAGCGATTTATAACTTCAGTGTTGAAATAACGAATCTAGTTGTATTATTATACTCCTAATTCAGTCTTCTCTTTGAAAGTCGTTTGTTTAGTTGTATTTAAAACTATACTGGATCCCATCAAAGGCGTTCTCTCCGATGTACGACCGACTGGAATCTGTCTATACGGCTCGTGACGCTTTGTGGAGGGTATCTTACATACAGTCGTTTGAACGCACGCGTATCGGCTGAAAGTTGCTATACTGGTACGTTACTAGGCAATCCAATCCCGGCCAATATTTTCAATCCCGGGATTACGGAATTGAGAACGTTAATCCCGGGATTGAACCTACACGTAGTATTTACCGATATTAAAAAAATATATTATAATTTTACACAAATGCCATGCGGTATCGTAATTATATGGCAATACATAAATCAGTTTTACTTTTTGTTTGAAGGGGTAAAAGTTCAAAATTTTCAAAATAACAAAAATTACATGGTGTAAGAAATTAAAATATGGTCGACTTTATCATGGAACACCGATTAGTAAAGACGTCAGGTCAAAATGGAACACATTATCAGATATATTTCGATAAAATATGCAAAATAATTATAGAAATATTGATTTAAACATCAGTCAAAGAAAGCCGTATGCTTAATATGAATAGATTTATTTACATGGTAAAATAATATTAGAGCTAAAAGTAAAACTTCGCTTGGAAAGTTGTAAAGTAAAATGAAACAAAAGAAACGACGACAAAAAATTTAAATACTTATAAAAGCATCGTAATGAAACTCAAATACAATTTCAATATACTGAATCAGAAACTAAAATGTTCTTGTACAATTTTTCAAAGCTTGTAAATACCAACTGAAAACCATCACTTACATACATTATGTAAAGACTGCTTTTGTGTTATTACACATCAAACCATTGTTGACTTAAAACTTCATTTGACATGGTTCTCTTAGTTATAGTTATAAATTAATGTTGTTGAGGCTGATGGGAACCTAATTAACATCGATTTTACACATCAATTTGATAATCTCGAAAATCCCGGGATTGAGCACGAGAATCCCGGGATTGAATGTGCCCTAAAATCATGCGGGATCCCGGGATTGGATTCCCTATACATTACTTACTAGGAAACGTTTGCTATAGCTGGCAAGAACGTAAATTATACCCCATCTCGGGCAGTTTTCTGTCTGTTGGTTCATTTGGTTTTTAATTATTACTTATTTTAGCATTACATTAAAGCCACATGCAATATCTTTTAAACAATCGATTTTAAGGTAAACAGCCCAAATTCCGGCCGGTTATGGAAAGACAGAGTTAATACTACTATGAAATTAAAATTACTGAATAAACTAGCTATAATCAGGTTAATGTTACATTGTAAATAAATTTTTGCTTCAAATAATATGTCAATGTAGCATAAATAAATCATATTTATTAGTGATATCCAATTTTATTTTACACCTGTTCATCCAACTTAAATTCCTAATACCGGTTTTTGCCAGACTAATTAGGTCGTGATTGTCAAGACAACACTATAACGTGCATTTTTTCGGAGTTAACTAGGTTGAAATGAAATTTAATATCAACATACATTTTTATTACTTAGTGATGATAAACTTACAACGTCACCTAAAGGAAATAACATTGAGAAAAATCTTTTGCTATACTGCTTTTGATTTAAAACACTATAGCCTTCGGCTGTTGGCTTACTGTGGTAGAATGAGGTTATTTTAAAGTTCTATGTGATTCGAAACTTTTACTTTGTGTATTCATTCCTAAGCCTATTTTTTTATACGTAAACAAGTGCTAAAAGCGTTTGAGTAGAAACGTGTTTCTTCAATTTTTACCATAGGTAATATTAAATGTTAACCTGAACATTTTAGTACGAATGGTTTTATTACACATGCAAAAGAACAAAAGATCAAAACACACAAAGCTCAAATAAGAATTTCTTTTTCCCAGTCACACTAAGAAAAATCCCATTTTATCCCACAATCCCATTTTATCCCTCGAGTAGACGAAATATCCCATAAATGGGATAAAAATCCCTGAAGTGGAAACACTGAAGGTACCATGTTTAACGCAGCAAAACGACGAATTAAAAGGATGACCATAATTAAATTTGAAGGTTTTTAAACGTTACATTTTATGAAACGTTCGCTTGGCTGCCGTCATCCGTTTTGGTTGGGGGGTAAACAGCATAATGTTTTACACAATGAGATATTTATATGTCAATTAAATATCAACTTATACTTGTATTTATTACTGACTAACCCCTTCTGAGCTGATCGTCAGTTGAAGTCAAGAATTGGCAGTGTACTAAAAAAATAGATTTTTAACTGCAAAGTGGATTTGTATTGTTCGAATCTTCTAACCAATTCATTTGAAAAATTTTAAACTGTCTTCAGACTTCTCAGCACCACTATATAGTTCTCAAACGTTATCCGTGATAAATAGTTAAATATAAGTTAATTAATTATTTCTTATTGTGGGTGATATAAAAATCCAAAGTCATAACTATTATAATCTGACTATAGAGAAAGGTGAAGTGCTTTAAGAAGTGTGATCAGGAGAGAGGAGGTAGGATGAAATGCAATCGTCTTTTGCGACCTGATTGCATCCTTTGTAAGCTTGGGGATGTGCTAGCCACTTATACCTCAGGTTAAGTTTAACGGTTGTTCACATTGAGCAGGTTCATTACATAATTTTTCTTTTTATTACTGTCGAGTAAATAATATCTACATAGATAAAGCAACCGTATTAGGTAAAGTAATACTTCCAATGAGTTTGCGAACAAATAGTCTATCGGCAATACTAAGCTTATATAAGGAAACGATACAACTTATGCAAGATAGAGATACGGTTTCAGCAGTAAACTTGAAGGAAAATAATTAAAGTTTTGCAATTCTTTTCCTCATTAATATTGCAGGTTGCGTAAAACTTATCACAATTATTTCCCACCAAAGCTACTTCTTCCGGGATAGAAATAATTTAGAATCATCAAAAGAATTTTTTTGAATGTTGATGCTTTTTTAAAAATGTTGAATATAAGCACTTTAAAATATATAAAGAGTTCAATTAAACTTTCACTTCTAAATGCCATTAATTATCTTTGATTTGTGAATTAATAACAGCATTTTCATTTGTCCTGAAGGCCTAATCAGAGTAAAAAAAATTAAAATATTAATATTTTGTAGGCCTAACGTTTCTCTTAAAAGTTACATGTTAAACTCATACATCAATTTTATGTGAATGTTTCCTCATTGGATCAACGTGTATTTTAACTAAAATAATTATACTCACCTTTTTACAATAAATTCTTTAAAATAAAAATATCAATATTAAAAGAAACGTACGAATCAACAAAGTCAAACAATAAAAATAAATTGAACTGAACTAAAAACAATTACGTTTTCAAAAAAAAATTGAAAATTACGATAAAATTTTATTGTAAAATAGTTTTTTTTTTCAATCAATCTACATGGTTTTACGTCAGCTTCATAAAATTTTGACGAGGAGAATAAACTAACAATGGTTTTAATATTTACAAATTTATTTTAAAAATATAGTAATATTTCTTAAATAATTTCATATCATTTTGACATAAAGTTGCTGAGCCGAATTTCACTTTAAGAAAAAGAATGCATGTAGAAATAATTAAACCATTTTTACATCAATTTGAAGTGCAACTATTTACTTTTATGTCAATTTGATTTCATTGATCCCTTTTTGACGTCAGAATGACTTTGTGTGCTGTATGGGAGGCGATGAAGTGTTAGAGAATCACCACTATGATGCGGAGCTTTTCAAAGGCAACCTCGTGCATTCTTGTCATTCTAGTCATCCTATTGTTACTACTATTTACTTTCAGGTATACCCAAATACAATAGACGATGTTTCCGAGCAGCTAATGTGCAGTTATATATTTTGTGTAGAATTACTTTGCCGAATAAGTACATCGAGTACAACCAGGTGCGACGATGTTGCCTCAATCTAAAACGTTCCTTAAAAAAAACCTGAAGAACCGAAGTGGGTGTCTAAAAATAGGTTGTAAAGAGGCGTTGAGCAGCGGAAAACGGCGGAAAACACCCGGGTGGTTGCTCAATCCCCTCCCTGGCAATGGCGGTAGTTCCCATCATCCAAACTATGCCCCACAAAAAGCCTCTAATTAATTCAAATTATTTATTTCACTATTTTACATAATCATGGCCTCGCCAACTTTAGCAAAACTTGTCGGTGAGGACCATTTGTAGAGCTGAAAAAAGTATATGCATGAAATAACAGTTTCTTTTAATTTATTTTGTTATATATACAAAAACTAAATTTACTACTTATTCTCTAAAAATAAACCATGGCGGTTAGGGCAGGCACCTACAGTATGACATGATTTACGCAGCTGAATAGACCAAAAGAAACAATAAAATAGACTACCAAACACTACAACAGAAATAACTCTCAAACATAACAACATACACATAACAATAAGCGAAAGAAAAAAACAAAACTATCCGGAACTTAATTGCTCCGGAACTAAATTGCTCAGAAAGCTGTACAGCTAATTTCCTGGTGTAATGGGGCCATACTAGTGAAATAAGGTGTATTTTTAATAATCACTTCGCAGAAGCTTTTTGAATGAGTAAAATTAAGCAAGTTTAAACTGGTGATAAAACAATAAAAATCTTAAAGCTATGAATTAAATTATTTTTAAGGGGGGAGTTCATTTAAAAAAGCAGCAATTTTTTAAAAGAATTTTATTTTATGTATTTTACTTCTACATTTAATTCCGAATACAAATATATAAAATATAAGACCGAATGTTTTTTGTGTAATATTTGGACCAGGGCATTTAAAAAAAATGCAAATCGGATAAAGTGTTAAAACTATTATTTGAGTTAGAGCTACTAATCCAACCTGTAAATAAAAAAATCTTTTATAACATAACCATGATTAAAGTAGCAATCATAACTTCTCTTTGCACAAATATTAACGAGAAAAACGTACTCATGTTTGTGCAATCAGAGCACAAAGTCAGGATCAACAATGATGTATGTATACGTCGACCCAGAGATATAATGTAAATGATACATGTTCATTCATGGATCTGTGTTCAGATACCTCTGCCAAGCTGTTGCAGGATTGGAGAATATAACGATATCATTCACAAATAATGACTACAAATAAAAATATGTTGCATATATTACAATTATTGTTTATAACCTTGTTATATTTATATTTGGGATTGTAGAGGTGTTCAGATAAGATCCTTTTTTATATTATACATATTTTAACGTTGCCTTTAATAACCCACGCTTTTAATTCACTTAAGAAATCAAACATTTAAATTTAAAAATATATGTGGTTTGGCTATGTCACTAACAGAGTTTGAACTATTTAATTTTGTTATTTACATAGGTTTACCATACCAATACTTAACCCTAACACCAACACACTCTCCACCCCTTTTATTATACCATCTTTAGAGCATAATGCAAGGTTGGGGGCACAATGCTCTGTTGATTGCAATTTCTTCTTTTCATTTTGTTTGCAAAAGAAAAACAAAACTAATCAGGTAGACCATTTAAACGGCTAGAGAAAGTCAATCCACTTCAATATTAAAAGTATTTCAGCAACATCAGTGTCTGACACCATTGCAAAGACAGGAAATATGTCAAATAATTTTAAGGTTTATTTACATAATAAACATTTTTTTTAAATTTTATTTATTTTCATAAAGTAATCCTATTTAGCTTAGTATTGTGAACTTTTCCAGTAGAGTACCAAGAATGTTTTCGGGGGGGGGGGGGGGTGTCGTTGATTTTAACCATTTTAACCTTAATGCAATTTTAATACTCTTGAAGGCCTCTGGTATGTTCTGGTTTAGTATAACGATATGTTCTGGTTTAGTATAACGATATGTTCTGGTTTAGTATAACGATATGTTCTGGTTTAGTATAACGATATGTTCTGGTTTAGAATAATGATAAGTTCTGGCTTAGTATAACGGTATGTTCTGCTTTAGTATACCGATATGTCCTGGTTTAGTAAGCCCTACGTTTATCTCCATTAAATGCAAGGTTGATACAAAATAAAATACGGTGCTCTTTCAATTTTCTTTAATTTTTACTTGTAAAAGTTACGATCTTTATTTCATTTTTACTTTCAACTGGACCTGTAATCGATTAATGAGTATGCTGGTATGCAGAAAAGCTGTAGACCCCAACTCGTGTGATGTGACTAGGTAAACATTCCAGCCCTTACAGCAAACTCATCGTTGACATGATGGAGCATTGTACTTGAGATGACGAATTAGAAGGAGGATAAATAAACCGCCTGCCTTTTGAGCACGGCGTTTAGCCTCGGCCTAGAGTGAGGTTGGTTTTTAAAGACATAAGGTGTAAAACAAAATTGCATCATAAATCTTTATTAAAAATGTTAACTACGTTGCTGATTCGTACTAGGAGTATGCTCATTCTGCCTGTATGTGAACTGTAGCGAGTATGTGAATTTCAAATAGTACGATCTAGGGCAACACAACAATTAAACATTTTAAAAATGGCAACAGGACAAAATTTAACAGTAAAAAAATCCAAACGTTAAGTAAATCACCAAAGTTATCTTATTTTCAAGCATGTTTGTCCCCCTGGATATGGATGAGTGTTTTCCCCAAATATGCCTGTCACAAAAATATGTAAAAGTTAATAAACTCATATAAGCAATTCCTTTCAAATTCAGATGTAGAATTATCCTATAAATTATAATCTAAAATAACAATACAAAATTAGTCTCATACCTTTCAGTCAAATGGATCGAAAAATAAGTCCAAAACTAACCTCTATCTTATAATAGGACCTATTTTAATACTCCTTAGATTTTACCCAATTAGATTAGGTAATTATATGAAATCTAATATATAATTACCTAATCTAATATAAAATGGCCTCAATAAAAATATTTAAGGGGATTTGGGGGGAAAATTCTCTCCATCGAGTGACTGATGAAGATGATGTTAATTTTGGCTTAAATACAGTCACTTGTTTACTCTCCCAAGCATTCATTTTGGCGAGTTATCATGAAAACTTTGCAATATGAAGCATTGGTCATAAGCTAATTTGTGGACGTAAAGCAATTGTTTTCACTTATGCATTTTATAATATTTGTCTTTAGTAAATCATGTTGTAACATATTGTCATCAACTTATTTTAAATTCGAATTTAGTTTGTAAAATAATAATTTCCTTTATTTTATGAACACTTATTTGTAGCAGTTATTTTTTCTGTCTGATTGTTGTTTACAGACGAGTCCGGTTAATATTTGGATACCTCAGTGCCGAAACCCCAGGTTCAACAATTCAGTAAGATACATTAATATAGAAATATAGTTGAAATAAATACTGAAATTTGATAAGGGTTGAGGATTTATTTAACTCCAAAATATATAATTCTGCTGTCAAATGTTGGCCTCCAAAATTATTTCACCACTGCCACCACACTGCTCTAATTGCTCAAAACCAAGCAGCTGTATTAAAATTTTAATATTTGTACGCCTAATAGGCAATTGATGGGTGTATAACTGAAACTAAAACACACTAACTGGCATGCTAACATGACGGACCGAATTTAAATTTTATGAAAATGAATGAAATGAAATGAAAATATTCTTTATTTAACCATGCAAAGTTAGGGCCACATATGGCCCTTTCTTACACTTAACATGGATGAGTTAAATATATACAAAATAATAACAGAATTACGAGCTAGTGAATACTTAAGATATTTATATAAAAAATATAACTAAAAAATAAACGTCGGATATTTACAGAAAGTATATGCAAATCGGCAAATAAAAATATGTTTCCAATCACACACTCAAGCACACATACATCAGCAATCGCGCAAACACGGAAACCCTAAGACGCGCCAGACGAGATCATCCGCTCAAAGAAAAGTGTTTTCAATGCCACCACAAACTGGGAGCGCTTATCACGGGATCTGATCTCGATAGGTAGGGTTTCCACAGACGGCAGGCGGTAACAACAAAACCCCTGTCATAAGCAGTGGTAAAACGATGAGGTATACGCAAAGTGTTGAGAAAGAACGTGAAAGGGCTTACATTTTCTATTTTACACCCAAACCCCCAAGTTTTGCGCCTAATGCCCCCTAAAATGGTTATATGGACTTCGGATTTTATTCCGGCCAATCTGATTATGGCAAATATTTTTTTTTGCTTCGCGATGTTTCAAGATTAAGCGTAGCCTAGATTACAAAGGTTTGGCCACCGTAACATCATATTTTGGTAAATCTTCTCTATTATGTAGGCCTAGGTTATGATTTTTCTTTTTTGAACAAAACTATTAATTTCATATCTATTTTAATTTGTGAACCTCCTTAAATAGCTTAGAGAAATGTTTGGTTCCTATTCAGGCCTATGACTCCTCCCTAGCATAAATGTAAATAAAATCATGTATGTCAATATACCTTATTGAGTAGACCTAAATTAATATATAATATTTTTTATATAAATAGTTTAAGTGTCATTGAAATACATTAATAATCTTAAATAATCTAGAAAACACAATGTCGTTCACTTTCCTTAGAGGTTACGTAATCTGGTTATCTCACTTTAAATAACAATAGAGTCTGTAATTTTGTAATTTACCTGTAAATACTTTGTTTCTATTGTAAAATAAATAATATTTATTAGTTTTTTATTGCCACGGACTCATAACCCCCGGGTTTCACAATCGGAGGTACAACTTTGGTTCTTAAGTACATGCCCCATCTAACCTCCTTCACCCCCCTCCCCCCAAAAAAAAACGGCCTTCACATGTAAAACCTTTGTACATAATCACTTTCTTCGGTGGTTTACGTTATTTTCTTCACCCATTTATTGACGGAGATACCCAATTTTTGAGAGGGAGGTAGTCAATTTAACACTTCATATATTTCAGAGGTCATGCGCCAATTTTACGCCGTTTCAACTCCTAAAAAAATCCTGTTAATTTTAACTTAATTTTAATTTTAATTTTGCCTCGTGGTTTTTATTTTCTAGCATATTTCTTTTTGATACGTACACCGAATTTTTGACATGGAGTTGGTGGCGTCGCCTCTCCAAGTTTACCCGAAGACATTTGCCAATTTTCACTCATTTCAACCCCATCAAAAAATTATATATGGTTGGTTTTTCATTAAAATGTCAATTTCCTTAAGTTTTTTAATTTTTTAATATGTTTACTTCTTGTCTGAGAGGCCTTATTTTTGACATGGAGGTAATAAATTTGACCCTTAAGGTTTATCATAAGTTCAATGCCAATTTTACTCCATTTTCATCCTGCAAAAAGCCATTTAGACTTTCTTTGAGTTTTCAATTTTCTTCGTAGATTCAATTACTTTTTTACAAATTTATTTTTGAGTGAGAGGCCTAATGTTTTTCATTGAGTTCATTGGGCCCTTTAGGTTTATCAGAGGCCATTCGCTAGATTCCAGTCGTTTCAACCAAAAAGCGATTAGAGTTTGAAATTCATCGATAGTTCAGTTCTCAGACACAAATTTGTTTTGTGTCTGAGAGATTTTCTAACACTAATAATATTGACTCTTCAGGTTAATCAGAGGATATACGTCAATTTTAACCCGTTTCAACCACTCAAAGATTTTTCTACAAGTTGTCTTGCTTTACATTTTTAAATTTACTTCATGGATTTTATTCTTATCAGATTTATTTTTTGACTGAGAGTGCATATTTTATATAAGGAGATAGATTACCAAATTTAAAACCTTTTAAACTCTCTAAAAGTCCTCTAAATATAGACTTTCATTAATTTTTAATGTAATTTGAAGTTTTTATTTGGGAAAATTTAATTTTATAAATAGAGGCCTTATTGATTACAAATAGTCAGTTTGTTTCTTCAGGTTGATCAAAGGTAATTCGCCAATATTACCCCGTTTCAACCCCTAAAAGAGACCTCTCAATTTTAACTTTCGTTGAGTTTCAAATTTCCTCCTGGTTTTGTTTAACGAATTATTTTTTGATAGACATATACAGATTTTGAAACGGAGATAGTCAGTTGGACTCTTAGGTTAACCCAAGGTCACTGTACCGCGCCTACCACCGCTCTGCCTATCGCCTGTGCCTCAAAGATTCCTCTATGCCTGTCAGTCACTGTCTGTGTGCGCTCAAGTAATGAATAAACCATCGGCCTCGTCACCGGTGTGCAGTGATCCTAGTGTGGTAACTGTGATTAAGGCCTAACCGTACCTAACCTAAGCTAATTAATACCATTAATTGATAAAAAAATGTTTTCCTACAATTATAAACCCATTTAAAGTTCAACTGTTCGGCATAGAAAATGTTAGGTAATATAAAAGGGGAAGTCTACCCAATAGAAGTTCCAGGCTTCCGCCTCATTGCATTCTTAAGATATATCTCCTTAAAAATTCTATTTTAATTTACTATTTATTATATAAACATGTTTTCCTACAAATACCCATTTCAAGTTAATCAGTACGATATGGAAAATTTTAGAACGTGAGGGAAACATCAAACCATTACGTAGATCGTATTGATAAGGCTTAATGACGTAAGTAAATAGTAAATAAAGACACCAAACGGAATCGAAATTAAATATCAGAAAAAAGCTCATCCAACGGTCCCGTACAAAAGTTTTACGTTGCACTTTATTTAAGGTACAAAAAATTAAACACCATTAAAAGTTCCATCGACTAACTTTAAAATGTTCTAGAACACTACAGTGGAGTACAAATCCAATTCGTTATTTCAATTCACTGGAAAAAATCAGGCGATATGGGAAAACAATAGTGTTCAATCTGTTAGCAATTCGCAAGCAAATGTTTTCAATCCGGTTGAACAGTGTCAATTACTGGCAAAATGCTATCTAATTGAATCAGGTTTATCGGGACAGTCGTAATGAAACTATCGAAAACGCATGTTAGTTTTCGATTTATATGATCCTTCGACGATATAATCCTTTTTTAAATACCCGCATTAATCGAAGGGGTCCCCCATAAAACGTTCTAAGCGATACAAACCTAGTTTCGAGTAATCAAGCGTTGAAAGTTGTATTCTAAAATTTGCGGTTTTTCAAGGTTACAACTTATAATCAGTATAATTTTTTAGTACCTTAGTAGTGTTTTTAGTATAACATCATACTGTAGCATTGTATTAAATTTTTACTTGCCATTAAGCATTTTGAAACATTTTACGTGTTTTTTTTGGGGGGGATAACGTTCTAAATGACTGGCTTATGAAACTTTCTCTAACAGTCTGATCTTCTGCTTTGGAGGAAAACATGTGGGAGTGTAGGAATACCAACATAAACAAATATAAAACAATTTTATTGATATAAAAGTAGAAAAACTTAATGTTACAGAACATGATACGTCATTTTCCTTAAAGTTATCTAAATGTGGTGCTTAAAACGTTATTCTACTGACTTCCTTTGTGAGCTATTCTCTAGGCTTTGGCTTCTTACTTTTTTTTAAATATAGGGTAATCCAGGTTTTCCATATTCCTTCCTGGTCTTATCCTAATCCAGGTTTTCCATATTCCTTCCTGGTCTTATCCTTCCACTTTCCAATATTTACTTCTCGTGTTTTATTTTCATATACGCAACTTTGGTCGCTGGGCGACAATGCTACGCCCGGCGGGGAGTCCATCTTTCAGCGAATAGAATGTTATTCCCCAAAACGTCCGTGCAGTCCCGCGAAACGCCAACTTTGTCAGACAAAATCAGGGCTGCCAGTTCAAATATCTTCAAAACAAAATATATATAGCTGTAGCTCGTGTCCTAGAGAACCTTTTTCACTGAATATCTCCGATTTTGAAATAATTATGTTCTATAAATAACATGTGATAGATGCGTTTCAACTATATCGCTAATTTAGGTAGTTGTTTAAACATAATCCTATTTTTTCTGCTAAAGTCAATATACGGTCTAATAATGTTTTCAAAGTACTACTCTATAAAGAGCTGTAATGATCAGTATAGAGTGTGTACCGATATAGCTTTGTGTTATTCATTTACTGGGAAACATTACCTCGTGTCGTATATTGATACTCCTATTCTAAAAGGTCGAGATGTTAAGTTTGTCGGTCGACAATTGAAGGGAGGGAAGATAAGGGCAGGAGGAGGAAAATGCATCAAGCCCCCCCTCCCCCCCGTTAATCTTGGCTCCTTGTGTAATATTGTATAAACTATCCGAGAATCCCACCTATAATTACAGAGGAGGAAACTGATTGAGAGAATGGTTTATTCTCGGATGGTTTATAATACATAGACCTGAAGAAATCAACAGGGGACAAAAGTAAAAATATTAAACATAATTAAACAACATCGTATCCTCTCAAAAGCTAACCATTTATATCTACGTTTATCAATAATAATACAAATATAAGGCGTGAAAATTCCCTATAGGGTCCTGCTAGTTTGTGACAAAGATTGGTTTCAACGAAGAACAGGCAATACTTTCAATACTTTTTGCATAAGCACTGATGTAGGGGACAAAATTGTTTTTTTTTTTGTTCATTTCCAACTGTTCCTCAGGTCAAAAACGAATCAATGTAATTAAATCGTTTCACGTATTGAATGTAACTAACCGATATAACTTCAAGTTGGTTATTTGGTGGGCGTTAACCCCAGTTAGAAATCCTTTTTTAATCCAAATGCCTTTAATTAACAAAATTTTTCATAGTGTGATTTTTTTCGCAAATTACATTGAAATCTATCATTAACAACATTTTAAGTTATGATCCATCGGGTATATAGAATACATTTCTAACGCAAAAAACTTATTATCCTTCCAAGAAATTGGATTTTGTATCATTTTGTTCCATGAAATGATTCTGTAGGCCTGCCAGTTATAGTTTGGATTAGCCTCCATTTTAAATTTTATAATATATGCTATCTCAGCATTTGTTGGCGGCGTTAACCCCAGTTAGAAATCCTTTTTTAATCCAAATTCCTTTAATTAATAAAATTTTTCATAGTGTGATTTTTTTCGCAAATTACATTGAAATCTATCATTAACAACATTTTAAGTTATGATCCATCGGGTATATAGAATACATTTCTAACGCAAAAAACTTATTATCCTTCCAAGAAATTGGATTTTGTATCATTTTGTTCCATGAAATGATTCTGTAGGCCTGCCAGTTATAGTTTGGATTAGCCTCCATTTTAAATTTTATAATATATGCTATCTCAGCATTTGTTGGCGGCGTTAACCCCAGTTAGAAATCCTTTTTTAATCCAAATTCCTTTAATTAATAAAATTTTTCATAGTGTGATTTTTTTCGCAAATTACATTGAAATCTATCATTAACAACATTTTAAGTTATGATCCATCGGGTATATAGAATACATTTCTAACGCAAAAAACTTATTATCCTTCCACGAAATTGGATTTTGTATCATTTTGTTCCGTGAAATGATTCTGTAGGCCTGCCAGTTATAGTTTGGATTAGCCTCCATTTTAAATTTTATAATATATGCTATCTCAGCATTTGTTGAGAAAACCTTTAAAAATTCTTTCTTGGCACGAATGTTGACCCTATGAAGAACGTCCAGGTAAACCAAAACCTGTATATTCGATTGGCTGACATTATAACTTAAATTTATAATATTATTATAAATTTTTCATTTATATAAGATGTCGCCTTACAATTATTTTATCATGTAAATGTGTTATAATTTCGCTCTTGCGTATAGTAACTTCTACAGACTTTGATTGGCTGATAGAGTACGTACAATACTGGTCAAAACCGAGCGATTTTGTATTAGGTGTGAGATCATTTTATTGGATACTTTGTCAATATTAGCTCTGCCTCTCATATTGTTGATGCTTCCAAGCCACTCTCTGATCGCAGTCTTGAATCTTTCAATCTGTAACTGACTTCTCACCCTTTTCTGCTATATTTATTATTTGTTAACTTAAACGTAATAAACGCAGAGACGTAATTCTCACATCGTCTTATCCTAATACCCCCGTTGCAGCAGACCTGCATACTCAGCAAATTTCAAGTGCAAAACAACATATTTCAATCCTACATAACGAGATTTGACATGTTTTGGTAAGCTCCATAAGAATAACATGGGGAATGAGTATGCAGGTTTGCTGCTACAGGTATATTAAAACTGGATGGTTTTAATTCATTATGTAGTAGATCTGAACTAGAAGAAGGTATCTACCAAGTTTTATCAAGATATGTTGAGAAATAACCGAGATATAGAATTTTACTTATTTCCCATAAGATGCATAGAATTGTGCATTGGGACAACGTACTGTGTTTACCACTTTCAATATCTTGGTAACCAATGGACAAAGAGCAGTGATTCAAGATACTAAATTGCTTGTTTTTTCAGCAAGATCAATAAATTTGAACAAATAGTGTTTTTTGACTTCTGGGGGCATCAAAACGAAAAGTTAAAGTGGTCCCGGCTTAGGTCTTACCATGAGACCTACGGTAATAGCTTCTTCCCTATAGCGGAAATTCGCTAAAACTGTCCAAGTAACAGCATCGTACAGTTAAAAAAATTTTGAATTATTTTAGGGTAAATTTTAGGGGAGGCGGCTAGTCTAGGAGAGGACCCCCTAGTCCATGGTTTGGTTATAGGGGCCTGGGTACAAATAATGTCAATTACTAATGACTTTCTGTCATAATGATGCGGTCCAGTAGGCCTTCCCTGAACGAAATCAAATCAATTTTATTTCCACATAAAAATTATAATTACAGTTTTCAAAATATTTGAGTTATTTGCTTATATTAACAAAAGCAAGAAAACGACTTAAAAAATTAATATACATAAAAGAGCCTACATTAAAAAAATAAAAACCTTGGTAAATATACAAAATTTATATTCCTTGCTTCAAAAAATATATATAAACAAAGGAAATAAGTCTACATTGACCTTTAGGTGGTCTGTGCGTAGACTCGAGTTAATTGAGAAGTTAATTTTAAGAAAAGGAGCAATTCGCTATGTACAGGTAAAAAGATCTGAAAATTATGCTAATTATGATGGTGTATGGAAAAATGTAATGTTGGGTACTGTAGGGAATGATGCTCTGGCATATATGTAATGAGCGGTGCAGGAATAGGAAGATTCCCACAACAGTTAGTGAATATAATGGTTGTAGGCGTCATTATAAATCAGTCAATGTGATGCAGGTCGCCCACAATCAGCTGAGACAAGCGACAGGGCCTCCTGTAATATGTAAAGGCACGTTTTCCTGTTCTAATATGTAACTAAGCCAAAACCTAGAGAATAGCTCCCAAAAGAAGTGAGTAGAATAACGTTTTAAGCACCACATTTGGTTAAATTTTAGCAAAATGACGTATCAGGATTTACAAACCGTCGAAGACAATTGAAAACATTCACGGAGTCCGCCGCACAAAAGTATAAATGCGATGGCATAGTGGTGTTTTCCTAAATAGCAGAATCCGTTAACGTCGTGTCCACCCACGGAAATGACCTCCATGATTTGGGGAATCTAAGAAGTCGTCCGCTGGCATTTGAGTGTCGGTGCCAGTTCAGATGAAAAGATTTTGTCGTTTGTGTGGTTATTTTGTCAATTCAGATTAATTCTTTTGGAAACATACTGATGACATTCGTTTAAAAATTTAAGCCAAAAAGACTCATTGACTGACTGTTCACAGTTTCTCAAAAAATATAAGGCTTTGGACAATGAAATAGCGTTCTAAAGAAGGATTAAACAAGTTTTCCTCTGAAAAGGCTAAAATAGGCAACATTACAAAATTCCAAACGATGGCCATTATTTAGTTGTAAAAGCTTATAAATTCTTCATAGGGTCAACATTCGTGCCAAGAAGGAATTTTTAAAGGTTTTCTCTAAAAATGCTGAAATACTGTATATTATAAAATTTTAAATGGAGGCTAATTAAAGTTTTAAAACTATACTTGGAAGGCCTATAGAATTATTTTACGGAACTAAATTATTCAAAATATAATTTCTAAGAAGGATAAAATGTACAAATCTATGTCATTTACTACTACACCGGTGTTTTTTACAAACACAACCCAAAACTTTATTTTACCAGTGAAGGATTATTTCTACCTAAGATCCCCGGATTCGATACCAATATATTATTTTCTTTGAGGATACATAAAAAGTAAGGCTTACAGAAACAATTCACAGCATTAGATACATACATTAGATACATAAGTTGAAATGGCGACCTACTCAGGCAGGTATTTTAAGCCAAGTATGAATGATAGATGAGTGAAGGATGATTGTGGCGCGATCTTGTAGTCTTGTTACTGACTAAGGCCGACATATTCCTTAGACAGGACTGTTAATTAATAGCCCAACAGCCAATGGCAACTAAGGGACCTACATTTTAACGTGGGATCCGAACCACGATTTCAGTATTCAGTATATTCAGTATATTCAGTACCTCAAAACAAACAAAACAAATGTAATGCAAGAAATTCGAAGAGGTACCTAGCAACACGTGTTCGGGAATATGATGGAGAGAACATAACTTCATACGATTGCCACTGGCGGATTTTTTGAGCACATGAGGTAAACTAAATGTGATCAAACTTAAGTAGGCCTAATAGACTGCATAAAACGTAAAGATCCATGAAACAATACTTATTTCATATTTATATGTGCATTATACAATCTTAAAAATGGGTTGCGTTTTGAACAAAACACCCTGTACAATTACTCATCAGGCGGACTCGAGTATAGGCATAAACTAGAAATGGGGTTTTCAGAATAAAATATAAATATTTTATAAATATAAAATATTTTATAAATATTTTTAATATATATAAATTAGTAGGGTGTACTTGGGTGAAGGATTTTTAAATTCCAACATCTACAATACATTTTCGCCTCTACCAACTAAATGAGTAATCCGATCTTCAATGTGAAGCTCCAGAAATATTTTGAGAATTAGGTTTCTGGTCAATACATATTTATCGCCTTTTTTCACTGTTTTTGGTCTTATTTACAAAAAACAAGCTAAATTAAGATTCCAAGTCAATAGCCCGCCCTTAGTGTCTTTTAGTGTATTTCAAATCGTTGCTCAATGTCCATTGGTTACAGAGATACTGAAAGTATAGTCCAGGCAACGAAAAGGTGTAAAGGGAATTTTTTGGAACACAATTTTTGACTTTGCAGCTTTGTTCGGACTAGTCAGGAGGTGAACATACCAAAAGTCCCCGTCCGTAGCCCTTAAGCGGGGGGAGGGGGGGGGGTCTGAAGGGACAATTTTTCGGTTTTTCCTAAATATCTCGAAAACGGTAAACTTTTAGTATGCCCTATTACCCCTGAAAATAAAAGAAATTAAATTTCCTGTAAGAAAAGTATATATTATGTCTACTTTGGTCCAACCGTTTACAGGGTAAGCTCTAATTTTATTTATATTTAAACAAATGCCACCTCCACAAGAAATACATGCCATTTGTGTGTATCATACATGCCCAATGTGGCAATGCCTCTTCGCCTAAAGGAAAATGAACAACTTTCAGGAAATAGTAACACAATTTCCAGTAATTTGACACCTCAATCATATAAATTGGTCTAAAATAAATGTGTTGGCGAGCTCACAAAAAACGTTATTTTTCAAGGAATTATGACACATTGGTAATAATTCCTTGAAAATATCGTAATATCAGTTGAAAGTATATCAGATAAAATTATGTCTATTTAATGTCTATCAATGTAAAAAAACTTTAAGATTTGTTTCATTTAAACTGTGTTATACCCGAGGACGCTAAAATTCAAAACTACCGAGACTATTAATAGCTACTGACAATAGAGCTCTTTTTATTTTGAAAAATGTCAAGCCAGACCAAATCAATAGCTCGAGGCGCAGTAGTTTTCTAATTGAGATGAGGAATATCTCTGCAATGTCTGCAAGACAAATGCTGAGGAAGTTGTATTAAGAAGATACCTCGGAGGGATTCCCCGCCCTGAACAGCATTGGACTGCAGTCATTTATGTCTTCTGATGAGATGGGCTGCTGTGTCTGGGGATAGGTGAGAACACTCAGCCATTTGGAAATTGAATACTTAATGCTACGGTTACATAATCTTATGAGGATGTTTTATACGTCGTCTATAAATGTGTAAATGAAAAACGTACGTTTTCGTTATACCGCTGCGAAAACGGCAGTTTTTATGTGTGTTGTGAGGCTAAAGGAGCTGTTTCTCTCACTAGGGAGAGAAACAATCAGCTATAGTCAAGGACGTTAGCTTGCAAACGTGTGTACGTCAGCGTCAATGGAAAGCTATCGATTGCATTGACAGTGGTTATCGGTTTTATTATCAGATGTAATTCATTGTTGCATTGTTGTCGGTTTAATCGATTAATGAAACTCGCTTACTTCATCAATCGATAGTTCAATGCTTTCGATACATCGATAGCTGTTCATTGTTGTCAGTCTAACCTAACACGAATGAAACAGACAATCAGCTGATTGTTTCTAATAGCAAGAACAATATGCCTTAATATTGTTTTAACTGGCTTAACAAATTCTTGCTTTAGAGGTTATCCTGTTTATTCACTTCCTTGTAATGACCGCATGTTAATATTATGAACTGACCTCTTTATTGCCCATTCCCGTTGCACACCAAGTGCTACCACACATTGGGAAAAGCAGGGATTTTATACCAAAGTACTCTCCGACTCAACGCGCACGCTATCTGTTGGGGCAGTTTTGCTGTATGAGCGCTATGTTCGCATGCTTGACTTACTGGTGTGTGTAAATAATTGTATTTATATTCATTAGCTATAGACGATGACATAGTAATTAAATCAGTAACAGAGAGACATTCATTCGTCGACTTGAATGAGAAAAAAATTATATTTATTTTTTTATTCATATTTTAGATCATTTTTAATTCAAACTTAAAATTTATTTAGGAAATTCTCCTACACCTGCAAGGACGGTCTTCGTGTTCCATACGATCGGTGTAGCTGGATTGCGTCGAGCGCCGTGGTCTGTACTCATTTTGACTATGGCAAAATTGCAGGCGTTCACCCACGATTATCGCTTTGGGGAGGTATTTCCTTGAATTTTTAACGAAATAATTTCTCTTTTCCGTTGACACATCTCCGTAATCTATTCTAGAATTTTTTATATTGAGCTGCTATGAATTGCTTGAAGGGGTTTAACGATAAATTTTGACAAAAAATATCTATACATAATTGTATACTTCAGTGGAATCTTTGATACGTCTTCTTTCTTGTATCAATACGTTTTCGGCGTGATATATTATAACATTTGTATAATATAAGCATTGTAGTGGATCATTTAGGAACTCGTCAGTAAGGCAGTGGGGATTAAAGGCTTGAAATGACTTCAGGATATGTTTACTACAAACATACTAATGATAAAATAACAAAAACCGTCAACAAGAAACGACAAAAGAGAACACCGTCCTTACCATTCTATGAAAGGAAAATTACCTCCACAGCTGACTGGTCTGAAAACTTAATCTTTCGTCTGATAGAATGTCACACATAACTCAAATCACGCAAAACATACATGTTTCTTCAAGTCGTTTCCAAAAGAAATAATGGATCTTGAGTCAAGTTTACACTGTAATAGAAAACATGCTCCGTGTAACAATTAGCATGAGTTTTACCCCTCTCCCTCCAAACGGAAAAAATAAAACAATGATGTATAAAAAATTTGACTTGGCAAAATGCTTCTGAATATAATATATTAGGATTAAGTTTTCAACTTAAAGCGAATGCTATTTAACTTTTGCAAAATGTTGCATGATTGATTTAGGTAATGTTTTGTATTTAATTGAAACGAAAGCAAGTCGGTAAGAACCGTTTGATTTTTTTAAGAAATTTAATTAAATAATGTTTTTTTTATTATTACATTCGAAAAGGGTAACCCAATAGCATATTTAAATTTTTGGCATTCACGCGAATTAAAGTTTGGAACTGGTATTAGGATGAAGAATATTGGACTTTTCACATTTGTACTATTGACGCTTGCTGTGTAATTCTATTGTCGACTGCAATAAAGGTATTTTTTTTTTATTTATAAATCAAAGTTGCCCAAGAGGCAAAGTAGATCCAAGGGGATTAGGTAGCAAGTCATTTTTGCCAGCCAAATAGTCGTCCTAGTACTGATTTCTTCTTTTATTAGCAGTAACTGTTTCCAATATCACAGTAAAAGCCATTCAGGAAGCTGTATAGGACTCAGTAGGCTCTAATATCATTTTATAGTGCTGTTTCATGTTAAAAGAAATTTAAAAAATGAATCTATCCTTTACTATTTACAAAAGGGTTTGAATAAATAAATAGCTAGAATCATTTTATTTACAATTAATTATTTATAAGCCAATAAGACTATACTTGAAGTTCTAATATAATCAGACCAAAAAACACCATGAGTCAATAAACTTTAACCTATTTCAAACAATTAGGATTTGAAAAAACAACTTAATGGTGGAAGCGCCAAATCAAGCATGTAAGTGTTTTTAGGCCAATGGAGTTGGGTCAATTACTTCGGACTAGATTATTATCGATGGCCTGCTCACCAATGTCGTGTGCAGTGCACAGACCATTGGGACCTCCGACTGGTGATGCTCACTTCCGATTTTACAATCTAAATATAGTGTTTATTCGTAAGGGATAATCGATTTTTCGATTGGCTGGAAATAGTAAAACGTGTTTTATGAGGTTTATACACGCTTAGCATCGATATGCAATAACCTAACATGAAATGGACTAATTCTAGTTGACTAGTATTAGTCAAAACCGTTTAAGATTCTTTAGAGAATTTCTCTTATAGGGAAGAAGGTATTACCGTGTCTAATGGTAAGACCTAAGCCCGAGACCATGATATCTTTTCATTCGGGTCCCCCAAAAACAAAAATCACATTCGTTTGAATTTCTGGATATATATATTTATATATATGTATATATACATATTTTTTACATATGTGTATACATATTTATATATGTACACATTTACATATATTTACATATGTGTATATATATGTATTTATATATACATATACAGGTTGTTTTTTTTTAACGCAACCCATTTTTAAGATTGAATATATTCAATGCAATTATAAATACAAAATGAGTATTGCTTTGTTAATCTTTACATTTTATACAAACTATTATTTAAGTTTGATCAAATTTAGTTTATATTATTGTTCAAACAATCCGCTATTGGCATTTGTACAAAGTTGTGTTTTCTCCATCAAATTCCTGAACACGTTTTGCATAGTGCCGCTTTGAATTTCTTTTATTAAATTTGTTATTTTTAATTTGAGGTGCTGAATATACTTTGAATTGTTTTTGAAGGTCTCCTTTTCATGTATTCCCAAAGACAATTATATAGTGGGGTCAAATCCGGGGATCTTGGGGGGGATAATCCTCCACTAATAAAATAAAGTTTTGTGTTGCGGAAAAAACACCCTGTATATACATGGAGGTGTCTTTTAGCACGATAGCGGCCATAAAAATGTTCCACTCTTTATAAAATTTGGTACAGACACGTAACTACCCAAAATCGTAAACCAAACCGATGGGACCGTCAGGAGGGTCGGGTAAAGGGGGATAAACACCCCAAAAATGGGTTTATTGGGGTTTTCAAAGTGAAAAATAAAAATTAGCCTCTTTTGGTTAGCACCATTGAGTTCACCTCGCAAAAAAGAAAGAATTTATTAATTTAAATCATGTCCTCGATGTCCATAGGTTACTGAGGTATCCGAAGTATTAAATAAACACAGTGTGCTGTCCCAATGTTAACCTTGTGGGAATTAAATCTCGCTTATTTCTCAACATATCTGAATAAAACTTGGTTTTTGGTTTCATCTATATGAGATCTAATGTTTATTGATCTAAAATCCCCACTATTCTTATTTTCGTGGCAGCAAACCTGCGTATTCATTCCCCTTATTATCTTAATGGGAAATAAAAAATTATATATCTTCCTACTTCCTAACATATCTCAATAAAACTTGGTATATGTACTTGGTATTCTTTTAATAACTCCGTCTAGATAAGATATAATAGATATTGGATTAAAATAACCCAGTTTTAACATACCTGTTGCGCCAAACCTGCTTACTTATTCCCTATGTTATTCTTATTATAATATGTTATTCTTATTTCCCATTATATATATCTAAGTGTGTGTCTGTGAGCACGATAGCGGCCGTAAATATGGTTAATATGGTTCAATGTGAATGAAATTTGTTACAGACATGTAAAGTGGTAATCAATTGGACGAGCTCGTAAACCAGTCCGATCGGGCCATCGGAAGGGGGCAAAGGGCAATAAACGCCCCAAAATTGGGTTTTTTTTAATTTTTTACATAAAAAATAAAAAAATCAAACTTTTGATGGCACCATTGAATTAAGTACAAAAAAGTTACAATTTAATATATTGAATCATTGCTATATGTCCATTGGTTAGCGAGATATTGAAAGTGGTAAACACAGTACGTTATCCCAATGTTATCCTTATGGGAAATAAGTAAAATTCTATATCTCCTTATTCCTCAACATATCTCAATAAAACTTGGTACATGGCTTCTTCTAGTTCAGATATACTAAATATTGAATAAAAACACCAGGTTTTAACATAACTGTTGCAGTAAACCTGCATACTCATTTCCCATATTATTCTCATGGAACTTACAAAAACATGCCATATTTGACTGCTATGTTGGATTTAAATATTTTTTTTGCATTTGAAATTCGCTAGGTGTGCAGGGCTGCTGTAACGGGGGTATTTATTTAAACATGCGTTCGTCTAACTCTGCGGACCCTTTACTTAGTCTATTTTCTTCAGATTGATTCTTTACTCAGTTTAATCATATATCAGTATTGTTATAGTCTATAAAATACTGCCTATATTACTGAAGTACCCATAAAAACAGCGTTCTCACATATGAGACTTCTTGTGGGCATGTTCTTTGTAACTAGCCAATCGTAATTTTATAATATTAATGAGTATCCATCTTTAAGTATTTTTTTATATGGAGAAATAACTTTGAAACTTTTCTATACATCAACTTCATGCCAATAAATTAGCAGTGACCAAGCGATTTCCAATAAAGGTTATTACGTTTACACTCCATTCCTACTGGGAAGCATTGATATTAATTTGTCAACTACTTCATAACTTTCAAACCAATTATATAAGCATTATATAAGCAGGAAGCCCTGCACAGCTTCCTGAATGGCTATTGCCGAGATACTGGAAATAGTCACAGTAAATAAAAGAAGCAATTAGTACTAGTACTAGTCCAGGCAACGAAAAGGTATAGAGGGAATGTTTTGGAAACAATTTTTGACTTTGCAGCTTTGTTTGGACAAGTTAGGAGGTGAACATATCAAAAGTCCCCGTCCGTAGCCCTTGAGCGAGGGGAGGGAGGGGGGTCTAAAGGTACAATTTTTTGGTTTGTCCTAAATGTCTTGAAAACTGTCAACTTTTAGTATTCCCTATTCAATTTTAAAATTAAAGAAAATTAAATTTCCTGTAAGAAAAGTTCATAATATGTCTACTTTGGTCCAACAATTTTCAAGGAAAGCACTAATTTTATTAATATTAAAAAAAATATCCCTTCCACAAGTAATACATGTCATTTTGTGGGTAGCGTAGATGCCCAATTGGGCAACGCTTTTTTCACCTAAAGGAAAATGAACAACATTCATGGAATATTGACAAAATTTCCAGTAATTTGACACCTCAATCATAAAAATTGGTCCACAATACAGGGGTTGGCGAGCTAAAAAAAACTATAATTTTCAAGAAATTATAACAAATAATTTCTTGAAAAATAACGTTTTTTGTGAGCTCGCCAACACCTTTATTTTAGACCAATTTTTATAATTGAGGTGTCAAATTACTGTAAATGTTGTCAATATTCCATGAATGTTGTTCATTTTCCTTTAGGTGAAAAAAGCGTTGTCCCATTGAGCATCTACGTTACCCACAAATTTACATGTATTTCTTATGGAAGCCGGATATTTTTTAATATTACTAAAATTAGTGCTTACCTTGTAAACGGTCGGACCAAAGTAGACATATTATATATTTTTCTTACAGGAAATTTAATTTTCTTTAATTTTCAAATTTAATAGCGAATACTAAAAGTTGATAGTTTTCAAGATATTAAGGAAAAACCAAAAAATTGCACCTTTAGACCCTTCTAGCCCAGCCGGCTCAATGGCTAAGGGCGGGTACTTTTGATATGTTCACCTCCAAACTTGTCCAAACAAAACTGCAAAGTCAAAAATTGTGTTCCATGCAATTCCCTCTATACCTGTTTTTGAGCATTCGTTGCCTGGACTATACGTCTATTTGGCTGGGAAGAGTGACTTGCTTCTTAATCCCCTAGGATCTACTTTGTGTCTTAGGAAACTATGATTTATAAATGACAGACAAACGCACAAGTACATAAAATAGCAATTATTGAAGTACATAATAATCTTTCCTTATTCAATTTTAGCCTTGATTGTAAGCCCAAACTCCCTATTATATTTAGAAGGTAAGAAGACGTGATAAAAAATGGCAACTACTTTCTTTAACGTTTCTTCAAATATTATTCCATGACCAACACAAAACATTCTTTAAATGGATCGAGCACTGCGATCAGCGTATGGATTAGGTTCCTAATAATGTACTAGAACTTCACATTTGGAAACAAATTGCTGTCAGTCTTTCAGGAAAGTTGCTATCAGTGGATGTAAAATGGCGACACAGTTCACAGAATGAAGTTCAATGAAGTACGGTAATTACTGCTCCTCAACAATCTTGCCGGTTTTCGGAGATTGATTTTGAAAGAAATTATGAAAGCCTTTAGTGTAATTACTTTAAACTCCTTTTGCTGAATATTTTCCATACACAGCACAAACGTATTAATTGATAATTACATTTTTCCTACCAAGCAGCGACCACACAGTACAATGGACGGAGCACAAGAAACCGCGATTTGAGGCTTAAATTTGCTTCTAGTCCCTATGCATGGAAAAACCAAACTACGTAAACAATTAAAAATATGGTATGAAATTGAAGGTCTCAGAATCACTATAGTACCAATTAAACAAATAAATGGCTTACAGGTAGGTTACATATCGTAAACACTGATAACCTAGAAGCTTGTCCTGACATTTTTTGAGAGAAGCTGCCGCCACGGAATGCACCTGTAACGTTCCTTTGATGTGTAAACTGCTCCTAAACCATTTATAATTGGTACCATAGATGTGAGATTCACACCTTTAATTTGATACCACATTTGTATTTTTTTAGTCGACTATATTTTGGTAAGCAAAAGTTTAGGATTTACATTGTTTTTATGCAGGTACCGCACGGATAAACTCTCCCGCAGTAACTAAGTTACCGACTAAATTGCGTCAGGTAATTTTTTCAAAAAATATGATTTAAAAAATTCAACTCTTTACCGTCTTTACTCTTTAATTCAACAGTCTCCACCGTTTTTCATTTTACCTAACCAAAAAATAAAAAAAAGTAGCAGCCGACTACTTTTTTCATGTCATGTTTTAAAGTTGAATAAAAACTTGTGACTTTTTATCATAAATTTATTTTGGAAATATAATTGATACTATTATCGTTCCAAACCAAAAGGCTCTTCACGTGCAAAATTTCAACCTTAAGCCTCAATGCTAATGGTATAAACTACGAGTTATTTGAAACATGAGCACTGTCAGATTACGCGGTTTTAGACGTCGTTTTATGTTTCTATACCTAGACAATATGGCGGCCCCGGATTCATTTGCTGTAATGCAAGTAAGATAGATATGCTCCGTCTATTTGTACTATGTGGTCGCTGCTACCGAGTATATCGAGTGCCGCTTGCCTGGATAAGCGCAGTCCTTGGAACCATGTTAGCGAGCACGCCATCTGCTCATCATTGCAACTGACCTTCGGCCGACATTTTCTGGCAATCAGTTCTACAGTCAAGGTCTGCAATTGTATTACTTCCCGAGCTATTCCTTGATAAACATAAATACCCCCGTTGCAGCAGACCTGCATACTCAGCGAATTTCAAATGCAAAACAACATATTTCAATCAAACATAGCAAGATTTGACATGTTTTGGTAAGCTTCATAGGAATAACATGGGGAATGAGTATGCAGGTTTGCTGCTACAGGTATATTAAATCTGGGTGGTTTTAATTCAATATTTAGTAGATATGAACTAGAAGAAGCTATTTACCAAGTTTTAACAACGTATGTTGAGAAATAACCGAGATATGGAATTTTACTTATTTCCAATAAGGTTAATATTGGGACAACCTACTGCGTTTACCACTTTCAATATCTCGATAACCAATGGACATAGAGCAGTGATTCAAAATACTAAATTGTTAGTTTTTTTGAGCTGAATTCAATGGTTCCCATAAAAATTCGATAAATTTTATTTTTCTATGTAAAAAACTCAAAAAACCCATTTTTTGGTGGTTTATTCCCCTTTCCCCCCCCTCCCAGTGGTCCGATCGGGCTGGTTCACGAACTCGTCTAATTGATTACCACTTTACATATCCGTACCAAATTTCATAAAGATCGGACCATTTTTGCGGCCCATATAGTGCTATCAGACACACAGATATATATATACATAAATTCGAACGAATAGTGTTTTTTGCTTCTGGGGGCCCCAAAACGAAAAGTTACAGTGGTCCCGAGCTTAGGTTTTACCATGAGACCTACGGTAAAAGCTTCTTCCCTATTGGGGAAATTCGCTAAGACTGGCGGTCGAAAACAACATGTGCTATCCAAACCTTCCCGACTTTATCTTGCCCGGCTATTCCATCGCCAAAGATGACATTCTTGTCTGCAGGTCGACATTTTTATAAACTCAATAAAAAACACCCCCGTTGCAGCAGTCCTGCATACTCAGCGAATTTCAAATGGAAAAGAATATATTTCAATCCAACATAGCGAGATTTTACATGTTTTTGTAAGCTCCATAATAATAAGATGGGGAATGAGTATGCAGATTTGCTGCTAAACGTATGCAGGTTTGCTGCAACAGGTTGCTAAAACTGGGTGGTTTTAATTCAAGCAAACTTCTGCTACACTTCTAAAAGGGAATAAATGGATAAGTCGCAACCATTTGCTGTAATTCATATTAATAATTTGTCTAAAGAAATCAATGATTGTTAAAATCTATCTGAAGGTAGGGGTTTTGCTAGCAAATTCTCAATTTTCAAATATCATTATTTTTTAACCAAGCATCACCTACCCTTTTAATACTTTCGTTTAGTTTCATACTTATTTGAAAGCCGAAAAATTGATAATAAAACTTGAAGCTTAAAAGCTAGCACTTCATGAAATACCCAGCGTGCCTGGGCACATGTGTAATTCGATTATTTCAATCAAAATTACATGATGAGCCCAACAAAACTAGACACTAAATGAAGTGCCCAACGCTCATTGGACACATGCTGCAGCTATCGGTACTTGTTGGGCAAATCTACAAATTCTTTGTTAAAGTTGAAAATACCCCTGTAGCAGCAGTCGTGTATACTAAGCAAATGGCTATTGCTTACAGTCAAACTTCAACCTAACGTAAGCGAGATGTGTCTTTTAATTCCTCAATAAAATGAACATTAGCAAAACGAAACAACTAATTGAAAAGTATGAAATAAAATCTGTAACTACATAAAACTACGATGTAAAAGCTAGCAAGAATTCAATGTTCGGTTCACATGCTCCTCTACCATGGGGAATCCTATACAGGTCTGCCGTGGAAATCAGCTATGGCCATGCAACCAAGTTTTATCAATATAATATGTTAAGAAATTAGTAAGTTATAGAATTTGATTTATTATCAAAAGGAGACCGTGGAAAATTAGTATACAGGTTTGCTGCCACGGCAATGTAAAAATCGGGGATATTAAGCTAATATCTTAACTAGATAGATACAATAGATCTTACTACAACTACAACACTACAATAGATCTTAACTAGACGAGGTTGAGAATCAACGTAATAAGCAAGTTTTATTATATTGAGAAATAACCGAGATAAAGTATTTTATTTATTTTCCTCGAGGACAACATAAGGACAATCAACTGTGTTAATGACGGTTAATGACGGACTGTGTTAACTAGGGACAATGTAGTTTAATGACGATTTGTCAATGCTATTGTACATAGTCCATGACAATAAAGGATTCTTATACTTATTCTTAACCACTTTCGACTTTGCCCTGCTGTGCATCAGCAAAACGTAAAATTTGCGTTTACTATCCGACTACAGCTGTGTTATATCGAATGTAATTTATGCATTCTCCTTTCTTTGTACTGACATATTTGACAAATAAATTCTTCTTACCTGTGGAGTTCTGCTTTTTGACGATTTCCTTTCTAGCTGCATTCCTTTTGATATTATTCATGTGTAGTTCATGTGATTAGTCGTAAATTTCTGGTATCTCTTGCACACACTGGGAAGTAGTTCGTCGTTCATGGCTCCCGTATCGCCCACTGACAAACTGATATTACCTGGTAAAGGTAAACCAAAGATCCGATAAGACCAATAGATGTTCACACGAGGCGCGTCGTTAGGACAATTTTAACTTGGGCACGGAAAACAAAATTGATAAATACCCCCGTTGCAGCAGACCTGCATACTCAGCGAATTTCAAATGCAAAACAACATATTTCGATCCAACATAGCGAGATTTGACATGTTTTTGTAAGCTCCATAAGAATAACATGGGGAATGAGTATGCAGGTTTGCTGCTACAGGTATATTAAAACTGGGTGTTTTTCATTTAATATTTAGTATATCTGAACTAGAAGAAGCTATTTACCAATTTTTAACAAGATATGTTGAGAAATAATCGAGATATGGATTTTTACTTATTTCCCATAAGGTTAACATTGGGACTACGTACTGTGTTTACCACCTTAAATATCTCGGTAACCAATGGACATAAAGCAGTGATTAAAAGTACGAAATTGTTTGTTTTTTTAAGCTTAATTCAATGGTGCCAACAAAAATTGGATAAAGTTTATTTTCCTATGTGAAAAACTCAAAAAACCTATTTTTGGGGGGTTTATCCCCCTTTACCACCCCTTCCGGTGGTCCGACCGGGCTGGTTTACGAACTCGTTCGAGGGATTACCATTTTACATGTCTGTACCAAATTTCATTAAGATCGAACCATTTTTACGGCCGCTATCGTGCTGGCAGACACACACACACACATATATATATATATATATATATATATATATATATATAAATATATATATATATATATATATATATATATAAATTCGAACGAATGGTTTTTTTCTGCTTCTGGTGGCCCCAAAACGAAAAGTTATCATCGTCTCGGGCTTAGGTCTTACCATGAGACCTACGGTAATAGCTTCTTCCCTATGGGGGAAATTCGCTAAAAAATTACAAATATGGTATCAAATTAAATATCTGAACCTCACAATTACCATGGTACCAATTATACACTGTTTAGAGGCAGTTTACACATCGTAAACACTGATAATCTAAGAAGCTTGTCCTGACATTCCTTAAGAGATGCTGCCACAACGGTATGCAAATGTAACGTTCCTACGATGTGTAATCTGCCTCTTAACCATTCATATTTGGTACCGAAGTTATTGACATTCAAACCTTTAATTTGATACCATATTTGTATATTTTTAATAGATTATACTTTCGTAAACAGACCATATTTGTATTTTTTAATAGATTATACTTTCGTAAACAGCAGTTTAGAATTTATACTGTTTTATCCTTGCGCCGCGCCGTGTGAAATTTCAACCCAGTCGGTTCAGTATTTTTCGAGTTCACTTGCTACATACATACATACAGAAACCACCTCTTCTTTATAATAATACAGATGGAGTTTTATGGATTTTTACTCTACTTTTATAAATTTCATTTCCTGCAAAACTTAATGCCGATCTCTTGTCAACGACACCTTAAATTATTAAAATCGGTTCATTTTTATAAAATAAAACGCCCAAACTCAAAAGCCTGCAGTTACTGTAAGTTTTGCTATTAAACACCCATATAAGTAACTTTTTTATTTTGAAGGTTATACATTTTACTGACATTGATTATAAATTATAAGCGATATGAATTTCGATACAAATACTATAAATGTAATTAACTGATATGTTGTACGCCCAAAAAAAACTTTGGACAGTTTTCAGTAAAAGTCTAGATCTTACCGACAGCTGATTGGCCGAATGGACGTTGGTAGAGGCTATAATACACGTCACGACAAGTCCGAATTTGGCTGATGCGGCCGTGTATGCTCTTCAGAGCATTCGAGTCGGGCCGTGACGTGACGTGTATGTATTAGCCGGTTTCATTTGATTACACAGGTTTCATTCTCCTCGAAAATGGACGTGACGTGTATGTATAGCCTCACCTTTATTATTGCCGGCACGGTCACAGTTGCGAGACCCCTGTAGGGCTATTGAACTGTGAATTCCTGTCTCTCGTCCTTTCCATCAAAGCCACAACATCGGCCACCTGTTTTTATCAATGGCCCCTCCCCCTCCTGGCTATTGTATAGGTGTCAAGCAATGCTGCCAAAGAAATCAAAGGTAACATGGTTTTAAATAAAAAAGATGAAAGACAGACAGGAATTTGAAGTGCAATGGGCTTGTAGAGGAGACGATACTGCAAGCATCTGGAAAGTTAGCAACATATAAGGAAAATACCCCCGTTGCAGCAGACCTGCATACTCAGCGAATTTCAAATGCAAAACAACATATTGCAATCCAACATAGCGAGATTTGACATGTTTTTGTAAGCTCCATAAGAATAACATGGGGAATGAGTATGCAGGTTTGCTGCTACATATATATTAAAACTGGGTGCTACATATACATCATAAGCCATTTAATTTGTTAAAAATAACCAAGTTTACTATTATTATATATCAATTTTGCCTCAAATTTGTTCCATTTTGAATACTCTCAACTTATACACTCAACTTACATCTCACACGTAGTTTACCGCAATATTTGATTATTTTTTGGTAACCTTAAGATTTTTGAATGTCCCTCCTTAAGTTTAAAATCCGAGTAAATGAATTTATCTCAACTTAGGTACGGACAGTGCCGATGCTGTCATCACGGCCGATTACAGACGTGTCTGACCCGACCTTTGTACCTTCTGTTTCTCCCCCGCACCTCGCTCTCTTGCTTGCCAGTAGGATTAAAAATAGTTTTCCCGCCAACTGTTTCTCAAGATTTTTTACATTTTTAATCCTGCATTTTTAGTAAAGTTTTTTTCCAAAATACAGAATAGCAACTTTCTCAAATTGAAATTGCAACCTTATACAATTCTTATCAACATTATTTTTAAATCATTCCCAATTTTGGTCGTATTTTTATTATTTGAATGCAACTTAGCGAACGCACAGGCAACACCTGCCTATGTCTACTGATTCCCTGGACTTTAATTTTCGTTCAAAGGCTACAAATTATGTATTTTTTAGTTTTAGATTATTATGTGTAAAGTTTTTATGTTCACCAGCATTTATGTTACTTTGTATGTATAGTAGCTTAGGTTTTGTATGAATTAAACTTTTCATTAATTTTATTTCATATAATTAAATTTTTATCTTTAGTCCTTACAAAATTTGGATATTTTAAAATAGTTTGGTTATATATGCTTATGTATGTATATGTATATAACTATATATTTGCTGTTACATATTTTTAGTTTAATTTTCTTTACATTTCCCTTCTTTCTATTATTTTCATTGTTATATAGTTGTTCATATCTTGTTGTTGTGCTTGTTGTTATAGATAAAATTAATTTTATATTTTAAGAATCTAGATTGTAATAACGCTACATAAACCAAATAATGCGATTTACTGTGTAAATTTGCGTATCAAATTCACCTGAGTTTCAGAAATTCAAGAAGCTGTGCGGTACAAGTAGTCTCATTATTTCCACAGTTCGAAGCAAGCAGCAGGACCGGAAGTTGTTCCTCATGTTTCCGTTCCCTCTTTCTTCGACCTAAGATTGGTTTCTCAGAACAAAAAAAAAGATTCCTTAGATGATTTCTTTAAATTACAGTAAAAGGCTTAGTTCTTACTATATTTAGTACTCAAAACAAAAAAAAAACTCAAAAGATTTCTTAGATGATTACTTTAAATTACAGTAAATGGCTTAATTCTTACTGTATTTAGTATAAATGTTTGCTACACCTTTTTAGTAGGTGTATTATTTCTATAACGTGAAAATGTATTCAACTCGGACCTACGACGAATTGAATATACATTTAATATAACAGTTAGATGTTAATAGAATATAATATATCTTTTTACGTTGGTTACAGTATAGACTACATTTCATTTCATTTCATTTATTTATTTCATTCAAATACAATATTCGATTACAAAGCAAATAAATATTAATCTCTCTAGCTTAAAAGCTGATTGAGAGATCAGCTAATCACGTAAGTTATAACAAGACCTTCGATCCACTAACAAGCTATAAAATCCTTTGCAGTCCACTAGTTATTGCAATAAATAGTTAAACAATTATATTCAAAATATTAGCCTAAGCCTAAGATTCTTTTTCAGTGACATATTATTCTTTTAGCTTCAATAACTCCGGCGTTTATTTATAGTAATGACAAAAAAAAATAAATTAGGAACTTTCATAATAACCATGACAAAAACAATAAGCAAAGTAAGATTTTTTCTTATAGTCTGTTAGTAATCCTCTTAAAATTACAGCTCATAAAATTACTTATAGCGTCGAATTCAATAATCTCAATCAGTACAAGTATTTCAGCATATTTCTTGAAAAAAATTTAAAATTAGTCGAACATTCTCCCATGAGATAGAGGGTTTGATTTTAAAGCTCCTAGGTTAATGTAATATTTTTGCAGGATTAGTGATGTTTTTAAATTAAAACAGCTCATAAAATTACCTATAAATAGCGTAGTATTCAATACTCTTAGTCAGTACAAGTTTTTTTTTAAATACGCATATTTAACAAATTTGAAAATTAATCAAATATTCTCCCATGAGATAGAGGGTTTGATTTTAAAGCTCCTAGGTTAATGTAATATTTTTGCTTTCCCAAAACACCGCTCCCCCCGAGCTCATTACTACATCATTTCCCCTGAGCTGTGGCGGAGTTTCCGACTTACGCCCCTTCAAACACGAAACCACAATCTTCTTGTATGCTTGAACATCGCCTAATCTTGTAAAACTAAAAATCTGCCTCGAAATAAATTTATCGCCCACGAACGTAAATTAAAACCAGGTTACAAAAATTTAATCATTTATATTTATTATATTTAATGTATATTTTATTATATTAAATGATTTATATTTACTATATTTATATTTAACTTATTATTTTTAATTTAATTTATTATAATATAATTATTTATTTTTATTTAATGATTTTTATTTGTAAAAGTTAGGTAATTTTTACAATGAACCCCGTCAACTGAGATAATTTATATTGTTTATTATATTTAACAACTCCTAAATAATTTAAATATTTAACTAGATCAAATTAAGCTAACTCTCCTACAAGATTGATTTTAAGATTGACGATATATTCTGTAAATTTTACTCCATCTGGAAGTATGTTTATTTTTTGCCGAGGGTTGGAATTTCACACGTGATTTAAGACAGTGACTGGTAAATCATCAATTTGATAAAGATGAAAAACAATCTGAAATAAACGCAAAAAAAATTCGAGAAAAGTACGTTGTTATTTTACGTTTATTCAACGTAAGCATAAAGCCAGTTTCATAAAGCCAGTCTTTCACTTCACACTTCAAATCGAAGTATAGTAAGTCTCTTCCTCGACTCATGCGTATTTGAAATTTCACTCTGATTGGCTTTTTCGAATAAAATCTGCCTCGTATAATTTATGAATATCTTGAATGTATACTGTCCTGATCGCCATATTTTAATAGTTTTTATATTTATTTTTCCAAATGTTACTCATTTTTCCTACTAAACCCAGGATTTAACATTGTTCAAATTGTCCTCTTTTTTGCTTTATTTCTAGAATTGTTCGATTTCAGTTGTAAACATCAATTTGCCCTAACCATTTTTGTCCTACTTAGTAACTTCCTCTCAAATTAAAATATTACTGGTTTTCATGCTTTTTTCATTCTCATATAACTTTTTTATTGCTGATATTCTTTGTATTTTGTTATTCTACACTTTTTAATTAAATTTTCCTTAAGATTGGAAAAGATATTTAAAGTTCAGTAATTATATTTTGGTTTTATTGTTTGATGTCTATTTACTACCTGAACTGGTCTTTCAGAATAAATTGTTATTATTGTCAATATTGTTAGTGACTTTGTTGGTGCTTTTCATCGGTTTTTATTCATCTTGTTATTTTTTTTTCTTGGACTAGGTTACCTTTCAGTGTTTATTAATATTGTTAGAATTTATGAATATTTGTATTGTTGTTAGAATATACTGTGTTTATTATGGTCTTATAATAAACTAGCTCAAAGTTGATGGTATTCTTCGTAACTTATTATCTGTAAAATTGTGATTTGCCGTAGATAAATATAGATTGATTTAATATGTTATTATTTTTCAGTTAATTACTCTACTATCCTTAGACCATATTACATACTGAGTGGGAATAAATCTGTACAATATAATTTAAATAAATACTTCATATTTATTTATATCGTTTTATTGTTTCTAGTTATTGAATAAATCGAATATAATCAGGAGATGCATCAAATAATTAGTTATGGTCATTCTTTTGGCCAAATTTGCCATTACCAATCACTCTTGTACTGTGACACTTTCCCAAGAGTGATTTTTTTAATTAAACCTGCTTTTACCCAACTTTAAAGGCAAGTTCTGGTAAAGGACGAGGAGCGGGTTTTTGCGTGTTGCAAGTTATTAAACTCGAGGGGCAACTTTTAGTGTGGACCACTCGCTCGTCATTGCTCCCTCTCCCATCTTTTTACCTGTTTGTATCCCACAGAATTTAATATTAAAGTTGCTTTTGTATCTATTAAAAAAAAAATAATAAAACAATACATCTCCGTATCACTCTGTTATTTGTGAAGACTTAGACCACCATCAGATTTTTAAAGCGTAATATATTTATTTAACAAGATAAACGTTAAATTGTAGCTATTTTCACCGGTAGACAACAGGTTATGACTCAAATACACCCTTGTAGCAGACCTACATACTCAACGAATTTCAAATGCTTAAATAAATCATTTAGACGGAGCCTTAAATTAATTAAAACTTACTGAAATCCTTCAATGAGCATACAACAGTTTTTTCCATACGAATATCATAGAAAATGAGTATGCAGGTTTGCTGCCAAGGAAATTTGAAACTGAGATATTTTTTGGAATCATCCAGTAGATATCAACAAGATGAAGTTGATACCATATACCATGTTTTATTCAGATATGTTGACAAATAAGGGCGATGTAGAATTTCATTTATTTCTCTGAAGGTTAACATTGGGACAACGTACTGAGTTTCTACGAGTAAATTTTAATTCCTAGCTTAGTAATACACCAGGTAACATTTCATAGGAAGGCATTTTTAAAATACAAGCTACAAAAATAAATAAAAGAATGTTATATTATATTAAACACAATGATATTAACTCAAAAGTATTTAAATTTTATAGGCGAATTGAAGATTTAATATTCATTAGGGTGTAAAATTCCGAATTGGGTAGGGGGGAATTTACGTTCACAGCATCTTGAGAAGAATCTCCTTGACGCTTTAGGAAGTAATGATGGTTTATAATAGCAGAGTTGGCCTTAAAAAAACCTAAGGAGTCAAAAGTTTAATTAAATCTCCTTTATAATGATGTATATACTGATAAAAGCGAACCCCGTGTGCCGCCTGCAGTAAACATTCAAGTTTCGAACATCCACCTTATCAGTTCAGCTCATCTTCCCTTTAGGTCCTTCCCTTATCGTAGACATTTTATTCTTCGACATAGCCCTTAGGACCCAGTATTAGTTGCAATTGCAAATGATATTCTTTTTCATTTATTATGTTCATGTTGAAGCTAAAAATATTTTTGAAATCTTTTAATAATACACAATAACATAGATATTATGTGACAAGTTTCATTGAAACAATTAAAATTGATGTACGAATAAAATATAACTCAAATATCCTGCATTCGTTTATTTTATATTGATTTTAATATTTGAATAATGGATTAATAATATCATAAACAGTACGTGCACTATGTTATGCAGGTTTTATTGTAGTATTATGTATACTTGTGCAGAAATAAATATGGTTTATTGAATGCTGTTTAATAAAATTAAGTTTTTCGAGTGCGTTAAAGAGTAGAAAACTTTCAACTATTGGTTAGTTACAAGATTATAAGGTGTTGAAATGAAAGATTTGTCATTGAAATATGTTTTAAAACGTTTCTGTACTAAAACAATATATTACTCCAAGAGGATTTAACAAGAATCGAGCTGTAAGAATGTCGGTCACAGAAACTTGCTTGTAAGAAGAAATTAGTAAATATTTTATTTCTGATGAAAAACCTATTAATTAGTCATCAGTACAAACGTAAGCTAAAAGCTTATCATATTTGTAATTTCCTGAACATTTTGTATTTAAAGTGTAGTCAGCATTTAAACTACAAATTCAGTTATCAACTATCTCAATCACCAATCACAAACAAACTTTTAATTTTTTATACTTTATGAATACTTTGAATGGTTGGATGTGGATTTGAGAACGAACGTTCTGTTCAATTGAAATCCAACCGAGACCTGCCTGTTGTAGTTGAACATGTGTCGTAGACAACTCCTCTGCTACTTCTGTCCATGTGAATGTAAGTCAACGACTTTGCTTGTTATTTCTCATCTTTACTTATAACTCGGGTTTAAATTGCTCAACACAATCCCAACCAGTTAAAACCGCATTATTAAAACTCATTTCCAATTACTCAATCGCTTCATTTTTAATAAATGAACCAAGACAAATTTTTTAGTTACGAAGCTAACAACCCTCAGGTTAAAAATTTAATCAAAGAAAATAAACAACGAGTGTGGTGATTGATTTGTTGTTGTTAGGGAAATGATTGACTGAATCCGTCATCTGATTAGAGTAAATAAAATTTAAACAGCTGATCGATCTTTCAGTCAGCTGATCAGTGTTAATAAACTTATCACAGCTGATTGATGCTGCTTACCAGCAGTGGCTTTACATAATAATAGCTGATGTTGACACGATCTCGTTTAAAAAGGGTTTCTCCTTTATTTATGAACGAATTTTTCTATTCGATATCATTTAATTTTTATCGTACTTTCTAAAAAAAATATATTAGCTTTAAGTTGTTCATTAACGGAGTTATTGAGTTATATTTACGTTTTATGTATTTAAGAATAAGCCACTTTTAACGTGAATTTCTTAAGCCTTAAGGTTAAAAAGCTGCATACCAAGTCTCACAATGTTACATCAAACTGTTTTTAAACCAAAAATTACGCTGTGTAAAAAATTAAAATAACGACTGCACGAGTAAATTTTGAGATTTCGGAATTATGAATACGATGTTTTTACGTGTCTATGATTTAGGAACAATACCCAAAAGTATTGGTAGTGTTCCGGGGGACACCCTGTATATTTGACATGACTCCCAAAAGACCCAGACTGGTTTAATAACTTTTCAACTCAATATTATAGGTTCAGATATTTCGCACACGAGTTCTGACAAAAAAGCACTTTATTTTCTGTGTATATCATATCAGCCACTGCACCCAAATGCGATTTTAGGGGGGATCTCTCAAATTTTCAAATACAAACCCCTATTCAGTGACACTGTGAAGGGATTAGAAACGAAATGCTGCAAACCTGAGCTCAATGACTTAACCCAAAGTTTGATATAAATGTAAACATATATGACTACGTATATAAATAAATATTTACATCAATTATCAATACATGTATCAATATATTACTCATACATATATATATAAGACTCGTGACACATATGTACACAGAAAAAAATAGATTTGTTGGATCAACAAAACCCGAGCAAAAAGCATTTGCCGATATGCAACCTGCAAATGTTTTTGTTCGGTTCACCAATGTCATTTTTTGGTTGAAACACATTGGCTGGGATAGCAAATTTATTTTTTAGGAATAACATAATATTGGTGATTATAGCAAACAAAATTAGTGTTGAAATAGCAAATGTATGGAACATTTTACTGGAAATACCATTGTGTTTGTTATAATAAAGTGCACATTGGTATTTATAATAAATGTGTTTTTAACGAAGTAATACTAGTACATCCAACAAAATATTTTTGGTGATTCTGAAAAACCATTTGTTATATCAGCAAATAAAGTGGTAAAAATCGCTCAACAAATGTGGTTTTGTTTCACAAATGTATTTTTTTCTGTGTATGTATATGTATATCTTATGTACATGTTTACTAAGAGTACATGCTGTACAAATAAAATTATAAATAATCTATGTAAAAAAGAGCAATCGGTAAGAGTCAATCACGGGAATGAAACAAGCAGAGTTATTGTGCCAATGAATGCATCGCGCTGTGGAAGAATCTCCAATTATTTAACGGATCGGTTGAAAATCAGTGAATGATTTTGGGTTTCATGGGACTCAAGTGTTAGTAATGAAATTGACATTTACGGCGCGGTGAAGAATCGGTATTGGAATGGACTAACCCATATTCATTTTAAACTCTAAACAGTTACATAAAAGTTGTCTTGGCTAAATGTTAGTCAATAACATTATTTAGAACTTAAGGATTTGGTACTTTTTATACATGTTTAGGCAAGCGATCAGGTTTCCCTTTCTATGCAATTTTACTGGATGTATTTATTTTTAATACTATGTCTTGAAATAGGAAGTAAAGTTTTAGGCATTTAGCCTTAATATTGTGGTGCCAAATCTTAGCCCAGTAAGAGTAATATTCGGTTCATATTTTACACAGTACCTGGGACCTGGATCTAAAACTGGAGCTAATGAGTAGCTTTTTGGCCTTACTGAAGGCCTAATTTTTAACTTCAAGCAAGGAGAGAGTCTTTGCAAAGAGAGACTTTGCTACCTCTGCAGCAAAAACAAAATAAGGCGTTCTATTAATTTAGGTTTCTATGCTAGATCTATGCTACGTGCGATTGCAAGACGTTTTAGAGCGGAATTTGCTCTCCAACTCATTTCGCACGAGTAGAGGCGGGAGCAGACCTAGCCCTACGTTTTCCTTGTGCCATGATAATAATTATACTCAAGTACTCCTACAATAATTTGTCGCTTAACAACAGCTTAACTGATTAACACATTAACCTGATCAATTATTTAGTATAATTTTTACTAAGGGGCTAACTGCACAAGAAATTACAGGCTTATAGTATAAGCAAAATATAATTCCATATTAGTTGCACAATTTGAAGATATAATTTTGCAGCTCAAAATTACAATTCAACAAGTTTTAGGTAGTTTTTTTATAGGTTCTCTTAAATATTGATTGAGTTAGTTGTCGTAATTATCAGTGAACTGTCAATGCTCTTGATGAAATGGCGTTTTTTTTAAACAATATGAAAGGTATTACAACCAAACCTCTTTCACACTTCTATGGGTTCGATGGGGATCAGATTCTGCTCTCTGGCGAGTTTCTTGTGTACGATTTCGTAATAGTAGTTTATGCAACGATTGTATTATGATGTCTTTAAGCCACGAGTGAGATGTAAGCTAGAACACTCGCTTCGCTCGTGTTCTAAATATCTCACGAGCGGCTTAAAGGCATAATACAGTCGCTGCATACACTACTTTATCTATGACCACCAATATACGACAAAATTTTCCCCGAAGTAAAACAAAACTCATGACTTTTACTAATGATGCATTAGGTCAACTCAAATTTGAGGTTAGGCACATAAGCAGACTTAACCATGAATCGTTGTGGAACAATCAGCTCATGGGATAAGACAACTCAAACATGAATCATAATGCAACAATCAGCTGATGTGCGAATTGCGTAATTGTCATTATGACACTACTTTCGTCAAATGCCACGCTCTCATTGGTGTAGAACCTGTATCATAAAGTGACACCAGTTGCATAATATTAACTTTATGCAACTGGTTTGTATTTGGTTTAATAATGGACCTCATTATGACATTAGTTGTAATATCGTTATTGGTGATTATTGCAATAGTCGTAGATAAAAGACATTGGGAGAACCCTTTCTCGGGATTTTTTCACATGTACATTTTGGGCTTTCCACTATTATTACTTATGAGACCTTTTCAAACAAATTGAAGAATCATTAAACACACATCATGTAGCATACCTTTTTCGGAAAGCTTGTTGGCCACATATTTAGGCCTAATTAGTTGCTAGTATCGTTTGCATTTAAAATGATCTTATTTTGTATTCTATTGTTTTCCCACGCTATTTTTCGCCAAAGCTAATTAAAGGCAATGAATCTAGCTTGTTATTGTTTGTGAATTCATCCAATTACGAGATAAAAGAGCGTACTCCTAGTTGCTTGAAATTACAGAAATTTTTATTTCATGTATTTCAGCCTGAAACCTATGAAATAAAAAATTTCTTGGTTTGATTATGAGACAGTACAGTTTTAGTGGACGACGCAACGGTGCTATGACTGTGGCCCGTATCGCGAAGATATCAACAAAGTGGAGCTCGGAAATGAAATTGCGAGAGGGCAGGAATATTGTTGACGGTGACATCAAAAGATATCTCCATTGCGATAAGGCCTGGGACGGACATTCCGAGATTTCGGTGGGGTTAATGCTCTCATTTACACGCATTTTTTAGAAATGAATATTTTTTATCTAGTGAACTATATAGGTTTATTTTCAAGGTTCTATGTAAATACTTCTTTCAAAAGGTACATTTTACTTTCAAGGTTCTATGTAAATACTTCTTCCAAAAGGTATATTTTATAATGTAGGTCAAGTCGACACAAGGTTTAACCTAGGAAATATTCCGTTTGCCTTTAAACGTGTCACACTTGAATAATATACCAAAATTCAGGATAAATATGAAGCGAGCTCTAATGGCAATTAAACAAAAACCGGGTACTTCTTCTGGTTTTTATTAAAAACTCAAGAACCGTTGGTCGTAGAAGAAAATGCCAGTGTAAAAAAAATATTAAATTTGCTACAAAAATGATAATAAACATATTTCTTGTATTTCTAACTGCTACTTAGGTTCCCTAAGTTCTTTTAAACAAGTGTGTAAAGTTTCAAAACAAACATAATTTTTTCCAGGCTGGGGAAATTTTTTAGGTTTTTGACTGGAATACGTACATCTGTAAATGTAAGTAGAATATTTTTGAAATTTTAGGAACACGTGTTCCTATTACAGCTGCACGTGTAAATATTACAGCTTTATTAAGGAAAAAGTATAATTAGTTTCTGTACTTTATTCCTTATTAAGACCTCTTACTCCTCCTCTCTAATAAACTCCATCTATTTTGTGTCATTTTCAGAAAATCTTTTATTGAGGTTTTTTTCTTACAAAATTTAAAGTTTATAAAAGGTAAATGTTTCAAGTTTATGTATAATGGAAGGTGAAACTGAATTATGTTTGTTAACATTTCCCTTTATGAGTTAGCAGGGGTAGTATTTTGTTTTTGCTCGATGAAGTAGTTCGTAATTATTCTTCCTTTGAAAAAGTGAAAATCAGTAATTGTAAAATACATTACTCTAGCATATACTTATAAAATTAAATGATCCGTGATATGTACTGAAACCTTCAATTTTACTTACTTATTTAATGTTATTACAAATACAGATTAAAATCATAAAAATGAAAAATGAGTCAATGGTTTATCTAGAACGAAATGTTCGGTTTATATACTATCAAACCGTTTTATAGCTGCAATTCAAGATATCTTGAAATGTTTATGCAATATTCTTGAAAAAGTTTTAAGCCACCCGCTTTAATGTTGCAACAGGTGTGGCCAATTAAAGTAGTCTTAATTATATGCAAGTCTGTCTTTTGAGCGCTACATTGAAACATTAATTACTTAATTTCACTTTAAAGCTAAATACAACTAATTGTTTTCTCTTATCATGAAAAGGACTGGAATACAAGCCTTGTTCAGTAATGATAGGTATAACGTACAATTATGTATTATAAAAATTGTACGGAAGAATGGTTTTTCCAACATCCCCCTCGCCCCACTACTAGAATGTTCAGTAATGATAGGTATAATTTACAATTGTATATTATAAAAACTGTACGAAATAATGGTTTTTCCAACATTCCTCTCTCCCAACTACTGGAAAATTATACGATTGGTTTTGTCAAATTTCTTCTTAGGTTGACCTTAATTCCCCCAATTTCGATCGTTTCATTTATATTACCTTCAATGAGCGATGGTAAGCGCCTATATTAGAATGACCTTCGTTTTTCTAAGCTTGGTCCCAAGGTCCAATAAATATCTATCCTGGTTTTATTTTCCAAAGTTTGACACCTGTAATGTTAGAGGCTTGCCCTCCTTAAGCAATGTTCACCGCCTGCAATGAGTTCGTTTTTCAATTTCCCTAGCTTGGGTCAAGGTATTTTTGAACTTGACCGGACGTCAGTCGGCTCGCGCGATGACCGTGAACTTTGAACTTGACCGGCCGCAAGTCAGTACGCGCGATGACCTTGAACTTTGAACTTGACCGGCCGCCAGTCAGTACGCGCGATGACCTTGAACTTTGAACTTGACCGGCCGTCAGTCAGTGCGTGCGATGATCTTGAACTTTGAACTTGACCGGCCGCCAGTCAGTACGCACGATGACCTTGAACTTTGAACTGGACCGGCCGTCAGTCAGTTTGCGCGATGACCTTGAACTTTGAACTTGACCGGCCGTCAGTCAGTACGCGCGATGACCTTCAATTTTGGAATTGGCCGGCCGTCAGTCAGTACGTGCGATGACCTTGAACTTTGGACTTGGCCGGCTGTCAGTCAGTACGCGCGATGACCTTCAATTTTGGAATTGGCCGGCCGTCAGTCAGTACGCGCGATGACCTTGAACTTTGAACTTGACCGGCCGCCAGTCAGTACGCGCGATGACCTTGAACTTTGAACTTGACCGGCCGTCAGTCAGTACGCGCGATGACGTTGAAATTTGGACTTGGCCGGCCGTCAGTCAGTACGTGCGATGACCTTGAACTTTGAACTTGACCGGCCGCCAGTCAGTACGCGCGATGACCTTGAACTTTGGACTTGGCCGGCCGTCAGTCAGTACGCGCGATGACCTTGAACTTTGGACTTGGCCGGCCGTCAGTCAGTACGCGCGATGACCTTCAATTTTGGAATTGGCCGGCCGTCAGTCAGTACGCGCGATGACCTTCAATTTTGAACTTGACCGGCCGTCAGTCAGTACGCGCGATGACCTTCAATTTTGGAATTGGCCGGCCGTCAGTCAGTACGCGCGATGACCTTGAACTTTGAACTTGACCGGCCGCCAGTCAGTACGCGCGATGACCTTGAACTTTGAACTTGACCGGCCGTCAGTCAGTACGCGCGATGACGTTGAACTTTGGACTTGGCCGGCCGTCAGTCAGTACGTGCGATGACCTTGAACTTTGAACTTGACCGGCCGCCAGTCAGTACGCGCGATGACCTTGAACTTTGGACTTGGCCGGCCGTCAGTCAGTACGCGCGATGACCTTGAACTTTGGACTTGGCCGGCCGTCAGTCAGTACGTGCGATGACCTTGAACTTTGGACTTGGCCGGCTGTCAGTCAGTACGCGCGATGACCTTGAACTTTGGACTTGGCCGGCCGTCAGTCAGTACGCGTGATGACCTTGAACTTTGAACTTGACCGGTTGGCGGTCGTTACAAGCGGCAGGGTGGCCGATGCGCGCGCACTTTGTTAATGTATTTATTTCTTAATTAATTTAGAAAGTAGGTCTACCCATTTGTGAATTTTAGTCTCCATCGTTTAGTGCTCTTTGGGCACTAAAACCAATTTCTTTAGTTTCTTTGAAATCGTTCAACAGTAGCTGCTTTAGTCGTTGAATAGGTTTGGTAATGATTAATATTTAATTCGTTCATTAGTACTTTAAAATGTTTATTAAAAATTATTTCGCGTCATCAGATTAAACATTTTTTACTTTTGCAGTAGAATTATTTTTATCGCCTCCGTTACAACTAGCCCTGTTCTATTTTTGATAGGAACTGCATAAGCCTTTTTAGACAGACGTGTAGATAAAAGTTAAGTTACAATTAAACCAGAATTTTCCGTAAAATATTTTTGCAAATCAATAAGATAAACTTGTAAAGTTTCATTGATACCTATTAGTTTAAATAATCTTATTGGAAATTTTTTCTAGCTGGCTTATTCAATTCATAGGCAAAAACTCTTTTGCTCATTTTTATTTTTTGATTAATTTTTCGTCCTCGCTTCTTCTATAAACATAATTTGATGGCAGATATGGTTCCCTGTCAATCGTTCTTAAATTACTTAAAACTGAATGGATCAGCAACCAATACTTTCGGGTTGTATACTATTCATTTAAAAACTTTATCTTTAAACTTAAACTGATTATTCTGTTCCTCATACTTTACCATTCGTCCCATTACGGCTGCAGGTACATGGTGATTGTCCCGGTGACATATTAGATATATTTTTTTATTCTTTGCATCGTATTTAGGACCTGACTTACGTTAACACAGTTAGTTAACAATTTACCTGGTTTTGTATTACAAACCATCCTTTTTTTACCATCCCATTCATCATTTTTTTATTCTAAAGATTAATATTTTTTCATTACCTTGTACTAAGGTATTATTTTTTTCTTGTAACAACTTGTTTTAAAAATTGAACTTCATTCAAAATTTCAGCTTTGGCTACATTTGTAAATTTATTATTTTTAGCCTCTTATGACCTTGTTTAAAACTATTTTCATCCCTAATTAAAACTTTAACTAGGCCTAATGCGATTCGGTTCCTCTGATTTTTCTGCTTCACCTAAATTGCATATTTAATTCTTATTTTCATTTCAAACATTATCCTTTAGCTCTAAGAATTCATATTTATTATTACCCTGTAAAACCCTTTACCTTCACGCAATAAGACTTGTGATAATGCTGGTACTTCGGTCAGTTTCTCAGCTTCTTTTACTTGGTACTTTTTTAATGTTTAGCGTCCGTCCCACTTACAATTTTGTGTTTCTAAAAAATCATATTTATTATCTATCTGTTAAAAAATACCATTTTCCGTGTTAATGTCTGTTCCACTATGGCTACGTCACCTGGTTTATCTCCCCTCTATAAGTGAGATATGTTGTGTTTCTTAATATTCCATCTAATATCATCACTTATTTCTAAAAATTCATATTTACGTTTACCTTGAACAAAAGAATCACCTTTTTCTTATTCAATTAACCTTTTTCTTGATAAAGACTGTCCCACCGATGAGATATCGTTGGGTTGGCTACCGTTTTTTACTTAAATAATTCTATGATTTAAACCATTACAGTATTTAGGTGATAAAATTCATACATAAACTTGTTTTATTAAAAAAAAATTGTTATGTTTTTTCAGAATTATATATTATTATTGATTTAATAAATGAATCGACTTTCACGTAATTCTTCTACAATTGAATAAATTTCTTTACTTCCACCTGTATTTCCAGCTTCAATAGATAACCAAAGTAATCTTATTCGATCCACAAGCTCATTAGGATCATTCCAATAATTATAAACAATTATATATACGGTAACCTCCCTTAATCCCTCACCAGATGCAATTTTGGTGAATAGAGGTTTAATTACATTTGTATATTTATGATATATGTCACTCGATATTGCTGCGTCGGTCTGGTAACCTTTTAAATGACCATTTGTAAGTTCTAATATTTCTTTTTAGGTTTGTAAATCACACTGTGTATATTCTTTAGGCTCCTTGAGAGTTAACAGTTCCCGAAGACCTTTTGTACCTTTGAATATTTGATCTCCTATCGTTATATCGTCATTGCAATTTCAACTTCTTTGTCCACGGTGTACAATTTATTTCCTTCTTGCCTAATACCATATATAGTATCTGTTATACTACGTTTATTAAGATAATTTCCTAAATATTTGGGACGCAAACAGGCCAAAATCTAATTCTCACAGTGTGGGTGGTATCTGCATTGGGAATCCTTGTCTGCCTGTAAATTTAGTAATGTTTTTTGTTTTAAATTAATATTATTTTAGATTTAATGAGCTCTACTTATTTTAAGTATAGATTAATTTGTTGACCGATAGTATTGTTATTTTAAATCTTGTATCATACTATCAACGATGGAGAAATGCATGTAATATATATTTTCTCCTCACATAAAAAATTACAATATCGAACGTTATTCGTCACAGTGCATCAGTTATTCCAGTTTCGTTATTTCACTATAACAACAAATCAGCTGTTAGTGCCCGCAACTCTTGAGTTACAGCATTATCACATGTCTGTGTGAGAATTCGAAGGCGTCCGATGATTGATTTTATCGTCAATGTTATTCTTATAAGACAACATCGTTATGTCTCTCAACGAAAGACAATGTATTAATTTACTCCCTCTTCAAAATGAGTAAAAATGACTATCGTAGCAGGCAGGGGAACAATTTTAAACTTCTCTACACTATTTGAATTCTAGTATGTTTAACGAGTATAAGAGCAGTACAATGCCTTATTTAGTTTAACCATACTGTCCGCAGGATAACTAATATCTATGAAAGCTGGGATTAAATAACGTAATCCTTAAGGTATGTAAAATAGTAATCAAAATATGCAAATTAAAGTATTACTTAAAAACGAATAGTTAAATATTCGTAATATATTGGCTGAATGTTGTGCTTGGCTGAGAAATAGCATCCTTCTCTATCGCAATTCATGCTGCTTCTTTTATTAATCTTGTTTTCCATTTTTTTTCTTCTTTGTATTTTACTTTAGCTGCTGACCAGTTTTTGAAAGAAAAAAACAGCTTACACAGCTTACAGCAGCTTAAGCTGATGACCAGTTAAAGAAACATGTTCACTGAGCTTTGGACTATTTTCTTGTTTTTTGTTTATACTTTTCTTGTGCTCATCTAGTATTGTTCTCAGTGATCTTGAGGGTTGTCCTTAGTAATTTTTTTTACATTCGCACGGAATTTTTGTGACGACGTTCTTTGTTTGTTGGTCTTCATTATTACGTTTAATCCGTGTCAGTCTACCTTTGAATATAGTATAAGAATATAAATAAGAATATAGTAACATTTGTTGAAAAAACTGTCATTATTCAAAATTCACCATTGATTTTTTTTATTTTTTCAGATTTTTCTATTAAGTAAGGAATAGAAACAGTAAAAATTGGGCGTTGGTCGGTTTTATATTACAATATACTTTAATACTATATACAATTATATATATATATAATATTATATTATTATAATATCACTATACTACTCATCAGTACTATAGTGATAAGTAGCCAAAAATCAAGTAATAATAACGCCATCAAGAAAAATTAATACTGTGAAGAGTTAATACTGAAACTATTATAATCTCAGTGTGAGATGTTAAAACGGAGCGGTGTGTGACAGTAAGGTTTATCTTGCTCCACCTCCGCTCGGCTTGACCAGTGTATGACTGTTATCAGGTCACTGTGCCCTTTGATAATCACCTCCCCCTTCTAGGACACTCCCCTGGGATTGCCTTTTCAAACACTCTTTTTAGCATAATGGTGCAAAGTTTTCTTCATCTCTCTCTAGCTAACGGGATATGATGAATTAGCAATGATGAATAACAAAAATTATTCTTGCAGTTTATGAAACTTACATGAGATTGAAACTGTGTTTCACATTGTAGCTGTATGTCCATCTTAGCAAATATCAGAAAGCGCTGGTTTGGCAAAATATATTTGAACTTGGAGGAATTTAACGAATGTTTGAACTGGAAAAATTGGTTAAAACTGGGCAAATTTATGAAAGAGGCGTGGAAGGAGAGGTTGCAGTAGGTTAAAAAATGTAATTACGAATAGGAAACAAATTTAAAAATATATTGGGGTTTGTTATTTATTTATTTTGTGTTAAAGACAAATATCAAAAGTAATTGAATAAATAAACAGCTGGATGTATGGGTGAATATACGAAGCAATATCAAACAGGTACAAACGTAAAAAATATACCAAACAAATACATTAGTAAATATGATATACAATAGAATATGTTAAACATAATAATGTCCCATAAATAAGGTATAAAATCATATGTTTTTTTTTATTTAAATGAGATAAAATCAGTTCTACATCGTCATTTACAAATTTATCAACAGTGTAAAATTTCTCGTTATAGAGGTAATGTTTGAAACTATCTTGTATTGTTTTATAAATAAATATGTATATAACGTTTATTTACATTTTCAGGAACTTTGTGTAATCTGTGTTAAATTTGGACTCTTCAATAGACTATTTCGGAATGGCCAACCGAACAGACGGTCTTAAGACCATTGTTCTAAAAGTGTAAGTATTTATGTAGACTATTGATTCCTTTGATTGTAAAATACAACACTTTTTTCATTCATTCATTCATTCATTCATTCACTAGATACTGAAACTACAATAATCTCAGTGTGAGATGTTAGAACGGAGCGGTGTGTGACAGTAAGGTTTATCTTGCTCCACCTCCGCTCGGCTTGACCAGTGTATGACTGTTATCAGGTCACTGTGCCCTTTGATAATCACTCCCCCTTCTAGGACACTCACCTGGGATTGCCTTTTCAAACACTCTTTTTAGCATAATGGTGCAAAGTATTCTTCATCTCTCGGCTAAACTGTAGAATCCGTCCCCACCGTGAAAATTGATGTTTTCTGATTTGATATAATTTATCGAAAACTTTAATAAACATGTTTTATTCTTGTTATTAATGTGTAACTTATCGTAAATAAATTGTGTATGTGATTATTTCGAAAACGTCGATTACAGTAATTATTAATATCCAATTAGAATCAGAGAAACTGACTACCCATAGTTTGTTCAAGGAATTGAAAGATTTGATTTGCTAACTTGCTTGGTTTTATATGAGGAATTGCGGTGAATCTAGGAGTGAAAAGTGACAGTAGTGATGGATATATTTAGTAGTGTAACCAACGTGTATGAAAAACGTAAAAATCACTGAGAAAAGGCACATGGTCCGAACATTCCAAAATGTAATTGGAAGCTAACTTATGAACATGGAGCCATACGTATACTCAATTGCAGGTAGCACGAATACTTTTAGTAAAGCACGACGCTGACAACGATTAACAGTGAATCAAATGCAAGGTGGCGAACGATGTGAAATTAGTTTTAAGTCGTCTTGTTAGTTAAAAGTATAGTTGGGTTATGATATTTTGATAACGTTAGAATAATAGGTTTTATTCACATTGTGTGACTGTTAGATTTCATTACGTTTGTTAAAATTATAGTTGAGTTATGAACTACTGATTAGTGATGTCTCAATTGCGATACCGAAACGTTATCGTGATTACATAATCGCGATAGTAAATATCGAAAAACATCGATTTTTAAAATCGATTTTAACGATGGAGACGGATTCTAAAGGTTCGCCCATCTCCCTCTAGCCAACGAGAGATGATGAATAATCTATCCACGTTAACCATTCTTGTTCGGTGCGCTATAAAAGTTTCTTATTGTAAAAAGGGCACGTTCTGTAATAAATTGACTGCACCAGTATTGCTTTAATATCAGTACATTGCACTTAAAAACAATTCGTCAAATTAAGTTAAGGTAAATTAAAAAAAACTACTTTGAACGGCTTGGACCAGTTTAGGGTAATGTTAGAAGGTTTGTTGACATATTTATATATATAACATACATATTTAACATATAAAACAAAGGTAGGCCTATTTGATTTATCGAGACTTTTAGTTTAAGTGGGTCAAGGCCTGATTTATGACACTTTTCTAGCAAAATCGTTAGTATCACCAACACGTAAATCAAGTAACTTCTTTCTAAAAACATTATTAAAGTTTATTAAAAAACGGTTGACTAACCGAATGACTGACCGACTGGCTGACTGACTGGTCAAAGTTTTTCAAAAACTAGTTTTTCAAACTAAGGCCTAGGTCCATGAAACTTTGCACAAATATTCTTTACAGGCTCTAGAGCGCATCTAGATGCGTACAAAGAAAGGATTTTGAAATATTTTCTCTCAAAAGGCGTTGATAGAAATTCAAAATGGCGGCCATTTTTAGCTTTTAAAGCCTTCTCTCTTAAAACCTTCAAGACTTAGGGCCATGAAACTTTGCACAAATATTCTTTAGAGGCTTTAGATATGAACTAAGAAAGGTTTTTAAAATATTTCCTCTTGGACGGATAGAATAGAGTATATTATAAAATTCAAAATAACGACCATATCAGTTTCAAAACTAAGGATGGGAGGCCTAAAGAATATTTTCAGGGGATGTAAAATGTACGAGATCCAATATACTAAAAGAATAAAATGTAAAAATTGTTACAGCCACCTACTGTATATATTTGTCAAATGTCATTTAAGCTCCTTGCGTTGTATGACCCGCCCGAAGTACTATATTGTATTCCCAATTCCCATTTCTGTAAAATGGGTTGTCCGCCTAATAAATAAATAAATACATACTCAAACTATAATCTTAAAACTTATTATGGACACTTCATTTTGAGTATATGTGTATCCACTAGAAACGGAGTTTTAAAAAATCTAAATTTCAGGAGGGTTTGCTTAGGTGATGTTAATTTGAATTCCAAAAAAGTATACTATTACTACAATAATTTCGCCTAATTAATAGCTGTGTGACCCAATCGTAAATGTGAATGGAAATCGGTTTTGGCCAGGGCAATTACCGTCTACCTTTTCTTACAGTTTTTGGTCCATTTTCAAAAACGTGCTAAGTTCAGATTGATGAAAACACACCCTTAGCGACGTTTTTTGCTTTATATCCCGAGATATGTCTCAATCTCTCTATTGGTAAATGGGAGGAAGCTAATTCATACTATTTGCTAATCAAGAGGGAAATATTTTTAGAGGAAACGTAGCACACTCTCTTTTCAATCTAGGGTGGAATTACCAGCCCATGGCCCATAACCCAAATCAGTCCGTTTTCAATTATTTCTAAAAATTGCAAATGGCATGTATTATTTAATTGAAATAAGTCATCCTTTCAGCGGGCGAAGCTGCGGGTTTTACTGACAGTATATATATAAAATCCAAAACGGTTGACTGACTGACTCACTCACTCTCTCACTCACTGGTCACAGTTTTTCAAAAACTACTTGGCACAAATAATCTTTACAGGCTCTAGATGCGGACTGGAACGGATTTTAAAATTGGTTTTCTCAAAAGGCTAAAATAGGGTATATATTATAAAATTCAAATGCGGCTATTTTTAGATCTCAAAGCTTATTTTCTAAGCAATGTAGGGCTCGGGCCATGAAACTTGCTGACATATTTTTATAGGCTCTTGATGCAAACTAGTGAAGGATTATAATTTTTTTTTCTAAAAGGGCTAAATTAAGGCAAATTTAAAAAATCAAAATGACGGTTTTTTCAGTTTAGAGCTATGATTAAGGAAGTATGGATGGAAGGGCTCTAGAATATTTTCAAGAGACAAAAAGATAGAAAATCCAACTAGTAAAAGAATAAAATGTACAAAAATATTATAGTTATCTTCTATTATATATTTGTCAGATACCACATAGGCTAACCACGCTTTGCGAATCACCCGAAGTAATCATACTAGAATTTTAAAACTCTGCATGGACTTTCCATTCCATCATTCCGTTATTTATATGAAATCGGGGTTTTCAGAAATAAAAATTTAGGAGTGTTTATGTGCTGGCCTAGTGCGATTTAAGTCAAAAGTTTAAACAAATATACTATTTCTACCGTAAATTTTCGCCTCTAACAACTAAACGAGGAATCCAGTATTCAATGTGATCGAAATATATTTTGGGTAATTGAGGTTCCTAATTTTTTTGCCAACATATTTTTTAAATTTTGTTTTCTTACAGTTTTTGGTCTATTAATAAACATTCTAAATTCATATGTTACTTTTTGAGTCCGTCCTTTGCGATGTTTATTGTCGTTTACATCAGTTATATATATCACAAACATGCCTTATTATTATGAATCAAACTGGCCAACAGGTTTTAGTGGACAGCGTGATGCAATGAACGTTTTGAGTTCAAACCTCTGAAGTGGATACTCTTTTATTAAAACTATTATAAACCCAATCTTATCAGCTTAATTACAGATTAACTAGTTGATTTCAGTATTCCTATGACTAAACTAAAAAATTAATGTTTTGCACAAATGGTAGCCAATTCATATTATTAGAGGGAAAAAGGAAAATTTATCAGGGAAACCTTTCATCTTCTCATTTCAATCTGGGGTGGAATCTGTATCTGCAACTTTAAGGGTGTAATTAAGCGCTTGACAACGTACTGTTCAGATAAATTATTGAAATCATTAGTCCATTTGGGAATCCATTAAAAGTGCACATTAATTTACAATAATTGAGCCAAACATTTGTTATTCTTTCAGCGAGCGAAGCTGCGGGTGCATCTCCAAGTAAAAATAAAAATTATCTGTCATATAAACTTAGTTTTACCTGTATTTCAGGAATAATATCTACCTACCTATTGAGAGGCTTACAGTAGACACGAATAATTTTTTACATTAAAGCTGACGGACTGATATAACCTAATTGAAAGAAGAAATGAAAGGTAGGATAATTACAAGCATGAAGTAGTAAAGCGTAGAGAGTTAAGCATAAGAAAGTTTTATATGAACGGAATCAGTTATTCCTTAATCACTCAACAACATAGTTACAAAGTTTATTCAACAGCTTTCTCGGAAATGCTTAATTTAAAGCGAATGTATTTACCTTCCTTAAGGACTCTTGAATAAATTTCTCTAGAGTAACTGTAACTTGATACGATTTTTCAATTTATTTAATTGGAAATTTGTCTACAAGTAATTGTAATCCATGATGTCTAGGTAAAAGCCATTTATAAAACCTCTAGGATTTGGATTCTTAAAAATAATTTCTATAAACTATAGTATCCTTTTGTTTTGAACTGCTTGAAACTTTGACTCAGTAATATTATTCGAAGCACAAGTGAACAAGCATTATTTATATATGGCTTTTGTTTGCTTCTACTGTTATTGTTCCAGAGAAACGAGGAAGAAAAACACATTGTTTATTTAAGGAGCTGCTTATAAATTGAATTAAAAGCCGTTACTGACAAAAATTATCAGATATTTGAGATTGCAAATATGAATTACTTTATTGTAAGAGGGGAGGAATGAAAATGATTAAAAGGGTATGAAAAATAAATTTTGTCGTCATCAGTATGAACCGAATCGTTGTATATCATATTACCAAGAATATTTACCTCAGATTAGAATTAAGTAAAGGTTGAATTCATCTTTCATCGCCAGTGGAACACGAACCTGCAAAAAATCATATATGTAACTGCACAGATAAAATATATGTAAGCAATGTAAACAATGCTATGTAAGCAATACATCGTAAATCAAACAACATTTAAATGTGTATATAACGCAGTGGAGAGTTCCTACTCTTTTGTAACAACACGCAGTAAATGAGGAGCGCCGGCATGAATTCGTTGTTTGTAGTGATAACAAACTACTCGGCTGTTCACCTGTGATGGTTACGCTTCTCCATCCTCTCTATTGCTGCAAAATGTTGCGTACGATAGTGTTATAAGACAATTTTCTATCACAGAATTATTTTTCGACGACAGATTAATCATTCGTCAAGTTTCCGAAGCATTAAAATAGAAGAAACAGTTCAATTTTATCACAATCCTCCTTTTGTCGGCGATGAAAAATTATCTGCGAAACCAGTTGTCGTCCTATCCCCACTAAAGAATTTTAAATGATTTACAAACTTGAAAACCTTAAATGTGGCCCGGGTAGGCCGAAAAAGTCAAAGTAAGACGCCCCAAAATCCTCAGTACCACTCGTGAAGAGCAAATTAAAACTGAATAAAAAAGGTATATCACTACTCATCCAGAAGTCAAAAGAGAGGCTGTCGAACGGTTTACTCAGAGTCACCCTCAGGTTCATCGTGAGGCTGTACAACGATATAGCCAGATTTACCCCGATATTCATCGTGAGGCAGTAAAACGGCACAGCCAACGATATCCTGAAGCCTCACGAGAGAGAGTTAAGATATTTTGTCCGAAAATCCAAAGATATCTGAGCTTCGACATTTGAATGCACTGTTAGTTCGCAAAATTTTCAGTCTGGTCCTGTGGCATCTTGGTCGGGAAGTTTACTACATAATATAACTAAATTTTGGCCAAAATCACAAGCCTTTGGGAAGAAATTTTTACTTGTGCCCTAATCGTAACGCTTGGTCATTTGAGCAGGAGAATATCAGGAAATTATGGTGCTGTGGGGCAGGGGCTTACAATTTTCTGAATTTGCGTCATCTTTAGGTGGAAGTTTTATTTTGATCCTCGCTTCCTTGAAAGACCCCGAGTGTATACTCATAGTAATGAGTGTACAGTCATTGTATAATGACTTGTTTGCCCTTGAGGTCTCATGTGGCTACCGCCATCCTAGTGGCCTTTCGTTCTTTAATATCGAAAGAAGGATGTTTCACTAGATTTATGATCTTGGTGCTCCTGGCCAAAAGTTCACTATACTAAATCTAGAGACGTCCAATTCGTTAATCGATCTCGCCTGTATATTGTTAAAGGCGAGGAGTGTTTCAAAATCATCATGGGTAGATCTCTTGATTGGGAAATTATCGGTCAAATACATGAATTCATTAATTTTGAAAATCCTTTCGTTGAACATTATCGACGTTTAGGAGCTTCGCATAAAATTTTATGATTGCTTCAGGTTTAGACCTCTGTATGAAACCTTCAGCTAGAAGCCAACACCTATGCTAATAGGTATAACTTCATTTCTGTATGAAAAAAATTATACAAATTTTGATTTTGCAATTTGTAATTAATAATTTTTATAAATTCTTTTGATGCAGCCTATTTGAGCATTCCTTTCATCACGTAACTCAAACTATAGCATTAAATTTAGATCAATAAAAGTAATCTTTATTCATAAACGAGTGTACATATTTACAAAGAATAGTGATAAAATAAAAACATAAACTAAATGTTCTAGTTTACGTTTTTCATTTACTTGTACCTATTCCGTATTCATAGAAATAAATAAATGTATACAGTACGCCAATTTACAAACGTTTTAGAAGTCTTACTCTGCAAACTTAAATCCTGGTAATTCACAAAGAACTGGCAAGAATTGCTTATAATTATTTTTAATAAACAAGAAACACTGTATGAACTGTTATGCTTTGATTACAATTTTTATTTTTTTCAGCCAATGAAGAAAAATCAAGTAGACCACAAAACTTCCTTCTCGACAATATTTGAGGGCATAACTTTTATCACGCCTTCTATCTTTTGATCTCCCCCCCCCCACCAAGCGGCCATCTCCACTGCCCCTGGGCTCTCGGTATTGTCTTTCAACTTTTTCCAGAATCATTCTTGTCGTTGAATCGCATTTTAAACATGAAACAAGTAAACAGTTCATTTAGAACAATTTCAAACTCAACTTCAGACCGAGCGCCTCATTTTTGTTTGCCATTATGATAAATTAATTTAATTTAAGTAAATGTTTCAAAAAACATTTGTAGAAACGAAATACATATTTAAATTTTATTACGAACAAAAATAGTCACATCCGAATACGTTCTTTTATTTTATGAAATGATACAACGTAGGCATAGGATTAATAATAACAATTAAATATGTCAATATTAAATTAAATTTAGTCAAATAAGAATCAATAGTTCAAAAGCTACGACATCATATAATGTTTCCTTTGTCAATTATCACTTAAAAATATACCAAAATAACAGTATGTTAAACTTAGTTTACTTGAATCCTGACTGATGGTGGATCCAAAAACCAACCACTAGCGTGGTTCGGTAATAAGCTAAGTACTTTCCGATTATTAAATAACTCTAGAAATAGGCAATGAGCGCAATCATTATGAGAAGTATTTTACAACACTCTACATTGCTTCCAAGCTATTATTATGCCATAGTGATGTTTTCAAATCTTTGAAATAAGTTTTAAAAATAATTAAAATCCAAACAAGTAACTGGTTGTTATCCAACTATAGTTAATTCAAAGGTCTGTTTAGCTACAAGCGAAGAAAAAAGTAACAGGAATTAGTCTCATAAAATTCAAGATTGATCTTTAGGTTTAACTGTTAAAAAAAAAAAATTAATATTTCATTTTCTTTGGTTAAGGCCAAATCATACACCACTCGACGGCCTTAAGTCATTTTTATCGCACGATTTCTTTATCTAAATAATGTTATTTTCCTCTGACGACTCCAAATGTTGCAACTAATTATACTTTATGTAGAAATGTAAAACAGTCGTGGTTTGAATGAATGTATTTCGATTAGGAAATGTGATATGCCTTATTTAAGATATGCACTGCACAAACAATATTTTCTTATTCATAAAGATTTTTCCATTCGTGGAAATGATTTTTTGTGTCTGCAATTTATTTTATCGTGTTCTATCTTGCTTGCTAAAAGGTTTTGGATTATTAGTTTGAACGTTTGTTGAATGAAGAAAAGAACAATGTTAAAATAATGTTTATTCTAATAAACCTGGTCAACATTCAGATTCTTAGCTTCATAATTATTACATTTTGAAGTTGATAAACTTACAACTTTGCTTTAATTAGTCCGGTCTTCTCTTTCTATGATATGTAATCTGTGGAGATAATGGTGTTGAATTTGTTCGGCGTAAAATGCTCAAGTCTGCTAGCCAAACAGTAATACACAGGGTGTTTTTTTAAACACAACCCATTTTTAAGATTTAATAATGTAATGAAATGAGTATTGTTTTGTTAATCTTTACATTTTATACAACCTATTATTTATGTTTGATCACATTTAGATTATATTACGTGTTCAAACAATCCGTTATTAAAGTAGTGTTCTCTCCATCAAATTCCCGAACACGTGTTGCAAGGTACCTCTTTGAATTTATTGCATTAAATTTGTTATGTTTTTTTAAGTGCTTAATATCCTGTGAATTGTTTTCGTAGACCTTACTTTTTATGTATCCCCAAAGACATCAAACGTATACTTTACATACATACACACTACATAAATTTACAACATGTACATTTTTACTATATAAATTTATGTATATAGTGGCGTCAAATCCGGGGATCTTCGGGGGTAATAATCCTTCACTTATAAAATAAATATTTGGGTTTCTTTTAAAAAAACACCCTGTACATTACTTGTTTTTATGACACGTTTGTAACATATAAAAGAACTAATATAGATAAAACAGACTTTTATTTTACTGATTAACACATTAAATAGCTCGATCGGTATTCACTAATGCACAGCGAGTCACACACGGTCTCCTGGAGACATATCGAACTTGCTTGTCATTTAGTAATGATCCCTCGGGCAACTTTACCTCACAACTACGTGCAGACTTGTAAAGTATCTGCTCTGACAGAAAGGTTTTAATTAGAACGAACTTTTGAACCGACATTCGTCTTACATTCTGCTAGGCGAAGTTCAGTTTACAATTCAGTGTGGTAGCAGGATAAAATGACATATAGGCTGTCCTGTTTGGAAGTACAGTAGTCGATTTATTATAGTGTACAAAAAAGGTTTTAACTATAGTATAATTCATTGATGTATAGTTTTTCCAGTAGATTTGGATTTACTATAACGAATTCTTAGGAGAGAAACGTTGATTTCGTTTTATAATCATTCAGTTATGCTAAATAGTAAATCTCAACAAAATAAAATATTACAGTTTAACTCTTGACCAGTTATCTTAAGTTAATGAATGTTTTAAATTCTTAGGTAGGCCTACCGGCTTTTTCGGCGATGGATGTTCACTAAATTATCTCGTGAGATAATTTAGGTTTGAAATGTTGTACCATTTTAATGTAATAATTGTATTGGATAACTTTATTGAAAGAAGGAACATGAAAATTTCCGAGGCTACAATGATTCTGCATTTTTTTAAAGAGCTATGTATAAAATTATCGTAGTGCAGGTTATTTTTTCAGCATTCATAGGAGTTAATTAAAGGTTGAAATTATCGATATGGAAATATTAAGTTCAATTTAATTTATCAAGGAGACATCTAAATTAAAAAAAAAAAACAGTCTTTGTGTCAAAAACTGTGTAAAAGGTTTCTTCTTCGCTGGGGAATCAAACTGAAGACTTTGGAATGTCAGTGTTTAGCTTTAACCATTGCGCCAAAGTGTATTCAGTCACTAGGACATAGGTATGATTATCTAGTGCAAAAATAAATTCAAGGAAATTGTCATTTAATGATTATTTACAGCTTAAATTGGTTACTGTATGGTTCATCTACCTTTTGAAAAAAATATATTGTGTATTAAAACTACCGGAAATTTACTAAGGTTTAGTTATTTTATAACTAGGTCTTCTGTTTTCATAAGTAGCTTATGCTGTTAGTTAGGCCTAATATTTTATGTAAAATCAACACAAGTACTTTGGTTAGTAAACAGTTTCACTACTGACTAAGTATAGCCAAATACGCAGTTTCTATTGGTTTGTATAATGATGAGACAGGCTACACCATACACTTTCTATTCCCATCCCGTCTGATTGCATTATCATTCAAAATCAATGATAAGGGTAGGTATGAGGTCTGTTTGCCATAGATTAAAGGGTATCCAACTCCAATTCAAAACCGGGATCTTGCAGAAAAGAGACTACTGTCTGTAAGTAAAAGACGTAAAAGGATAAATACGTTTGATGATTATGACAAAGTGTTTCAGGATTGGTTGAAAGAGGGTATGGCAGAGAAAGTTTCAGAAACTGATGCTGCAGTTGGACATTACTTATCTCATCATGCCGTGGTGAAAAAAGCAGTATGACTACGGAGAACAGTGTTTGATGCTTCAGTCAAGGATCTGAAAGGTATCTCTTTGAATTCTTGGCTGGAAAAAGGTCCTAATTTAGTCGAATTAATTTCTTATCTTGTGTTAAGTTTATTCAGCGTCAAATGGGAGTAACCGCGGATATTTATAAAAAGCTTTGTTTGCAGATGAGTTTTTCTACTGCTGATAGGGATTACCTCAGACTTCTTTGGCGGGATGATTATAAGTCTAGGAGCAGACATTGCCGAGTTGTATTAGGAGTTACATCAAGTCCTTTTTTCCATTGCACACCACTTAGACAGTGCACTAGTAGAGTTGGAGATGGCTGAAAAACTCAGTACGTAATTTTATGTAGATTATTGTGTCACTCGTGTTGATTCCGCTGAGGAATTTATTCGTTTAGTTAAAGAGTCATGTCCTGTAATGGATTCACGGCAGTTTGAGTTCAGAGGTTGATGCTGCCACGCTAAAATCGAAGAATCCAATGTCGGGAATGTTTATTCAGGAGAATCAATTGTGGCTCTTCTGGGTATGCTTTGGGGCACTCAAGAGGATGTTTTGTTTTGTGACATTAAAGCTCTGTCGGTCAAATTTGAAATGTAACCTTTTGTCTGTAGATCATTAGATATTTGATTTAGTGGGTTTCGCTAGTCCAGTAACTTTAATACCAAAACTCTTACTGCAAGAAGCTTGGGCAAAAAAGGTAACATAGAATGAGAAGCTTCCACATGACATTGCTCGTTCTTACAATTGTTACCAACCCTGAAGTGGCTAGAACCTTTTCGTATGCAGAGATCCATGAGTTGTTTTATTGTTAATCCTACTGAAACCAGAATTCACGAATTCTAGCAAAGCTGCTTACGCTGCTTGTATTTTGTTAGGAGTAAATGAGAGAATGAAATTGATGTTCAGCTCTTAAGCGCCAAATCTCTTATAGCCCCCATGAAGCAGATAACATATCCCAGATTAGAAGGTTAGAGATGCTGGCAGCAGTATTTGGTTCAAGGCTGTATGTTAAGGTAAAGGAATATATTTACACATATTCTCAACACATGATTTGTGATTTTCTCAACACATGATTTGTGTAAATATAGTTTGAGGCTATTCATGCGATAAAATGTATCTATGAAAATTCCCTTTTTACTAAACTGATATTATTTATTAATGAATAGTTCCACTTTCACCCAACTCTTCTATATTCGAATCGATTTCAATATTAATGCCTGTATTCCCAGCTTCTCTATAGTCCCAAAGAAATCTTAATCGATCTACAAGCTCATTAGGCTCGATATATAGATGTATTGCAATGTGGATTTTGGGTTACATTTTTAGGCTTAAGTCGCAAACTTAACCACTTTTTTACAAAGCGTATTATGTACTTCACGGCTAGATAAAATCTTTGGAATCTTTTTGAATATATTACAATTTTTGCACACAAGCGGCTTTACAAAAACTCTGGGCATTTTCCATTCAAACAAGTATTAGAATAAAGATGAATCAATACAAATTTCAGCAGAATTTCTATGTTATAAATTAGATATACAACAACAATAAATAAATATTATCACATATATTCTCACAATTAGTTCCCTCAAAACGTTTGATTTTCCTATAATGCTCTAAATAGCACTAAGATTAAAATTAAATTCGAATTCGTATAATTTCCAACGAAGGAAGACTCCGCATGGCCAGCGAGTTAATAGAAGGTGACGGAAACTTTGCTGCTTGCGTCTCAGGGCTAAATTGGCGTCAGGTGTCCCCTCGTTTAATTTGAACGCTAAGCTTAATTACTCTTTTTATTTAACACAACTTTATGACTTTTTGGCGTTTATGATTTTTTAATCCAGCTCCAATTTTTCGCAGGTCAAATAATTAGTTTTATTGGATACTTGTTAGGATGAAATAAGTATCTGGTAGGACTTTTTTCCATCAAGTCTATAGGAACAAAGAAAAAATATATGTTAACGGTAACTCTGGTTTGAATCAACCTTTTGGCCTTGGATTGCAATTTTTCTAGGCCTAGTTTGGTTAAGCCAACCTCATGCAACAGGACAACATATATTAAGAAATACCTAGAAACATTATTTTAAAAAATATTTTAAGTATTATTTATGTAGGCCTAGTCAGTTTTATAGAGAAATTACCAATTCAATTTAATACAGTCTTTATAATACAACTCGTCGTTGATATTCTATGATTTAAGTTAAAATAATATTATTTTATTATTTATTATCTTAATATCTATTATTATTTCATTAATATCTATTAATATCTATTTTGCCAAGGTTATTCATACAAATTAAGTACTGGAGGGGACCGAGCGTGCTCCCTTGAATTACTCTATAGTTAATTGGCAAAATATCACTACTGTACCCAGAAATCACAATTTTTTTAGACAATTTTTTTAGATGTTTTTTTTCTGTATCCCCTAAATAACCCTCAAAAAATTTCACTGCGTTGTCCCTAAACCCAATACAATGTAACTTTTTTAAGAAAAATTTTTTGTCTACCGTACAAAAAGCTTTGACCAGATCAATGAGAATTAAAAGAATTTTTTTATCAAAAATTTGTTTGTGAAATTCATTCGTGGGCAAAAAGAGATCGTCATCTATATTTTTATCACATCTAAATCCAAATCGGTTCTAACATCGAATTTTATTTATATCCAAATAGTTAACAAGTTGTTTTTAACACATTTGCCAGTGAATTCCCTAATGTGATTGGTCTAAAATTTTCAATTTATCTATCTCCACCCCTTTAAAAATTCGAATGACTTTTCCCACTTTAAAGGCATTTGGGTAAATAGCTTGATTGCTACTCAAATTTACTATGTGCAAGTTGGGAGTTTGAAGTATGTATATCAAAATTACTTTTTAGTACCATAGCCGAAATATTATCAGATCGCGGAGCAGAACCCCCTCGCAACTCACCAACAACACTTTTCAGCACCTCCTGAGTGACGGGGACCAGCCGGAAGGTCGAGCCACAACGAAAGTCTTCATCGTCGACGGCCGCCGCGGCGACAGGGGGGACGGCGCTGGCGAGCCTAGCACCCACCTCCGAATATTACTTGTTAAAGTTATTTGCCACCGTGACAAAATCATTCTCAGCCATATTATTTTGGTCTCTAATGAAAGGCTCAATATTAAATTTAGGTTTTGATTTGTGATTCCCAACAATTTCGTTAATATTTTGCCATGATATCCTTGAATTATTCCCTGTTTTAACTATTTTGTTTCTACAATACAGCCCTTTTGAATTTTTTATGGTTACGTTTAAAATATTTCTATAGTTTCTTAAGTTATTTCGTAATTTAGAATTAAAAGGTTGTTTTTTTGAACGCTTACTTAATTTATCTCTTCCTCTGATAGATGTTACAATTCCAGCTGTAATCCAAGGTTTTATTTTAGTATTGTTTGCCGAGAGTTTTTTCGTTATATTTGAACTATTGATACAAAATTCAAATTTGAAAGTTTCGACGAACAGAAAAGTGTATTTATTAACATTATTTTCATTATAAACAGAAGACCAATCTTCTTTACTTAATAAACCCCTTAAATATTTTATCTAAATATGAGTCTCCAGTATCTTTGATTACCTGTTGATTTAATTGTTTGAATTGGGAAGTAGCACGAATAATATAAGGATCGGTCATTTCTTATTTGACTAGAGCAGACTTAAAAGAAACCAACTCTTTTTTATCGACAAAAATATGGTCAATGCAACTACTCGAGGTAGGTGTGACCCTAGTGGGGACATTAATAAATCTTACAAAGCCAAACCCATATAATTCATCCAGATAGCGGTGCGCTAGCTCATGTTGTGTGCCCGGTAGAATGCAGCAGTTAACGTCACCCACTATCCAGTGCGTCCTGTCCCTGGGCCGGTTATCACAGTATGACGCAAGGTCATTGATAAAAGCCTCGAGATCAAGGTCAGAAGACGGGTTCCTGTACAAGCCAAGAACAGTTGCCTCTCCCCTCCGACGCTTATGTCCACCCTCACACATTAGCGGCATGCATAGCAACACATTCATACTCCATAGTATACCTGTCATTCACATACACATCTACCCATCTCATCATGGTTTCTACACTTCTCATTATTCCTAACTCATACCTCTCAATTTCCACGTTCACACCATTTGAATCCTGCTATATATCTCCGTTAGAAGAATATTATCAAACTTTACTTTAAAATTATTTATCTACGACCATTGCAATAATCACCAATAACGATATTACAACTAATGTCATAATGAGGTCCATTATTAAACCAAATACATGCTGCATAAAGTTAACATTATGCAACTGGTGTCACTTACAGACACCAGATACAGGTTTGGGGGTTCTAGAAACAGGTTCTAGACCAATGGGAGCAGGGCATTTGACGAAAGTAGTGTCATAATAACAATTACGCAATTCGCACATCAGCTGATTGTTGCATTACGATTCATGTTTGAGTCGACTTATCCCATCAGCTGATTGTTCCACAACGATTCATGGTTAAGTCTGCTTACGTGCCTAACCTCAAATTTGATTTGACCTATTCCATCATTAGTAAAAGTCATGAGTTTTGTTTAACTTCGGGGAAAATTATTTCGTATATTGCTGGTCGTAGATAAAGTAGTGTATGCAACGATTGTTGCATACACTACTTTATCTACGACTCGCTTCGCTCGTGTTTTAACTTACATCTCACTCGTGGCTTAAAGACATTCATAATACAATCGTTGCATAAACTACTATTAAAATTACAAGTAATTCATTGATATTTTTATTATAACTCTTTATTTTAACATGTAAAATTGAAATATTCCCCAAACCCATTTGGAAATTCCTGTTAAATTGTTTTACTTCCTCATACACACACTCATTCACACACCTCATTCTTTCTACGACATCTAAAAACTCCACAATGCAATCAGGTGCTAACCTACCAGACATGCCCAACAAATACCGGGAAGAAAAAATAAATAAATAAATGTGACCAGAATCAATAGGAAATTATTAAGTTTATTTAAATAAAGCATGTTAATCTAGATCCAGTTTTAATTCTACCATTATTAAAGTCAGCATTTGTACATAACTTGAAATAATTTTCAAAATAATAACAGCTATATATTTAAACGTTTGCCAAGGAGATGTATATTACTTTCATTTCCAGAGAAGAAAATGAATAAAAAATCTCTTCAAAAATCATCATGTTCAATTATCTCACTGTTTTATATATAACTGTAAATACACAAAAGTATGTACTATCACACTATTTATTATAGAAAATAAATCTTCCTCATTAGAGTTAAATCTTTTTAACTCTAATAATTTCAAAATTTCAAAATGGAATCTCTTAATACTTCAAGTGAACTAAATGACAATTTCCCTCAATGCTTGCTGCCCAATATTAGTAATTCCTGCTTTAACATAAAAGGAATGACATACATACTGTGATGAAATTAGTGTAGATATATCATTTGCTAAATGCTGGGAAGAGAAATTTTTAATTGGGCAAACTGTGTGCTTTTACTGGCATCATGGATGATATATAGGTCATACTCTATAAGGCATAAGGCGTTGAATGCTTACTAAACTGGTATTGAAAGTACAGTTGATACAGCGCTTTTAAAGGTTAGACACAGTATGAACTGAATTCCGACTGACTGTAACTGAATTAATACGTTATTGTTTGAAAAATACCTTCATACCCACTTTCTACCGTATCATCCTCAGCCATAATAACATTTATTTAACATGGTTGATCTTAGTTTGGAAAAAGTCTATTTATATGAATTTTGACGTAGGCTGTCTGTTTTCTTTAATAACGGTAGAGTATACGACCCCATAAAACCGTGTGTTCCAAATTTGCGATTGGATGGAATGTTAATAAACTTAAGGAGGTCTTAAAGATATTTGTATGGCCCGAATATATATATATATATATATATATATTTGATAAGTGCTGCTATGGCATACAAGCAATACATTTTCAAATAGAGTACACTCAAGTAGTTATGATTCTATTGAAATGAAAAATTTGTTTGTTTATTTCAGGAAAACAAAATATTGACATGAATAAATAAATAAAACATGAAATGTTCCCCACAAGAGCTTAAGCTTGTGGGGGGTCAGTTCAGTCTAAATGTCTTGCTTCAAAGATTTTTCACTTGTTCACTCGTCAATGTACAGCAAAATAAAAAAAATACAATGCAATAATATTAAAAAAAGTTATGCATGCATGCACACCATGAGTCAGGCCAGGAAATCTCATTTACAATGGATAATGAAATATAAATAACAGAGACGTCTTTCTGGACACAACGACAACCGTACATACCCCCTCCCCACTCAACCACACATTCACACATTCACTCGCACACACATACACACCAGTCAGATTCATCCCCACTCACACCAGCACAAGCACAAACTATGGAATGTGACGGAGGAGAACTGTTCAAAAAATCATCTATACTGGGAGGAAAAATAATTTTTAATGTTTTCCCTGCCAATTTCCAAAATCCATTTATTTACATTCTTTTTAATTTTGTAAAAACTGCAGGGTTCTATATTTTTCAAATAGTGAGGGAATTAAGAAAAAACGTAGTTAGATATGAAATGAGAAGAGGTCAATGTGATGCTTTTAATTAGTTTAGTGGGATGTATTCCGACATTTACTGACGATCTTGTTAAATAGGGATGAGCTATTTCTTCAAACAGACTGTCTTTATTTAAAAAATGTATAATATCAAAGATCTAAAATCTAAAATCTATTATATCAACGCTTTGCCCCGTCATGTAATATGAGTTGGCGCTGTAAATGTGAAACGTAGGGCGAAGATATCTACAAAGTGGAGCTCGGAAATGAAATCGCCAGAGGGCAGGAATATTGTTGACGGTGACATCAAAAGACATCTCCATTGTGAAAAGGCCTGGACGGACTTTCCGAGATTTCGGTGGGGGTTAACGCTCTCATTTACACGCAAATATCTCACACAGTTCTTAATTATGGTTTCAAGCCAAAAATTATTCTTCCGATAAAGATCGTTCTACGGAATGAACAAAGAAAAACACAATTGAAATTATTTTGAGAATTATTGGGTACTTGTGTACTATACGGACCCCACCTATTTTTCCATTAATTTAGTTTTGTTAGGTAAAGAAACACTACATATTATTGACCATTAGTGTATTTTGAACAAATATAAGGAAAAAACAACATACTTTTACTTCAGGGTGTCCCAGAAAGCTACGATGTCACTCAGCAGTGTATCGAAGCGGTCAGCTCCACTCTCTGCCACTGCAGATTTCCACATGTATTCTGCTACATTAGGTTATTTATAACCTAACCTAACCTAACCAAACCTAACCAGATAGAAGAACAGCGCGACGCAACACGACCACAACACCGACTGTCTGGCGGTGACTCAACAGCTGTGCGCCGCAACAATGAATCATAACCTGGCCAGCGTGGCACTGTATAACGCTCGGGAACGCCGTTGGTTTAAGTCTAAAAAAATAAGGTTAGGTTAAGTAGTTTTCGTATATATATCTCATTTCGGTCCTAACCAAACTAAATTAATGGAAAAATAGGTGGGGTCCGTATAGTACACAAGTACCGAATGTTACAAATAGGTAAATATAAATTCTCACGTTTATGTTTAAAAAAGGTGGCTCAAGCCTATGAATCGCCGAAACGCAAGGTCATGTTATAACCAAATGGACTTAAATAATTAATTTCTCAAGAAAGATTTTGAATTTGAAACACTTATTATCACTTTTTAAAGTTCAATTTATTCAAATATACTGTGAAGCAAATGGACTGTGTTTTAGAATAAAATCATTACCACGAATAAGTAGTATAAATGCTAAATAGGACAAACGCAATTTTAATCAAACCTAAACTAAACAAACGTTCTAAAAAATCATCAGCTCTCTTCCCTTTACATTGCAGAAGTAAAGGGAACGAGACCTTTCTACTGATATATTTCTCTATTGGCTTTTGTGAATCGGTCATCTGACAAGCCTGATATCAATTTCTAGGAATCCTCAATCAGGGACCAATAACAGGACTTAATAGCGTGCACAGTGTCGATTCCAAGCCGCAGTGGTAATGTAGTTCTGGTTTTGCAGCCGGGTAACCAATTATTTCCGAGCCCCATTGGTCATTCGTTTCTATTTTAAATCGAATCTTCATAACTCTTCATCTCATCGAAAACGGAATGGTGTGAAAAGAGTCGTGTATTTTTGAAACAACGGGTACATATCAAAAATAATTTTTCATCATACTAACACAGAAACATCTGTATTCAGTTCCTTTTTGTTGACTCGAAAGTTACCCATTGCCGGCCCAGGCCGGATAAAACGGAAGTAAACAATCAGCTGATTTGCAGCAAACCGACGTTTAATGCTTGTTTATTGGTTTCTTTTTAGAGGAATTTAGTGGCAGCACTGTATCCGTAGAAAAATGTTTGTTCTGTTTGTTGTAGGTTAGGTTTGAAGGTTTGAGAAAGGTATGTTTATGCAAGTACAACGCTATGATTGAAAGTATGTTTTCTCTGCATAGTATGATGAAAAATATCGTGCCTTACACGGCCGGGAACTTTTGTCGTACTCGCATGAAAATCCCGCACTCGCTTCCGTACGCGCGGGAACTATCATGCTCGTCCGGCAAAACAGTGCTCCCCGGTCTAGTAACGTAATATACTATTTCAGCACCCCTTTACCGAATTAGAGGAAAAAATACAATATGAAAACGATATTTTTTCTTTGTTTTTCCTTGTGTAGACTAATTTATTCAGGGCAATGATTAATATATTGATGATTCAATCAAATTAGAATATGAGAGAGATGTTTTACAAGAATTCTTTACAAGTTCTTTAACCCTAGGTCCTGGGCCAAAATATGAGACCAGTGCTTCCTCTGGATGCAACTACGTCAATCAACATGTACTACCTTTTCCGACGCTACACCAAACAATATGCTAATAGGCCTGAACAAGTCAATTCAGGAGAAGGCCTATTGAAATTACAGCTGTTTATGATTTTAAACGAACTTGATATATTATACTTTCATGTGTACTAACGTAGTGAATTAAATTTTTATTTTTTAAATTATGATGACGGTTAAATTTTTTGATTGTGCATCACGTTAAAACAGCAGGGCAAATTTAGTAACTCCATAGAAGTTCAACAATCCTTAGAAAGTTTCTAGAAAAAAGAATGTACTATAAATGTCCTCAAAAATCGTGTAGCTGCTTAGTTTAAATGGTAATTTAATGTTTTAATAAAGATAAAAACTCTATCGTAGTTCAAATTTCATAATCAATTACAATGACATTAAAATATTTGAGTGAAGTAAAAACAGGACCTTTGTAAAGTAATTTTAATAAAGTGAAATTTAAAGACGGTATAACCATCAATAACAACAAGGCTGCCTTATGTGTTTTGTGAGAAATTATTATTTTGTGATTATTTTCAAATATATAATTTTTTAGGCACACTTAGGAGAAAAAATTAAAACAGACTTTTCATAATATTCAAGAATAAAGAAGTATTTTTAACCTTTTCTTCGTTATAATTATGTTTGTATTTTAATTAAGGGTTAGTACTTTAATTAATTTTTCTACATGAAGTATTAATGTTGTCATTCATGCAAGGGCGCTTTTTAACTCAAAGGTTTCAATGGGTTTGCACCAATTTTCTAAAACTTTGTAGGTCATTGTTTAATGGTTTCTATAGTTTTGACTTTTCCATTTTGGATTGTTAGCCTCTGGATACCATTAAATACTAATCATGGTGTAAATACCTGCTTTTATGGCATCCAGTAGTTCTGACGTATTTGCAGTTTAGAGTTAACTATGGGTTTAGTACCAATACAAACATGAGCAAGATAACTATCGTGTTTATTTATGAATGAAAATGATCGAACTAATGAGGTAAACGTTTATTTTAAGAAATATTTGTATAGCTTTTACATACATAAATGGAAAAATATAAATATAAATTGTAAAAAATGTTAAATATTTCATTACCTGCTAAAATAAAAAACAAAGATCGTACGGAATCAACATACATTGGCATATGCCTGTGCGAATGCTGCGTCGCAGTAAAAAAATAATAACTTTTACCTAGTTAATGGAAAATAAGTGTCGAAACATAATTAATTTATAATTAGGAAACTTATAAAAAAATAAAAATATAAGGAGAAAAAGTGTTGGAGAGAAAAGTATAATTGAAAACTATTGGCTACAGCTTGTGCTCCTTAAGTAGCTCTATATATTATCTGACATAAAAGTAATTGATGGGCTAGGATGAAGTCGGAGCACTAGCCGGCCGGAGAATTCGTGGTCAAAGATCTGTCAAGTCAAGGGTCAAAAACTGTCTGGCACGCCGGTAAACTGTCGTAATAATCTGGTCCGCTTTAGTAGCCAATTTTTGCACCAACTTTAAAATCATTAAGAGAGGGCGAATCAAACAGATTTAATTCCAGAAATTATGTAGGAACGATCCGAAAAATAACATGAGAATTACAAAAATGATTTGTCGAAAAAATGTAAAGTTTACTTGAAAAGTAGTAATCTGACTCTTTAAAAATACTGTGTATCATGCGAATGTGAAATTTCTCGAAAAATGTTGTAAAAGTTATCGTAAATGTTAATTAGAATATGTTGACTATAAATTTCCCGAATAGAAAAAAACTGACGTTTCTTGAAAAAAGAGTGTCAGTCGGAAATTGTTTCACCAAATCCAGCTTTGAAAAATGATTTTTGTTCAATATTGAGAGCTTCAAGAATACTTTACAAACATCCACCCCAAGCTGCAATCCCAAACGATAGCACAGAATGAGTATAAGCAAAGTAAGCCAATTTGATTTCCCTAATTGATCAAATACCACTTATTTGTTTAAAAACAAAATTATATTTCCTATCTTATTCCTGAATAACTAAAATGATTAGTCTATTTTAGTTGACAGTCAAAAATGATATCCGAATATTAATATGAAATAGCTTTTTCAATACTTTGACAGGTACATTTACTGTTTTAAAATTATTAAAAGTGTGAATTTTTAAGTCTTGAAGATTGTAAATAGTGACTTTAATAATAGAATTTGGCAAAAATATAGTTTTTGATATAACTTATTTAAAGATAATTATTTTGATGAACCATTTCTTTACAATCATGAGATAATGCTTTGCTTTTCCAAGCACCTCGGCCTAAGTCTCCCCCTGAAGGTAAAAAGCGCATCATCAGCAAATAAAAATAATTTATCAAAAAAGTTTAATTTTAATAGCTTATGTAAATCAAAAACAATTCAAACCCAAGATTACTGTCTTTGAAATACGCCGTAGTCTACTAGCATAAAATTATTATCAGTCAACAGATTGAAACACACTGAACTCTATTACAGAAACAACTTTTCAACTACGCAAGACTGTTTCCACGAACATTGATTGATTCTAGTTTGCTAAATAATTTCGAACGATCCACAGAATTGAAAGCTTATCAAAATATTATTAGATTTAAGGTAAACAACTAGCTAACTGATCTTTAACGATTTTCTTTAATATATAAGTAAACACGTTTAACAACGAGTCTGAACGTTTGAACGTTTGAAATTATTTTTGTTAGCAGTATCTTAGTTACATAGTGGAAAAACTTTTGCTAATTAGTAAAAGTCTGAGAAAGTGCTTTGTATAATAATTAGGTTGACGATATGACCAAGTGGTTTTCCTATAAGTTCAAAGTTATCTTTGAGAATGTCAGCTGCTGAAACTCCATCATAGCCCGGCGCCGACCCTCCCCGCAAGCTGTCAACGTTTCGTCTTAGGTCTGGTTGTGTGATCTGTCGCAGTTCTTCGACTGTTAGACTGTTAGACTTTGGAGGAATGAAAGCCCCAGAATTGCCAGCTAGGCACGTCTCCCTAGGGATATTCTGCAGCTTACGGTAGGAAGGGAAGGTCAGGATGGGAAAGGTATGATTTGGTCAGTCAGCCTCGCCCCTGAAGGAAGAGAGTTACGTTTCCAACTCGTCCTCCAGGCTCTTCCAGGGACGACTCAACCTCTGACCCGAGACCTCCCGAGCATCCCCAGACAAGGACCTCCACCTGGGAGTTCTCCTTGCTGTGAAGAGTTTCACCCAGGTCGGTTGGCCCTCCAAACTAGCAGATGCTTAGAAGTTTGTCGGATAAGGGTCCCTCTTCCCCTCCCAGATGGACAAGCCAGGACGATTCACAACTCCCTACAGGGCAAAGACCTGACTGGGTATCCAAGCTCAGCTGGGAATCAAAGTTTCCAGAGAGACAAGGAGGAACGAAGGTGAACAGGAAGCTGGTTAATCCGGACAGCCAGTAGACTTACCAGAACAATGACAGCTTCCAATTACTGTAGCAATTGTCGACCTTTGTATTGGTAAAGACCAGTCAGAGAGCCGTCTATGGCCGTCGCAGTACTTAAGTGCAGTCCAGTCTTTAGTCCGAGTCATTTTAACTTAGTCCCGCCCGAATTGATGGCGTTTGCCAATAAATTACCAACTTTAGAAAAAAAATCATTGGAAGGAGGAGGAAGAAGAAGAAGAGGGAGGAGGAGGAGGAGGAGGAGGAGGAAGAAAAGAAAAAGAAGGAGGAGGAGAAGAAGAAGAAGAAGGTGGAAGATGAGAAAAGGAGAAGAAGTTGAAGAAGAAGGAGAAGTACAAGGAGAAGGAGGAGGAGGAGGAGGAGGAGGAGGAGGAGGAGGAGGAGGAGGAGGAGGAGAACAAGAACAAGAACAAGAACAAGAAGAAGGAGAAGAAGAAGAGGAAAATAAATCACTGAAATCGTAAGCCAATTGTTTACAATATTGTATTCGATACTGGCGCATTGGACGTATATTTTGCAATGGAAATTAGTCTTTTTTAGTAATCCTACCCACTAATTCGTTAATTAATGGCCAAAACAGTTTTGGGTTGTTATTAGATGCTTCGTTTGTTTTAGTTCGTAAATGATCCGCTAAGTTTGCTTTATATTATTATTGAAGGTATGTTTTAGTTCTTGATAATGATTTATTAATTCTACATTGAAAGGTTGTTTTTTACTTGTTTACTGAGATAATCTCTGATTCTAATCAGCTTAACTAAATGACCCGACATCCATGGTTGAGTTTTTTAAGACCGAGTTGAACCTGTTTTAATATGTTTTTTGTTTTAGTTCTTGATAATGATTTATTAATTCTACATTGAAAGGTTTTTTTTACTTCTTTACTGAGTTAATCTCTGATTCTAATCAGCTTAACTAAATCGCCCGTCATCCATGGTTGAGTTTTTTAAGACCTAGTTTAACCTGTTTTAATAGATTTTTTTGCTAACTCTAGGGTATTTGTTATTATTATATTAAAGTGTTCTGAGCAAAAACTAACGTCATATTCACAATTAGTTATAGGCCCCTTGTTGGTGTTAGTCAGGAGGTGTGAAAGTAATGCGTGATCCAAATAAGTTCGTTGTGGTGTAATAGTTTCGGAAGTGTTTGATTGCTTTGTAAAGTGGTAATTGTTAGGCCAGGGCTGTAGTGATCCGTCACGGCCGTCTGGATCACGGGTTGAAAGTATTTGTTTGAAAATAAGATTGGCAATCATATAATAACGCTTGACTTGAATCATTTATTGGTTGGATGTAGGGGTTGAAAGAGATTAAAAAATACAATTTACTTAATTAAACTGTTTTCAAACCCTCAGAACAAGGTATATTTGGTAGTGTTCAAGGGGATGATTGATGGTCGGGGGTTGTTGTTTGTGTGGCGTAATTAATTATTTAAAGAGCAGCTAGGGCCGGGAGGTAAGAAACAAGCCTAAAATTGGGTATCTTCATAAGAATTATAAATAATCAAAATTTTAATAAAGACGAGTAATTATGACAGTTTAAGAAAAGTTCAACTCTTGAGGCATATTTTAGGGATGAAACGGGGTAAAGTATGCGAATGCGCTCTGAACAACCTCTGACCTCTGATAATGCCGGGCCATGGGGTGAGGCAAAAGTAGTTTTTGGAAATAACACTTCAAAACAAGTGAAAATGTTTGATTTGCATCATTATTTGTCGGATTTAGGGGTTGAAAGGGGTAAGAAATGGTAAATGACTTCAGGTTACCGTGTGAGATGACACTGACCAATACCCTCCGAAAAATTGTATTTTTCAGTCATTTTATAAATTATAAACAAAACAAAAAATAAAAGCCAACAGGAAAATTGAAAATTTAATGAAAGTTCAATTTTGGTCAAGTTCTTTAGGGGTTGAAACGGGGTTTAAATGACAAAATACCTTTAATAATTGTAAATTGACAAACTGAGTATCTCCATATCAAAAATTAGGTATCTCTGACAAACAATAAATTTACCAAGAAAATAAAACCACGAGAAAAATTTAAATTTAACAAGAGTTCAACTTTAGAGGACTTTTTTATGGTTGGAAACGAGGTAAAATTGGTGAATGACCTCCGATGAACATTAAAAATAAAACTGACTATCTCAGAGTGAAAAAATAGACCCCTCAGTCAAAAAATAAATTTGCCGGAGGAAAAAAGGTATGAGGAAAATTTTAATTCAATGACAGTGCAACTTTTGAGGACTTTTTTTGGGAGTTGAAAGGGGTATAATTGGCAAATAAACCTGCGATAAATCTGGAGGGTATTGGCTTTATCAGTATCAAAGAAGAGGTCTCTTAGTCAAAAAATAAATTTACTGGAACATAAACATCACGAAAAAAATAAAAAATTTAACAAAATTTCAACTTTTTGGATGTTTTTAGGGTTTAAAAAAAGGGTAAAATTAGTAATCGAGCCCCGATTATAATGTAAGGTAGAACAAGCTATCTCTGTGTCAAAAATTAGGCCTTGCGGTAAAAAAATTTAAAACATCGAATCCAAAAAAAGAACTGAAAATTTATGAAATTTTCAATTTAGAGGCCATTTTGGAGGTAAAGAAGGTGAGCAAGGGGGAAATATAAAATGAACCAAATTAATTTAATTTTGAATATGGTGATTTTTGATTTTCAATAGGAACTATAGCTTGGCCGCCACAGCCCAAATATGAAAAGTACTTCTTTCGAAATTCAACTTCCCCCCTTTGAGAGGTTGGGGGTTGAAATTGGTGGTTTAACCAACAAAGGACTATTCTTGCCAAATTTCAAGTTTCAAGCTCACCGGGAAGTCGTTGAGAGTTTGTATAAATGACTCAGTCAGTCACACAAGCGGCTATATATATTATAGACATGCGGCTGGATAATATATAGACTCGCCTTCGTTCCAGGCCCCAAATCTTGTGTCCATTGTGAGGGGGCTGGATATAGAAAAGTTACAAAAACAAAATTAATTTAATTAGGGAAAAAAATTCTGTACAAGGTATCTTTCGCCGCGTTTCGGGGTTGGGTAGTTAGAGGGGAGAGAGTTGATGGTTTGGGGGGGGGGGTAATTATTTGAAGGAGGGAAAAATGGTGGGCCAGGGTGTAAGGCAAAAGTAGAAAAATAACATTTCCGTACATTTGAAAAGTACTATGATTCATATATTGGCCGGATTTAGGGGTTAAAAGAGGGTTGAAGAGGTTAAAGGAGGCATATGACTTTGGGAAAAGATGAAGGGTGACACCGACTAATCCCTTTTCAAAAATTTGATCCAAAAGCCTGAGAATAGATTAGTGAAAAAAACAAGGAAAATTGAATTCAAAAAGTTCAATTTTAGAGGAATTAGTAGGGGTTTTAAAGGGGTAGAAGCTACCCATGACTTCTGATAAACCTGAGGGGTGAAAATCCCAAGGGACAGGGGGGTTTGGATACAAAAAAGTTACAAGAAAAGTTATTTAAACTATCTAAAAGCTCTCGTTACAGAGGATTTTGGTTTTCAGGGGTTTACGTGGTGGTGGGAGTTGTTAGTTGCGGTTCCGCCCCCCCGGGACACCGATTGAGAGTCCCTTAGAAGGGGAGGGGGTTTTGTATATTGAAGACACAAGATGAAATAAATTTAATTTTTCAGGTAAAAATCTTCAGCTCAAGGTGTCTTTGGTGGTGGTAATTATTTGAAATTAGAGATGTTTGTCGGAGCCAGGAGGGGAAATAGAAGTATCTGTTAAGAAATAACATCGCCAAGCATTTGAAGAATACGTAATTTGATTAATTTATTGGTTGGATCTAGGAGTTGAAACGGGGTGAAATAATTTTAGTCAATCTTTTAGCCATCCAATATACATAGCTATTGTTTAAGGGAGTAGAATATTACAACTATGATTCAGACAGATATCAATATAATCATGCATTGTGGTCAAAGGTTTTTGTGAGATATATTGAAACGTTTAATTTAATCGGATTTATAGATGATTGTATAACACTATATACGGACACCGATTAAAACAGACTGGATTCCTCTTAAATCATTTAAATTTACTAAAATTACTCAAACTGTGTGCGGTGGATGATAGGTGTGACACACACGTATTCAAACTCATTCGTATTCTACACATACTTCATTCACACGAAACCCAATAGCCAAGGTGCTTGGAACAAAAAGTTTACCTCGACTATGAGAGTCTGAACATAATTCACGAACAATAATCGAAATAAAGTCCGTCTATTATAAAAAGAAAACTTTCAAACTGATTTTATTGTTACTGTTCATACAATTCAAAGCACTTCAAAACTACTAAAAACACGATCACACACTGTACATATATAACACCAAAAACACAATAAAAAACACAACACAATTTTTAAAAGCAACGACATTTAATTCCTTCATCACTTCCTCCCTGAAATATTTTCAAAAGAAAACACTGAGCTGGAATTTCGAGACGACGAAGTTGTAAAGTTAAACTCAAATCTTTAGACAACTGTTTCCAATTTTTTTAACACTTAACAATGTTATTCACATTACTTAAGAGTGATCGATAAATATTCTATATTAAGACGGAAACGAGAAAGTATTATAATCATCGAATTGTGTGTATGGAAATTAAACACTCATATAATTTGTATTATTTATTTTTCATAATTTTGAAACTAAATAATAGTGCATTTGATTTAAAGGCAGAATAGAACATTGAAAGTGGATTGTACATCAGGAAATACCTAACCTTTTCTTCTCGACATCGAATCAAGTGTCCGGAAATAGTATCATATTTGTGGCATAAATAGGAACTGTATGTTAATACCACAATAGTTTTCATAGGTTTATCAATTCGTGTCACAATTTAGGATATAAATAGGAATATGTTTGGGTAAAAATTAAATCACAAATATGTGTTTTTGTATATAAATATACAAAACATATTTTGTGATGTATATAGGCATATATATACTAATTTATAAGTATATATTAACTTATATGAAATGAGTTATACATTTCGATTTACATCTTCATCCGACTCAAAACATAAAATTATACGTTGTATATAATTAAAATATAAACAGAAAATACAAATAATCTACACAAGTTTTTAAAGTGCCAGAGGTAGCAGGATCTTCTTTATTTTACTTTAATTTAGGCCATGAGGAAACTTAGAATTTTTAATTAGCTGTTGGGCTTGTTCGACATCTCTTGAAAAAGAAATACATTTAGCTACTACTCTTACCTGTTTTATAGGTTTTACTTTGTAGACATTTTCAAATGAGTCACCATGCTCAATTGCTTGAGGGACAAATTGTTTAGTCTTTAAAGATTTTCTCTTCACTTCAAAGTTTTTAATCGAATACTGTCAAGCGTTTTTGGATTACTTATTCACATATTGAGGGTGACAACTTCGGTAGTGGAACTACTGCACTGTATTAGTTCGTTTAATATTAATTTTTGATGAAATTATTTTTCTCATAAATATTTTTTACCGTCCAGAAATGTCACTACATTGTCAGAGACTACCCAGGAAAATCTTAATTTGCTGTAATTATTTAAGAACGTGAGGAAATTTTGGAGCTTCTCATTTCCATGTATTCCATGAAAATATATACCATGAAAATTCCATCTATAAACGTAAACCAATATAGAGGTTAATGTTCTGTGGACCGTAAGAAATATTCTTCCAGTTTTGCCACGTGTAAGTTGGCATACGAAGACGCCATGCGTGTTCCCATTGCTGTTCCCTTTTTTGGAAATAAAACTTGTCTTTAAAGCTGACAAAATTTGCAGGAAACGATAAAATTTATAAGGGACATAAAGTTAGTACTTACTACATTTTTTGGCCTATTATATATGATCTTTCTTACTCCTTGTTTGCCTCCGTGGTCTATATAGGTATATAATGACTGCGTCTATGGTAACGAGCAATGCATCTTCTAGTAATGGCTGTAGTGAAGGTTTGATCTTACTAAAAAATCGGTTGTATTATGCATGTATGATGACGTTTTCTAGACAAACCTCTATATAACAATCTAAATATACTGAAATATTTTTTGTTGGTGATTATATTAATGCCAATATTAGTCATCAAGGAGGAGGGATAACTTGATTAAGTACTTTGGGCAAAAGGTAGAACAGGAGTATTTGGTGTTTCATTTTTTAGAATATTTATGGCTTAATCTGTTAAGTATACTTTCTTTTTTTTAGTGGTGAAGCTGGAAATTTGTTCCTTGAATTCATGTGCCATATCTGTCTTTGATAAGTTGTATGTGGTGGTGTCATTTAACTGTTTATGTCCTTCAGCTTCTTAGTCTTTTTGTTCATTTGGCGTGGGAGGAAAATTTAACCCTTTTGATGTAAACTTGGCTCATTTTCTATATGTGGATATTCAGACCAATTTATAAAATTCTTTAAATTTTCAGACACTGGGCGGATATAATTTCCTTCTGAATAAGTTTTCGGCGATTTACATATTTCAATGTTGTTCTCGATTGTAATGCAACAGCTTATGTTACGGTTGGAGAGGTAGATAAGTTCATATTCATGGAGTTTAGTCTAAGTAGAGTTGTTGATCTTGCATGATGAACGTTTGAGGTATCACTCACAGTTGGTGTATATTATTATAAAATGTTTGTTAAAAACTGTTACTGTAACTGTTGTTTGATAAACTGTTGATAGGGGAGAAACAATTCATCATTCAATGGTCAAAGTGCCTTAAGTTTGTATTTTAGGTTCGGTGAACAACTATAGGTTGTATCTAGTCCTATATATATTACATGGATAAGTCTTCGACTAAAAAATTGATACTGCTTACTGTTAAATATTTTAGGGGTACTTTGTTATCCACCTAAAAGTAATTCTAAAACTTAGATTTTTGGCAGTACCAAACCCTTAATTCATGCAAAAGAGGCGAATAATTTAATACTTTATCAAAGTACTAACACCTGCACATAATTTTCTTAAAAATATTCACTTTATAAATACTTTAGCTTTTATGCTTTTATTTAAGGTTTCGATTTTATGTTCAATGCACTAATTGACTGGTTGTCTCACATTTTCTTTATTATCAGTTTTTTTTTTATAATCTGCAGTTTTATATTCTCTAAAACTGACCATTTTATGACGGATGAGGATCTTCAGTTTTGTAAACAAGAAAGATTCCCGTTGTATTTCAGGCTCTAGTAAAAAGCTTCATCATTGCAAGCGTGTCTTAAGGAATAAAATTATATTTATTGAAAATGGGATGAAAACAAACATAGGGTTGGTGAATTAATCCTATTATAATGTAATGTTTCACTCATGCAACGTAAAGAAGCTAGAGTTACAAAATAATTTATAAAGTTTGTTTGATATAGTATAGATTTATAAACAAGCAGGCCCCATGATTGAAAACTTTTAAGGGGCACCTTTACGAACAACCCCTACTTAAAATTAAATAAGTTGTAAGGAAATTCTTTTTACGTCTTATAAACAAAACTAATAATCAATTAGATTATTTATACTTTTTTGTGCTGCTCAAAAAACATTTAATTGTTATGCTTTGATTATTACGTTATGCTTTGATTATTAAGACCAGCTGAGAAACAAATTCGAATAACTGAATTCTATACAGCCTCCATATTAATTGACAACCAAGATATAAAAACAATCCGATTGGTTTTAACAAAAGTATAAGTAGAATCTAAAACGTGCAACCGTCTAAGAGGTTATTCCTATATGACTCTTGTTTTACCAGTACATAATTATGTGTGTATCACTGATAGATTTTTGTAGATTATTCGTTGTTGAACTGATATTTAATACGTTACAACGAAAATAATTTTCTATTGAGAACTGGGAGAGGATCAATTCACGAAAGAAGTCGGATGGATTTTTAAGTCTTGTATTTATTCAAAATGCCGTCGATTCAGATAAGGTCGGAACGTGCGAGGTTTTCTTTAAATTTTACTCTATCGCAATATTTTTCGGCGTCGATGTTAGGTTTATCGCTATGATGTATTGCTTCATTATATTCGATAAACAGTCGTAAGTATCTTCATACCTATATTCAAAGCCCCTCACCCGAGGTGTTTACCTTATGCACCAATTGATCTTTTTTGATAGAATGTTCGAGTAGAATATGTAAACCGCTTCCCGTAAGACGTTTCTGTTATTTCAGTAATTATTTTATGTGTGGACCTGTTATTGATTAGGTTGTAAAGGTTATTTTAAGGTAATAAAATAAAAATAAAATCTTATATTGTAAAGGCAAAGGTTTAAATTCACACAGGGGTTATCTCACTTAATCTCACGGTACTATTTTTCATTCTTGTAGCTCCACAGGTTTTAGCGATGACAGCATAAAAGTTCCCATTATTTTCTAACCCAAGGCATATCATTATAAGTTTATCTAATATTCTTATAGTACATGTATGAATACACTAAATTGAAATAAATATCTTATTAAAAAAAAGAAAAGTTTACGTTATATTTTCTGTCGTTTACAAAATATTTTACGTTATATTTTCTGTTGTTTACATTTAAAGATTATTTATTCAATACAAAACAGATACTTATAGGTCTATATGTTTACACATATATAAACTAGTATACCGATTCTTGGCTATTGTATTTATTTGGAGAAAGCTATTCATTACATTGATATCACTTTGTTAACTAGAAACTATTACTTAAAAATGAAAAATTGTGTAAAATGTGAATGATTTATAATTACAAAATAATGCATATGGTCAGTTTTTTTATTTACTGAAAATCTTATATCATATCATATTTATAAGGGTATAGGGTATATATATATCAGGATGACTTGATAATGCCTGAGAAATTTTTACACAAATTAATGACAATTTTAAGCTTATATTGTATGTCATTTGTGAGCAAGAATCCTATCCTTCTCAAACCAAAATACTCTTAAAACATACTAGACATAATAATGTCTATCTGTGCAACTAGCTAGCATATATATAGTCAATTATCTGAGGTGCCTCTTCCTTTTTATTTATGTTAAGTACTCATACCACGAAATAATTCCTTCGGGTATTGGAAAATTATTATGACCAAAGCAAATATTTAATGAATAAATATTTAGCTTAAACTAGTTAAAAATATTACTTTTTGTATGCGCAGACTGAAGCATTCTGACAATAAATGCATTTGTTTTACTTATAATTAAAATTATGTATTGTATGAAATAAATATAAAAAATCACATCTTACCGCGTTGTTTGGTAAATATTTATCACATACCTAAATTAAATTTGATTAAAAAATTAATTTTATTATTTTAGATGGTTTATCAATTCTAAAATTGTACAATGGTGTTTGGGTTTTATTATTTGAATATTACCAAAGTCTATAAAGGTGTACAGCCATGACGACTTACTAGGGTTACCGTTAGCAAGATAATAACATTATTTGTACAGTGTAAACGTAAACATGCTATATCTTACACGCAAAATAACCACATCGATTTAATTTTATGGCTGATAAAACATGTTCTGCCAACTAACGTGTTCGACTAGTAAAACAAATTCAGCTCACAAAATTTTAATCATTATAAAAACTGCTTAAAAATATGTGTATATACACTGAGTCGCTTTACAATAGAAAATAGAAGAGGCTAAATCAAAATTAATCGAAATATAGCCAAATTCTGGAAAAATATTGGATTTGCTATATCGTCAACGGCAACTCTGGATTCGTTCATACAAATGATAAACCTTAAAATAGGTCCTAAGCCATGTTTATCAAGTCATTATTGTCAGACAATGTGCTGTGTTTACACCATGATGTCTGTCCCATTTGTGTGCATTGATGGTTTTGACAGTTTTTGGTGACTGTCTCGTACACTCTTGTATAAAGTAAGATGCTTGATGTACCTTATTTGTCGTTACTTTTTATAAGCACTATGATTTCAGATGCATACATTTAGATCTATGGAGCCCATACCATAAATAAAATTGAATTAAATTGTTCGAAATTGTTATGTTTTAGTTTAAATTTTTAGTTTAATACATTTAATTACTACAAACCTCTGAATTTTTTCCGACTTTATTAATTATTGATTTACTTCCAAAACTATTCTGAGTGAAATTAATATTCAAAAATAAACAGTGGAATTATCTTTTATTCAATAAATTATCATAAAAATCATTATCATTTATCTCATAAAAATCCCAAAATATGCTTATATACTAGAGGCAATAATCTTTCATTACAAAAAATATGTTTGTACTTGTTTTCCTTTTTTCTTAAATTTACACACTCCTACTGTGTCTTTCAATCTTACAGCAAAACAATTATAATTTATTTTACAGTGCAGTCGATTCCAGTAGGGTATTCAGTTGCACCAGTATTAAAATACGACCTAAATGAACTTGAAGGAAGTTGTTTTGTTGCTCGCGCCTATTTTATGCACATTAATTATAAGCAAATATTTTATGTGTGGTCGCGTAAACATCGATGTTATGAGAAATCAACTACAGAATATTCTACTCTATTCTAATTTTATATATGAGCGGTTTAATTAGTTGTGACACAAATAAAGGTGGTTCTTTGATGCGGTCTAAACAACATGGGGGCTTGACTCATGCACTGGCGGCGTTGCGTTTCATATTTTGCGTTAATTCTCACCGCTCCGTTATAAATACATTAATTTTGTAAATTAATTCAAAATTAATAACTGTAACATCAACAAAATTGTATCTTAATTTTAATTTTTCATCTTTAAACTATTAATCAAGCAGTTTTTCACATAGTTTGCATTAGTTAAGAAACAAAACTACAAAAAATAAATATTTTATGGGGAACATACTTTGCCAAATTAAAGAATGTTATAATTGTGAAATTGCAATCCACGGAAACAGTTAGTTCTTGTTTTAGTTAAAACCAATCGCTTTGTACGATTTATTAATGTCATTTAATGCGTATGAAATTAAATCTGTCAATTACATTAACAAACCATTTATATTAAGTATACAAATATTTTCCCCTAATGCTTATTAATCACTTACAATAAAGTATTTAATTTAGCTTAAAGGAACTAATTTAAGTGAAGCTTTATACTATTATGTAATGCCATTTTTACCTTAAATCGAATCAATCTTATATTTTAATCGTTTTTTTATTATTTTTTAACGCAATATTAGCCTACTAAGAAACCATCCAAATGAATCACTACTTGCAAAAAACCTCTACCTGACAAAGGCCAAAATGACTTTTTTTATATAAAATAAATCTATGAAGAGAAACTCATCTTTGGTTCTCTAGGGACTCCACACACTCTATGCCCCTGTGGCCCCTATGTTGAAAAAAATAGCCCAGGAATATTCGTTTATTGTAAAAACACCTTATCTGCAAGCAGTTTAGATGTCTATGCAATAAAGTATTTTATATTTTATATCGTGAAGAAGGATGGGTTGGCGTACTTGTTGCTTTTGCGTGGTTCTGTTGGAATACTATTATTTTAAAGTGAATAAAATACTAACAGTTATCATAAATAAAAATAAAAATGTAAGCTATAAACTTTTTGAAGGTTTTAATGAACACTTTTCATATCACAAAACTACTAAATATGAGGTATATTGCAGCAAAGTTCTAGCTGAAGTTTTTTAATAGTATTTTTAATGGTAACCTCGAACAGTCTCAAGAATACTGTAAAAGGGGTAAAATACTGTTGTAAAGGAAATAAATTTCCAGTAAAATAGTTTTGGTAGGACAATTTTTCTGAATTTATAGAAAGTTTAGTGACCCGTAGTTAAAGGGCTTGTGCATCAAGCGTTTTGAATATTTTAGGATCTTATCATCAACAACTAATCTACATCCCCTTGTGTTTTCTTATTGCTACCTAACAGTGAGTGTTTTTTACGAACCTCATGTGAAAATCGAGTACGAATTACAAATCCAGTATGATATTTTGCAGAGAAATGAAGGGCAAGGCCTACAACATCCATATCGCGTTTAAATTCTTATTTACCGTAAAATATATCAAAACATTTATTTTAAAATGTAAAATTATTTTATCTAAAATTATGATTACTTTTCAAAACATATTTACTATCCAAACGTCCACTAATCTGGACTGCACATTTATTACTTTAGTCGATGACAGCGCAAAATAAACCGAAAGCATTCTTGTATTTAAATTTCCACGATACTTACCCCTCCGACCCTATGAATATTTATGAAAAGTCAGAAGAAGTTGTGAAAACTCGAGAAAGTATTCGTTAGAGCTTAACCTTTTGTTACTTCATAACCCTTTACTCCCGAACATAAAAAGGAAATAAAACATTTCATCGTTAATGGATATTGGCACAAACCAGTTTCAATATCCATTTCCGAAGGTGAACCTAGACATGCACAGCTATAACTAGAACGAATACGAGCATCGACCTTGGCTCTCTTCGCCTAGTAGTTTACTTTTAACGGTATTACTTAACTAGGTCTAATTTCATTTACTACACAAACTTTAAAAAAATCTTGAGTATTTATAATAAGAAGACCTCGACACCTTCCAAGTCGACAATAGGGACGCATTTTACTGCGTCTCTTGACCTAGTAGTTTACTTTTTGAAGGGTATTACTTAGCTAGTCCTAATTTCATTTATGCAAAACTTAAAAAAATCTAAAGTATTTCTAACAAGAAGGCCTGGACACTAGGGTAGGTGGCCGGGGAGCAGCTGAGAGGCCCGTACCTGAGGCCGACTCGTGGTGCTCGTGGTGGGCCGGGCTCGTGGTGGTCGCCGACGCTCGGGATGCGTACGTACCTCACGTGGCACACACTAGCACAGGTACTGTCGCGAGCGCGAGCGCGTGCGGCAGTACTGTTGGCAGCGCGAGGGGTAGGTTGCGACTAGCGGGTCGTATCGTGGCGTGGTGCGGCGGCGCCGGCGTCACCATGGCAACGTGCCCTCGGGTCAGGTCACCACCGATACCGTCTCCGTCTTATTTACAATTTCATATCCGATTTCACCCTGATTTCATACGATTTTGCAGCGCGGGGGAGGTAGGTAACGAGGGTGAAATGTGAAAAATTTCGTTCAATTTTTGACCCCTGGGCGGGGGGGGGGGTTCCCCGGACGGGGTCGGGGTCAAGGTCATTCCCACCCCCGGTGATCTCTCTCGCTTTTTCTTCGTTTTCGTTTATTTTGCCGATATAATCTTACGTGGCTTCGGATACGTTTACTGTATTTCTGATGTTTTTCTTGGTTTCTTTTATTATTTAAGTAACGGGTTATTTTTTGGTTGAAACGTAGCATCCCATATATTTTGGCCACAAAGCAGAAACTTTGACTATACATAATTAATAGACCTCCCATTCTTATGGCCTAGCTGCAGCTAGTTTCGGATGACCCAGAATTTTAAGTTAACATAGTTTAATTAATTACCAACAGAGGGTGCTTCTATCAATCCCTTATTTTAGCTATTTACTTAAACAATTGTATTCTATATTGCATAAATCAATAATTAATTGACTATTGCTTGTTTTACGTGTCACTAAATCATTGTAATAAGACACAAAACTTTATTATAATGATAAAGTCGCTTTCTTTTTTCAATATTTCGTATCGATTATATTACCTCCTCCTGATACCTAACTTAATAGGTGACATCAGTACAATCGTTTGGGGATTCACTATAACTAGGAGCCCTTTTAATCCTGGGTCACTCAAAACCTGGTACACATTTTCTAATGCGATGGAAGATCTGCTTCAGATTCAAATTTAATGGTAGAAACTATTCAAAGGAATGAAAATTATGGAAAATTCAGTTTTCAACCGAAAGAACGAATTAATAAATGATAGTCTTAATTTAAGGCCATAAGCTTTCAATCATTGAGTGATCAATAAAAACTCCCAGCTTCTACTGGTTGTGGTGAATGACTCACAATGAAAAAAAGATCATTAATTTTTAACTTTTTACTGTTTTAACGTGACATTTCAAACTGTTTTTAATTTTTGTATAACATTCCGTCAGCCACACATTGCAGTGATTCTTCTAAAACTTCAAAAACTATCGTATGGTATAAATAGGTAATTTAAACTAATGTTGGAAAACGTTATAAGATGGAGTGATAACATATCAAATTTTTATCTTTTGATGTGAAAGATATGTTCAGTAACATCCCTCCGACAGAAACAATATTTATTCTGAAAGAAGAAGAATAAAAAGCAAAATATTGAACCATTCAGACATCAATGAAATAATTAGATTAACAAAATCATGTATGAACCAAAATTACTTTCAATATAAAAATGAATATTTTTAACAAAGACATGGCTTAGCTATGGGAACTCCCGCTTTCTGGTCAACTTTTTGTCATATTCATGCATAATCTAGATTTAAAAATATGAACAATGACATAAATCCATTCCGAGCTAAACTAAAATATTAGTATCGATATGAAGCTGATGTTCTATACCTATTTGAAGGAAATACTAAAGAAGTGAAAAGTTTTTCAGTTATTTAAAGGAAGCAAAATGAACTTTAAAGGAGAATTAATTGTAAGTATTCCTAAAGCAAAAAGAAAGACCAAAAAACATTTTGAATATCAACATTCCTACAAACAACCCATATTTCAGAAAAGCCTTTACGTTCCTACATTTTTAAATAGCTTTAGAGAGTTTGTTACTATATTCTCACAATGTCGACATCAATTCTTGAAATGAAAAGACAAATAACATTTTCTTCTTTCAAGAACCGATGCAAAACCTTTGACAGGCATGTAAATTGTTTTTGGCGAATTCCTCCTAAGGAGGAGAAATCAGTGCCTTAGGTGGCGTGGTATATTAGCCTAAAACAATAATTTTAATTTTAATTTTAAGGCTTCTTTAGCCAAAACACCATTCATTCATAGAACAATTAATCAAATGTTAATTTTTTGAGGAAACTAATCATTTAGATTCCCGATCCTTTCTTATTTTCTGAAACTTGTACTTGCGTTCACTGAAATCAAAATGAACTTGTTTAACGAATAAGTAGACAAATTAATTTATTAGTTCTACTTTTGTATTAGTATTTATTATTATAAGGGTATTTTTATTACTGTTCAATAAATTTGTTATTTTGCATATAACCGTTAAAATAAGAATATGGATAGGGTTTCGTTGAAGTAAGCTTTTTTTCAATTGTATAAGAATAAAATTTTTATTTTGTTGATATATTAGTTTTGGCACATCGTAAAAAATATTTTTTTCGACTTCATACAAATATATGAATTCGATTTTTTTTAATCACGAAGGCTAAGTGTAAGTATAATAATTAAGTTTTTTATGCCATAAAAGTAAACATAATTAGAATTTTTATGAAATCTGGGATCAGTAATTATATTTATTTATAGTCTGCCACCGAAACATGAACTCTAATCTTAATGTTCATTTTGTTTGATGGAATCCCTTATCAGGCTTTGCCTTTGGGACCCTATTTTTCCTCTTGGAGGTATATTTTTATTTTTTTCGAAACTGATTGTTACCATAGTGCTTACTGTATTATTTTTGTAACTGTTACTTGTACTTGTATTTGAGAAAAATAAATCATTTATTCATTACTTATTTATTCATTATAAACATCGGCGTACCTATAAGTCGCATCCCATCCAAAAACGCCCTCAAATCTTCTTCTGCACGCTGTAATAAATGTTTATATTATCCCAGAACAAAAAACAAGAATCTCATGATGAAAAAACTTATTTCTCATTTATGCTTTTTAAAAGCAGTTTTAAGAGAGTATTCTTTTGAAAAAGGTTTCATTTCGGTAGATGAGATATAACTTGTCCACATCTCGTGGAGATATCTGTGGGGTCGCAAGTTAACGCCTTCCTGGCCGGGATTAAATCTGCCCCTCCCCCCCCTCTGCTCCTCCCCCCCATCCCACCCACCCACTCTTCTACACGATACTTAAATGCAATAGCATCTGAAAGGCCTAGCATACCACAGAAAATACAATATAGTCTCATTCTTTTTCCTACCACTGCACGGAAATAATCACATTGCCACACCTGTAAACAGTACGCAAAACGGTTTATTTCCGCTTTCATTTCATTCCCGCTCGCTAAATCAGGGTTACTTATTAGGTTAAGGTGGTACACAAGAGAGATAACTATGACGTCAAACAACAAAGACCAGTTTCTATTGGTCAGAAATCCCATGACACTCACCGTATTCTAAATTCTAGTTGCCTTGCTCTAAATCAGCTGATTTCACAGTCGGCGTTTCTATACACTAACTTCCGGTTCTTTCCAATAAAATAAGCAAACATAACCTCAATGAACTTTTGTGAACAGGTTGTTTAAATAATGGTGGTAGGAACAATCTTGTGTGTATTACGAGCAAAAATAGTCAATGCCGCTCTCGAAATGTTTGGCCGCACTCAGCTAAGCTTCGAGCGGCCATCTACAATTCTCAAGCGGCATTGACGTGCTTTGCGCTCTTAATACACAAATAGCTATTTTAAGTTTTCTAACATTTAGTAGTGTTAAATTGTTTTCCTAACCTCTACTTTTGCACTTTTCATCGACAATTTTAAGTAACAACGAATAGGACAAGTACAAGTAATATTATTCTACAGATTTTCACCGGTAAGTTTGAATTTTCATTTAACTGAGATTGTTTTTGATGTTTTGATCGGCAATGTTTGGTAAATAAAAAGTGAACATTTGATCTGGGGTTGTAGCCTCTGGATCGTTCATTAACATTATTGCGATAAGGCTTACCTTACGATACAAATATTTGAGTCTTGTTGAGTCGTCTCTCTCAACGTTGAGGTTATGTTGGATCGTGTCGCGACCATGATCATATTATCTAGTCTTTTTTGTTTTGTGTCTTCTTGAGAGTAAAAGTATGTGTGCAATAAGTGTTTATTTAATGTCATTGACAGAAATGACAAAATCTCAATCAAGAGATTGCCAAGTAGCTTAGCTAAAGACTGATGATAGTGCTCCGGCACTGGAAACCTAGGTCTCAACAAGACTCAAATATTTGGATCGTAAGGTAAGCCTTATCACAATAATAAACATTTGACATATTTTTAAATTTTTTTTGTATCCATGTATCTGATATTTTCTTTTATGTTCCTGGGCCAGTCTTGTAACGTTTAAACGAAACTGACTAACTTTTCAACACGGAGTTCCGCTTTGCATTGTCTAGAAAACGATGATAGCGGAGAATAATCGATGTTTTATAGCTAGCTCAAAATCAGTTTTATATTCTGCTAGACTTAAACCACAACTGCGTTCTTTCAATTATTAATTTTTACTTTCTCCCCCCTATACATAGTATATGGAGAAAGTATTGATTTCGTCAAAATTTTCGAATTTGAGTTGTTAGTGGATATATTTGTTTTAGTGCTCCCTGAATCCAAAAAAGTGGTTTTTGGCGTGGTGTCTGTCTGTCTGTCTGTGTGTGTGTATGTGTGTGTGTGGATGTAAACAAGCTAGAGACGACACCAGTGGTCTGATTTTCATGAAATTTCGCATGTATGCATAAAGCCGTGGTATCTCTAGACGTATTTTTCATTTTTTAGAATTTTTTATTTTTAAGGGTATTTACCCCATAAAAACCCATAAAAAATTACGAAAATCCAAATTTCTCAAAAACGGCTCTAACGATTTTGATAAAAATTTCACGGTTTTTAGTGCTTACGATGACAAACAAAATGACATCACCCGCATGTCTGTAAAAATTCAGGTTCAGAAGTTATAAGGGTTTGAGTGTTAAAAAATTCACATTTTTTAAATTTCACAAACTCTGTAACCTCCAAAGTAAATATATTTGCAACCATTAAATTTGACTTGAAAAACTAAATAATGCAGTATTTTGAATCATTAGTTTACGAATTAATTGTTAATTTGTTTTATTTCACTATATATGTTTTCTGGTTTTAAATGACTTGAAGGGAGAAAGTATGTGTCAGTTTCCTGATACCGTTTGTTATAAATATAACAAATAAATCTTCTGCGACGTGGTATAATAGTCTAAGGAACACGTGAGCCACTGTTGACAGTACCTTGAGCTTCTAATCACTAACCTGACGGATGATGTTTGTTTCAGGGGATACGCCTCCTTCTATAGGCTGTTTTTTTTTAATTTGACATTTTTCAAAAGTGGCATTTTTATATTCCAAATTTAGTTCTGAACGTGTATCCAAAGTTTCATTTGATTTGGAAAATTATTTCAGGGTTTTTGCATTAAAATTGAAAACATTGCGCTCAGCGATTTCAAGTGATTTTAGTGTGTGTGTGGAGTGTAGTGAAAACTTTAAACGGCGTTTTCTCAAAACTATATTTTTCATCGACTGCATTTACGGAAGTTTGTGTGACTTTGTAACTACTTATTTTTTTCTAATGAAATATCAACCCGATGTTCTTGATAGTATTTAGAAGATTTGTGTGTATAGAGAACATTTTGCAATTATTTTTTTATACATTTCATTGTTTTACATTGAAAATCAGTTTTTTTTCGTAAAATGTTTCATCATATTGAAAAAAGGCTATTAACAATTCATTTTTTGTGTTACCATATTTTCAATACACAGAAATGTTCATTGTTATGTGAGGAGGTAAAATATATTTACTTCTTTACATTATGTTGAGAAACAAAAAAGTTATTCAAAATTGAAAATATTAAACAATATTCTTAAAATCTTCAAAATTACCCCAAAAGTCACCCAAAATATATTTAGATGATATATTCTTTTATATAAATCCTCTAATTTGGTTAAGTATAAACAGAATAAACCCCCAAAAGCCATTTAAAAAAATATAAAAAGTCTTAGAAGGAGGCCCTTAAGTTTTTTTAGCCTGATTGATCAAATTTCAATCCGTCCAAATTGCACTCATTTAAATATTGATTCTAAATGTCTCATTACAGGATTTATTCGAGAGCTTATATAATTTTTGGCTTCATCACCAACACTATTTTATTAAGTTATTTTACACCAAAGGATAATTTACTTTATAGTATGCAATTTTTCTTTTCCAGTGAATGTTAAAGTCAGTTTTCCTTAAACCCCAATTTTATAAACTTATTTTCACCAAAGGATAATTTACTTTATAGCATGCAATTTTTCTTTTCCAGTGAATGTTAAAGTCAGTTTTCCTTAAACCCCAATTTTATAAACTTATTTTCACCAAAGGATAATTTACTTTATGGTATGCAAAGTTTATTTTCCAGTGAATGTTAAAGTCAGTTTTTCTTAAACCCCAATTTTATAAACTTATTTTCACCAAAGGATAGTTTACTTTATAGTACGCAAATTTTATTTTCCAGTGAATGTTAAAGTCAGTTTTCCTTAAACCCCAATTTTATAAACTTATTTTCACCAAAGGATAATTTACTTTATAGTACGCAAATTTTATTTTCCAGTGAATGTTAAAGTCAGTTTTCCTTAAACTCCTGAAATTTGTGCAAAATTATAGTATATTTTGTGCCAAGGGCCGAAACTGAGATTCTGAAGGCTCGAGATCGTGTTTGAATTTTGAGGCGTAAACATGAACATGAAACGATCGAGAGCTGCGACACCCTTTTGACCGTGGCACCAACGCTATTTTTCATTAAACTATAAAATAGTATTGAGAAACGTATTCAAATTCAAATGTAAATTACTTTACTGTCACAAAACATCAACAAATTACAATCACGTGTGATAAGAAACATGTGACATGGTCAATATACTTTTAAATTTAACTTAACATTACAAGTACGATTTGATTCATTCTGAAATCAATGCAAAATATAAAAGGTTGAAAAATCTAAATAAAAAATGGTCCTCTAAATTTTATTGAATTTTATTTCCTTAAGAGGAAATTTAATGGCTTATTTTTGAAACTGACTCTATCGATAGAATTTTCTAGATCAGCTGGCAGCTTGTCATACAATTTTCTACCCATGTATTGCGGTATGTTTCCAACCTTAACTAAATATTGACGTGGATATTGTATATCGGTCCAATGTCTATTATTTAGTCATGGCAATATTTGATGAAATGTCTTTACATCAGCAAAAGACATTTTAGATGTACAAAAAGACGGGGAAGGGACTAGTGGTGTAATAAGGTTTTTGCGCAACCAAACCCACAATAGGAAAAAGATCATCCGACATTTGACCTTACCTTACCCTAATTTGGAATAAGTATTTTCCTTTGAAAATTGGATTTCATTTTTAATATAGTTTTTAATTTCATTTTTGGAAGGATTGCATTCAAACACTTTTTATTTATTATAATAAAAAATGCCGGCGTATCTTCTGGCACACTTTTAAGCAGTTTCGATTCCCTGATAACTTGATTCGGACTAGGTCAATCAATAACAGTGGATATTTTAAATTAATTCAATTCTACTAATCATAGGATCGGGTAGGGTATTGCAATAGCCCTCTCTAAATCTGACAAGCATCTCATAAGCTAGACTCGTCACCCTTTTTGAATTCTGAATTGACATGAATCTTCTACAACATCCTCACTGAAAATTACCACACGCACTGATTCACTCACGTGTTCATTCGCGTTTACACTATACAACTTGTTTTATAAACTTTTGTTTGTAAAGCATGTTTAATACAACTTTTTTTTCAAAACTCAATCTCGTGTTTTAAAACATGTTTTACAACCAAAGTTTGTAAAACAAAACTTTCCTTTAAACTTTCCGACACGGCACGGGAAACCTGCAACTGTTGTAAAACACGATTTTTTGGTTTTACAACACGCTTGTTGTACAACTTGTTTAACAATTTCCATTGCTTTCTTAAACGTGTTCAAAGCAATTAGTAGAATTGGTTGTACAACACAAGTTTATAAAACAAGTTGTACAGTGTAAACGTGGCTTTCGTAGGACACATGTTTCAGCTGTCGCCATTTTTATCTGCATCACTGATTGTTGGTCGTGTGGCGGGGTCCTTAATAGGAAAGTGCCCAAATACGGACCCGTGCCCTAATGTGGACCCCCATGGTTATTGCCTCTGCTGTGTGCTGAACACACATAATTTGTGATGTTTTTTTGTAAAAACAGGTCTAGGTATTTTTTGTCAAATTCTATTCCTTTTTTAATTTTTTCATATTGAAAAAGAAGAATTTTTGCCGTTAATAATCTACAACCTTTTCACTGAACTCAATATTGTTGTATTTACCTTAAATTTTCTCATTTTCAACTTTTTACATTACAAACTGTTAAAATAAAAAAAATTGTCAAACCGTTCTCTAATGATTTTTTTCAGTTTTATTCTCTTTCCTAGTTCAGTAAATTAAGTTTTTAATCATTTTACTCAGGGGTCCAGTTTAAGCAACCTTTTTGAAAATAACAAAAGTGTAAGGTTTTTAAAAATATTTTTTACTCCTATAATTTATATAAATACTTGCCATAAATGATTTACAAATATTACATAACTTAATAAAGTAAATATTACATGGTTTCAAAACCAGTTCTTTTCAATAATTTTATATATTTTATAATATAAAAATAAAATGGGGGTCCGAATTTGGGTACTTTCCTCTATGAGGAACAACAACTCTGGAGGGCTCTCACGTGTTCGATGTTTGCCGATTCCAGTTATGCGGGGGTGGCGGGGGTGCATTCCACACGCGGCGCGGCATTCCACTTCTAGCCCTTTATCCACTGTTCTAGAATTTTCGCTGTAATTTCTATTTTGATCAGTGATTACTGCTTTTCATATAGTTAATTTTAATTTGTATGCCCAAAATACACTTTGAAAATGTTAAATGTATAATGAAATAATGATATAATGAATTTATTACTGTTTAAAATAGTAGTTTATGCAACGACCGTATTATGAATGTCTTAAACATGTAAAAACAACTAAATGTGCAAACAATTTAAACAAAGCTTTAGGGCTATGAAGGATGGTAATTTTCGATGTCATGGTTGCTAAGCAACGACAGCATTGAAAATCATATGGTTGTCACTAGTCTTTCGATAGAATCAATCGAATACCAATATGCCTCTTTGTTGTTTACGTAAACAATACATGCGAAAAATAAAAGAGAAAAATCAACATTAATTTTTTGAAGAGACAAAACTTTATTTTTGTGTATTAGTCTAAAAATACAGGGTGTTTTTTTTAAACGGAACCCATTTTTAATATTGAATAATCCACATATAAATATGAAATGAGTATTGTTTTATTGATCTTAACATTTTATACAATCTATTATTTAAGTTTGATCACATTTAGTTTACATTATGTGCTCAAAGAGTCCACCATTGGCATTTGTATAAAGTTATGCTCTTTCAGTCAAATTCCCGAATACGTGTTGCAAGGTGTCTCTTTGAATTTCTTGCATTAAATTTGTTATGTTTGTTTTGTGGTGCTGAATATCATTTGAATTGTTTTCGTAGGCCTTACTTTTTATGTATCCCCAAATAAAATAATATAGTGGGGTCAAATCCGGAGATCTTGGGGGGGAAATAATCCTTCACCGATAAAATCAAGTTTTGGGTTGCGTTTTTAATGTGTGTGTCTTTAAGCATGATAACTCGCTTAAAAATGGTCCGATCTGAATTAAATTTGCCTCAGACATGTAAAGTAGTAATTATTCTACGAAAACAATTCACAACATATTCAGCACCTCAAAACAAACATAACAAATTTAATGAAAGAAATTTAAAGAGGTACCTTGCAACATGTGTTCGGGCATTTGATGGAGAGAGCATAACTTTTTACAAATGCCATTGGCGGACTGTTTGAGCACATAATGTAAACTAGATCTGATCAAACTTAAATAATAGGTTGTATAAAATGTAAAGATCAATAAAACAATACTCATTACACATTCATATGTGCATTATTCAATCTTAAAAATGGGTTGCGTTTAAAAAAGAAATACCCTGTACTTTTATCCATTCTTTACTTTTACTTCAAATAATCGTTCTATTAAAACGTTTGTAAGCTTGTGTATCTATTGTAAAACACAATTAATTTATTCATTCATTCGTGGTTGGGGTAGCGTCGACTGTAGACTGGCCCATGGTCGTTACCCACTCTCCTCTACGGGATTAAACCCCCCACTACCCCCCCCCCAAACTGTCAACCCCTCGGCAGTCTCGACATGAGCCAGATTACTTGGTGCTCCCGCTTGTCCGTTACACATGTCACTCTCTCATCCGTCTTTCTACATCCTATACATATTCTGTATGTTAGTGCATCAAACAACTAAATAAACACCCCACGTTGCAGCAGACCTGCATACTCAGCGAATTCCAAATGCAAAAGAACGTCAATCCGACATAGCGAGATTTGACAAGTTTCTGTAAGCTCATAAGAATAGCATGGGGAATGAGTAAGCAGGTTTGCTGTCATGGTAATGGGAATATCGGGGATTTTAGACTAAGATACATTAGATCTCACCTATAACAATAACAACAAGATTTGCTAAAAGATTTCTTTTTGTTAATTTTTTTCATTATAAGAATAACAAAAAGTGTATTTATGTAATGGATACCGATGCGATTCCAACGATGATTGCCCTTATATTTAAAGCTCTTGAATTATTATGAAATATCCTTTTTGCATTATTTACACATAAAATGTTCGAACCATTAATTTCCCTTACACAAATTGAATAAGCTCACATATAATAAAAAATCGTTCGCAATTCGCTGAGTACTCATGTTTGCTGCGACGGGTGTGTAGATGTATCATGTGATTGTTTCTTTAATTTATTGTAGTATGTATTTATCAAATCAATAACCCATGGAGTTTCCTTCAATTTTTTTCTACGGATCGTGGTTAATATGTTTACTTTGACTTGATACTGTTAAATAGTAGATCTTTAGTTCAAAACTTGAGTATGATTTCATACAGAAAAATAGCTAAAACATGATTGAAATTTTTCAGGTTGCTGAAGCCAACCCAGTCAATAGAAATTTTCTTGGTTTGGATTCTTACATGGAACTTACTCAAACTGGACCTTAATAAGGATGAGAAATCACTGAATTGTATCCTTTGACTGTGCCATTCAAGACTTTGAAGAGGCCAATAATTACTCTTCTTAATGAGTATGAAAGTGATAAAAATGTGGATTGTGATGTGTTTGATAAATGCCCAAAATGGAAATTTTGTTGTGGTAGAAATCCCTGAAGATCTTTCCAAGCTTCGTTGTATTTTAAAAGACACGGTTCAAATAATTCAAATTGCCTCACTGAAATTCGATTTTGCTCATGATGATTTGAGGTTTGCTGTTCACGTGTTTTACAAAATAATTCTAAAAGAAAACAGACTCGAATTTCACGATTTCATTTTATACTACGAGCAGTATATTAAATCCTGGGCAATATTTTCAGAATAGTACCATGTTACTTAAGAAGAATGGCAACAATCAATGCATCTGGCTGAAAAAAGTGAGAAGTCACAAAACTTGAAACCAGCGAAATCCGAGAAAAATGAACATTAATTCGATGCCAGATTCTGCACCAAGTGTCCACGCTGAAAGAGAAGACAAATCAACTACAGAGAATGAAAACACATTCCGGAGTTCTGAAGAAACAGAAAACTGTAATGAAAATTCAACTACGTCATTAAATAGTTTGAATTTGGGAAAACTGGGATTGAGGACAGAAGATTGGTGTGACATTTGTTACAAACCCAACGTTGGTATGTTCGATGAAAAACAAAGATATTTACATCAAGTAGATGATCTTGAAGTAGCTAAAGAGTGTCTACATTCCAAGTTTGTTCTTTGCCAACTGTACAGAATTGGGGATTCTCTGATGTTGACAGGGAACTCTCGCGACGAACATTGGTAGTGCTATAATTACTGAATCTTTTCCCCTTAACTGAGTGATTCAACACTTTGAAGAGGCCAATAATGACTCTACTTAATGAAAGTTATAAAAATGTAGATTTTGATGTGTTTGATAAATGCCCAAAATGGATATTATTGTGTTGTGGTAGAAATTCCTGAAGATCTTTCCATGCTTCGTTGTATTTTAGGAGACGTTGTTCATATATTTCAAATTGCCTTATTGAAATACGATTTTGCTCGTGATGCTTTGAGGCTTGTTGTTCACGTAATTTACAAAATAATTCTAAAAGAAAACTGACTTGAATTTCACGATTTCATTTTATACTACGAGCACTATAATAGATCTTGGGCAATATTTTCAGAATAGTACCATGTTACTTATGAAGAATGGCAACAATCAATGCATCTGGGTGAAAAAAGTGAGGAGAAGTCACAAAACTTGAAACCAGCAAAATCCGAGAGAAATGAACATTAATTCGATGCCAGATTTTTCTGCACCAAGTGTCCACGGTGAAAGAGAAGACGCATCAATTACAGAGAATGAAAACACAATCTGGAGTTCTGAAGGAACACAAGACTGTAATGAAAGTTAAACCTCATCATTGAACAGTTGGAAAAACTGGAATTGAGGACAGAAGATTGGTGTGAAAATGTCACACCAGAAATGAGGAGAAGTCACAAAACTTGAAACCAGCGAGATACGACAGAAATTAACATTCGATACCAGATTTTCTGCACCAAGTGTCCACGCTGAAAGAGAAGACACATCAATTACAGAGAATGAAAAACAATCTGGAGTTCTGAAGGAACACAAGACTGTTATGAAAGTTAAACCGATTTCACGATTTCATTTTATACTACGAGCAGTATAATAAATTTTGGGCAATATTTTCAGAATAGTACCATCTTACTTATGAAGAATGCCAACAATCAACGCATCTGGGTGAAAAAAGTGAGGAGAAGGCACAAAAACTTGAAACCAGCGAAATCCGAGAAAAATGAACATTCGATGCCAGATTTTTCTGCACCAAGTGTCCACGCTGAAAGCGACGACACATCAACTACAGAGAATGAAAACACATTCCGGAGTTCTGAAGAAACGGAAACTGTGATAAAAATTCAACAACTTCATTAAATAGTTTGAATTTGGAAAAACTGGGATTGAGGACAGAAAATTGGTGTGACATTTGTTACAAACCCAACGATGGTATGTTCGATGAAAAACAAAGATGTTTATAGCTTGTAGATGACCTTGAAGTAGCTAAAGAGTGTCTGCATTCCAAGTTTGTTCTTTACCAACTGTACAAAACTGGGGATTCTCTGGTGTTGACAGGGAACTCTCGCGACGAACATTGGTAGTGCTATAATTACTGAATCTTTTCCCCTTAACTGAGTGATTCAACACTTTGAAGAGGCCAATAATTACTCTACTTAATGAAAGTTATAAAAATGTAGATTTTGATGTCTTTGATAAATGCCCAAAATGGATATTTTGTTGTGGTAGAAATTCCTGAAGATCTTTCCATGCTTCGTTGTATTTTAGAAGACGTTGTTCATATATTTCAAATTGCCTCATTGAAATACAATTTTGCTTGTGATGCTTTGAGGCTTGTTGTTCACATATTTTACAAAGTAATTCTAAAAGAAAACTGACTTGAATTTCACGATTTCATTTTATACTACGAGCACTATAATAGATCTTGGGCAATATTTTCAGAATAGTACCATGTTACTTATGAAGAATGGCAACAATCAACGCATCTGGGTGAAAAAAGTGAGGAGAAGTCACAAAACTTGAAACCAGCGAAATCCGACAGAAATGAACAATCGATGCCAGATTTTTCTGCACCAAGTGTCCAAGCTGAAAGAGAAGACACACCAACTACAGAGAATGAAAACACATTCCGGAGTTCTGAAGAAACAGAAAACTGTAATGAAAATTCAACCTCATCATTGAACAGTTTGAATTTGGAAGAACTGGAATTGAGGGCAGAGGATTGGTGTGACATTTGTTACAAAGCCAACAATGATGTGTTCGATGAAAAACAAAGATGTTTATGTCCCGTAGATGATGTTGAAGTAGCTAAAGAGTGTCTGCATTCCAAGTTTGTTCTTTGCCAACTATACAGAACTGGAGATTTTCTGATGGTGACAGGGAACTCTTGCGACGAACATCGGGAGTGCTATTGCTACCGGATGAAATATACAGCGATTAGAGACACTCACCCCTGCTTTAGGGACATAGTTTGGGGCATTTGACATCACTGCATGTTGAGATATTGGTGCTTTATAAATATTTGATTAAGCCAGAGAGTTTACAAACGTTGAAATTTTTAAACCCGTTTATTAAAAATTTAAGAGAATTGAATGTTTCAAAAATGTTATCATTAAGAAGTGTTGCACTCAAGTAATTTATTTGTGACTATTTAAGAAAGTTTAGACTTTGTGGCAAGAAGACTTGATCATTGAAAAAATGTTTACAGTAGAGTCCCACAAACCCAGACTAATGTGGACCGAACGGTGTCCGGGTTTGTGAAATTTCCGAGTTCTCGGGAAATGAGTAAAAATAAGAAAAAATAAGAATAGTTTCTGTTATTTCTATAAGAAATCATTTATTTATTGCATAGTAAAAAATACAAAAACTACATTATCAGTTACAAAAAAACTTAAATAAAAACCAAAATTGTTTTATCTGTGTCAAACCGTGTTCTAGCCTTGAATCTCAGTGCACTTTATTGCTCTGGCAGTCTTTCCGAGTTATCCAGAATTCCGGGATATCGAATTCCGGGTTTGCGGGACTCTACTGTATTAAGTTAAGTGATGTGATCATTTATGATATACCTGTAATTGAGACCACCAGGCCTACTTCAATACTGCATTAACTCTTGGTAATATATTCAAATTGTAGAAATTTTATTTTGTCTGTTTTCGCGAGTACCAAATAGGGCGGGTGAGTGAGTGTGCTGCCGACGATTTGTTTGGGTAGTAATCAACTATATTATCATAAATATAGGTAATCAATTATATTATCATACGTTAAAGTAAACAAAAATTTACACATTAAAGGCCCTGAAAAAGATTAAAAGTGTATTGGGAACTAAATTTTTTTCAAACATAATTTCAACTTTTATTTAGGAGGCAATTTGATGACTTTACAGTTTTTGCTACCCACCCTATTTTGTGTGCTCAATAACAGTACCTAATCTATATTTAGCTATCTAGGTTATGTCTTGTACATAGATTGCAGTGATCTCTGGATGATCACTAAAAGTACAGTAGTGAGGTTATTTTGAAGGTCATCCCCCAACCTTATTGCATATGGGTTGTTTTTTTATTCTTTGCCATTTAGTGCTCCTAGAACAGAATTGAGACACTGGAATTTGCTTCTAGAGACCTCATGACATGATCTGACCCACTAAAAACTTTCTTTTATTTATTAGGTATTGTACTCAATTATTTGATAAGAACTGTTGATTGATAATTGTTGATGATTATATATATTCCTCAAATCATATTTTGAATGGCCAAATATTGAATTTTTTAAAGAAATTATAAAGATATTAAAGATGTACAAAGCAATCAGGTTTCCATGTTATACATAATGAGTATTTCGTTTGTTCTTTTAATTAAATTAGTACATGAATGAATATTAGTGAGTTTCTTTAAAGGAATAAGCTATTACCGTCGGTTCCATGGTAAGGCCTAAGCCCGAGGCCGTTTTAACTTATCATTTTCGGGCCCCCAAAAGCAAAAAACTCCATTCGTTCGAATTTATACACACACAAACATATATATGTATAAATATATATATATATGTATATATATATATGTATATATATGTATATATATATGTATATATATATATATGTATATATATATATGTATATATATATTCTACATATATATATATATATATATGTAGAAATTCAATTGACCATGAAATTTAATTGTTCATGTGATAGTTACAATCATAAAATACCTTTATATGTACCGGAGATAGATTTGGGACGGACAAAGACGTTTTGGCGCGACTTAGTAAAAAATTAAAACAAAAAAATACATGTAGTTGGCCTAACTACTTGACAGCACAGTGGGCAGATGGGTTTTCCCTGAGAATGGCAAAAAAGGTTCTCATAGAAAAGTGGGAATTTTTTATCGATGCAAAAATGTACCTCGGCATCAGGTGGATTTTTGACAACAAACTGGGCCTTTTTCTTTCCAAAATTGGGTTTAAGGGGTTTTCGACTGAAAAGTTTGCAGCATTTTAGGCAATTTTTCGCTCTAAATGGAAGTTGTGGATTTTTTGGGATCAGTAAGGAGTAGAGGTTGGAGTAATCTATGAGATGAGAGAGAGAGATATTGAAAATATAAAAATTATGTGTATCGGTATAAATATTAGAATTGAAGAAAAAAATACACAGAAGAACTCAGCCGTCAGATTCTGTTGCTTTGAAGATAAAATGTTATTAGAAAATGTAATGTGAGAAAGTTATTTATTCCACAAGCATACAATAGAAGTATCTTACTAATAACTTTGCTGCAACAATATGATGATATCCTTGGACGGTTTAATAACATTTCAGAGGAACCCTTTCCATCCTTATGCACGTGTTCGTAGCTGATGATGATGAATCGCCATTTACGCAGCTATTTGCAGACTTTAGATTTGTGAGGTAAATCGAAGCCTGATGATAACATTTTATTCAAGTTTCCATTATTAATGGTTCTATGTAGTACAATACAAACGCGGTGAATTAAAAGATTAAATTTTAAATTCCAATATTAATATTCCAAGAACGACCTACATACGATCCTCAAACAATAATGATTTTCATTAAATTTATAATTTCAGTATATAACTACACGTTGTATTTTGACTATACATAATGTTTTTTTTTAACGCAACCCATTTTTAAGATTGAATAATGCACATATATATATTAAATGAGTATTGTTTAGATTGTACCGGTACATACTTGCTATTAACTCAAGAACACCTGTAAGTTGAATAGCATTACAGTTTAAATTAAATTTGAACTAATTCAAATTTTTTTACATAATTATTATATCGTAGTAATAGGAAAACTACAATCTTATTTCTAAAAAGTGAAAGAGCCCCTTACACAATATGCAAAGAGGTGTCAGGGACTTGACTTTTGGTGTTTTACATTAGAATACCGATATGCTTTAAGTGAGGTATTCAAAGGAACATATTCTGAGATAAGACTCCAGCGATAAGCAAATGGCTGTCATTAAAGGAGTCAATAAATCTTGAGATATGTTCAATGAGATTCGGTTAGCATTTTTCTTTCTTTGGCGTAGAAGTATCATGTCTGGCTGTCTCACGCTTAGCTCGCCAGTGGGCCACCGTTACCCCGAGCGATTCCTACTTTTCCAGTAGCCCCGCGATGATTATAAAATAAATTAAATAAAAATAAAATGACGAATTCTTTATTTTATCAGGCAAAGTTAGGACCACACGGCCCTTTCTTACACTTGACCTGTAATACATAGACATAGTTTGAGATATATGCTACTATTCAACTACACTATATACAAACTTAAAATAGTATATTTGCATAAAAGATAAATACCCCCGTTGCAGCAGACCTGCATACTCAGCGAATTTCAAATGCAAAACAATATATTTTAATCTAACATAGCGAGATTTGACATGTTTTTGTAAGCTCCATAAGATTAACATGGGGAATGAGTATGCAGGTTTGCTGCTACAGGTATGTTTAAACTGGTTGGTTTTAATTCAATATTTAGTAGATCTGAACTAGAAGAAGCCATTTACCAAGTTTTATCAAGATATGTTGAGAAATAAACGAGATATAGAATTTTACTTATTTCCCATAAGGTTAGCATTGGCACAACGTACTGTGTTTACCAATTTCAATATCTCGGTAACCAATGGACATAGAGCTGTGATTCAAGATACTAAATTGTTTATTTTTTTGAGCTAAATTCAATGGTGCCAACAAAAATTTGATAAATTTTATTTTTCTATGTAAAAATCTCAAAAAACCCATTTTTGAGGGGGTTTATCCCCCTTTACCCCCCCTTCCGGTGGTCCGATCGGGCTGGTTCACGAACTCGTCCAATCGATTACCACTTTACATGTCTGTACCAAATTTCATCAAAATCGGACCATTTTTACGGCCGCTATCGTGCTAACAGACACATATATATATATATATATATATATATAGATATATAGATATATATATATATCTAAAAATTCAAACGAATGGTGTTTTTTGCTTCTGGGGGTTGCAAAACGAAAAGTTATCATGGTCTGGGGCTTAGGTCTTACCATGAGACCTACGGTAATAGCTTCTTCCCTATAGGGGAAATTCGCTAAAAATAAATTAAATTTGAACTACACTCATTCACTCAATCATTCATCTGTCAGGGACCCAATCAAGACGAAAACCAAGTACGACAAACCTACCAAGGACATCCGCTGAAAGAATAATATTCTCAGCGCCAAATAATAAAATAAAGACTTAACACGATTTTAAATCATTTATTGCAGGGTTTAACTTTATACCAACTTTCTACCGCAATCAAAAATACAGATTTTGCTTATTCAGACAAAAGATGTAAAAAGTGAGGGAAAAATAAAAAATAAATTGTTATTAAAATAGGTATTGGCTAAAGTAAAAGCTGGGAAAACTTTATTTGATTTTTTAAGTTGATATAGTGAAACATAGAGCCAGCACAAAGAGTAATATTATGCTCGCAATAATATGTTTTTAATATATTTTAATGTATTAAAATATATTTAAAATATATTTAATATATTTTAAAAATATAATATGTATATAAAATATTTATTTTATATATTATTTTAATATTTTAATATATATATATATATCGATCGCACTATCATTGTGACGACTTTTCACAACACCTACAATATGGCAACCGCCACAGAGAGTTATGTATATTTAGGTTTTCATATGGAAATATGCTAACTTGCACTCAAGAAACAACATTATCAACTCACATTATGAGTTTTTTTGTTATTTGTAAGCAAACCATAGAGACATCATTGTGGCAACCTTACATGCCACAAACAATATGGCATCCAGTAATATACATTACTTTAAACTATCGTTGTGAACCCCATTCAAAATATTTACCATCATTATGGCGACATACAGCGTTGCCAATTTTCACTCTTGCATTTATACATGAATAAATTGTTCATTCAGGCAAAGTGACGACCTGCCATACCACTATCACAAAGACAACCTGTTTTTTTTTAATTAAGTAAAAGGGGATTCTTTTGTTTAGTCTTCACAAATTCCTATTTTCGATAATCTTGAAATGTTTAGTATTAAATTTTATATTTCATCATGCGTCATGAAAGTGACTTATTTCGGGACAAAATGATGGAGCTTAACATGGAAACAGTAAATCTCAAGGCCCGAAATGGTACTTTGGTGACGAATCGTGATCAAAAAACCAAACCGTGGGAACAGCTTATGCTTTGCTGACAGTTAAAGGTTTTAAGGTTAGCCTACGTTCACACGAGCGATATTTTACTGCTGCGACAGGTGGCCGCCTTCGCTGTTTACGCCACCAGCTGTAAGTTCTTGAGTTTTCCACTATTTCTGCGGTGTCGCTGGGATCTTAGATTTGATTAGGGGGCTTGTTTGAAATAGTTCCCACTTTCGCCACGGAATTCCTACGTCAAGGAGACGTTATAAGTTACATTTCTATTACAGAATAACCAAGTAAAATAAATTTATGGCCAAGGACTTTAAAATTATAATTCAGATATACTAGTTCAAAAAACTGATGATTTGTAAATGAAGAAAAATTGATCGAAATCTTGAAAAATTGATCGAAATCTGGAAAAATTGAATAAACAAAATAGTATGTACCGCAAATAAATATTTACATTCTAGTTATTTACAGTGACACGACAGAAAATTGTTTTGTTTGCATGGATGGGGGAGGGTACAAAAGTCATCGTGCCTTGGATCGTAGTTTGCTATCCATTAATACAGGCAACTTGAAAAAAATAATAAAAAAGGCTACAATCATTTTCAAAGACTTCAATATTTTGTTGGGAGCTGTCGATTCTACCATTTATACGTCCGTGATTCTGTCTTGAAATTTTGATCGAAATGTTATTATTTTGATGTTGAACGCTATTCTTACAGTGTTGGGGAGTAGCGTGCTACAAGTAGCGTCGCTTTCAATTGCGTAGCTTGTAGCTGTAGCGAGCTACTGTACTGAGTAGCGAGTAGCGGAATTTGACGCTACTTTTGCAATACAAACATTTATATTTTTCTCGGACCGGTATTTTAACACTTCAACCCATACAGAGATTCTGAGTAAATCGAGATGTTCTTTGTTACTATAATAGTTGGTAATTGTAAATGATTTTGTAGTTCCTGTAATCAATTGCTTTTGACCACAGACAAAGGCAACTTTGATTGTGGGAGTTCACTATCGTCGTCCAAGGGCGAAACTGACTTGCCCAAATATTCGGCCATCTATTTACAACATGAGGCCTTGTGAGAACGACATAGAACAAACAAGTCATGCAAACGCATCTGTAAATTTTGCATTGGCCTGTATTCGCTCATTCCGCTTGAGCCTTTGATCGACGTTAGTGAACTTACACCGCAATAGATAAAAACAACGCTAACCACCATTGTGCCTAAAGCCTCCGATACGGCGTCGTATGACAAAACACACGACGATCGACGTGCATCCACATTCGCTATTCGAGCATTATCCGTAAATGAAAGCGTAAAGCGACAGCGTTTGTTTACTTGTTTAATGGACATTCAATAATAAACACTAAAATTATGAGTCAAACCATGGTCAAACTGAAAGGTACTTAGATAATAAAATAAGTAATGTAGTAGGTCTATGTCTATAAAGCCTTCAGAAGTCTAGCCTAAATATTGAAATGGGAAAATGATTTAGCCTAAGGGTCTTTGGAAACGGGCATGACCAAATCTTAACATGGGAATGTAACACCAAATCTTAGTGCTTATTAGGCCCTACTTGGATGCCTATAATTTCATTCAACACTTAGACAATCTATTTTGAGCAGGCCTACCGTGACTAATAATTAAAAAAAACTTTATTGATCTATTGTTTGGTTTATTTATTTATTCATTTATTTACTTGAACTACACTTACTGTTATACGTCTAAAAAGCTAGATGGGTGTTCAGTTGAGTCAATACACCACTCCGAAAGACAGGGAAAAGTTGGAATTATTTCGTGAAAGAAGCTAAAATACCCCCGTCGCAGCATACCTGCGTACTCAGCGAATTTCTAATTACAAAATAATCCATTAATACGTAATTAATCCATTATTACGTAAAAAAGAAATAAACAAGTGATATATTTATGTATTAAAATTATAGCTATTATAGCTTGGTTTCCAAAACCTTTGTAAAAAAATATTGGTAAATGGCTTAGATGAAAAACACAAAGATTTCATATAATGAAGTAGGCAAGAATGTTTATTTTTTAAATTATATTAACATAAAATTGTTTAAAAACCACAATTTTTTTAACATATTGATAAACTGAGAAATTACTCAAAGCGATTCCTTGCAAACCTCAGTAGAGAGTAAATAGGAAATTGACTAAGCCAACATTCTGCTGCCCTGATACTAAAAAAACAGGGGAAAAAATGAGAAGCCGGAGACCAATGGTCTTAGAGGAATGATTTAAAATACCAAATTGTTTGTTTTTTCAAGCTAAATCCAATGGTGCAAACAATAATTGGATAAATATAATTTTTCAATTTGATAAACTCAAAAAACCAATTTTTGGGGGTAAAATGGAGCCTTTACCCCACTTAGGATATGTCGATCTGGCTGGTTTACGAACTCGTCCAAGAGAATCTAGTTTTACATGTCTGTACCAAATTTTGTTGCGATCGGAGGATATTTACGAGAGTTATCGTGCTTACAGACACTCAAAAAATGAAAATTCTATTTCCCTTATAAGCCCATGTTAAATTTTGAAACAAATCGTGACTTTTGCAGGTAAAAATGCGTTTTCACAATAAACTCACTTCATATCCAGAAAGTACACATAAAAAGCTGTCAATTAATGTAAGTATCAATATGATTGCTGAGGTTACCCTGAACGGATATTTTTTGTCCATTCTGTTCTGTTAAAACGACGGTAATAGCTTATTTCTAAGGAAATTCGCTAAAAAGTAGCTGTAGCTGTAGCAGGATTTTTGTAGCTGTAGCTAGCTACTTTTTAAAATCTGTAGCTATAGCTGTAGCAAAGCTACTTTTTACAACCTCTAGCTGTAGATGTAGCGAGTTACATTTTAAAAGTAGCTTCCCCAACACTAGTTATTCAATTGTTAAAATATAATACTTGAATAATCCTCATTATATAAAGCAGATTGTTAGAACTCAAAGGATTGAAAGCTCTCAGATAGACAGGCCTCCGAATTTTAGGATATCGTACAACCCACTGAAGGGAGGAATTACAGTGAATGGTAAGACATGGGCAGTTAAACCGGGAAATAAACGCGAAAACTAGGACATTTGGTAACCCTAGTTATGGGTTAAGTTTAGGTTAGATTTTTACTTTCACTATCTTCTGGTTTTTGTTGGGATTATTGTGTAGCTAAATATATACCAATCGTGGGTTACGAACAATGTTTTAGGTCGTTAGTGTATCGCGATCAAAGTAATTTAAAAACCACTGATTTAAAACTTCGCGACCCCCGCCATGTTCCCTCGTCGGGACTTTTTTTTAACGGGTGCATGGGGCGAGCGCCTGGAGCCCCGGTCCAAAAGGGGCTTTGGGAACCGACTTTATGGGCCTCGCCTCGGGAGCAAAGGAGACCCAGGGAAAAAGGGACGAAAAACCGCTGTCGGGCGAAAAAGAACACAAGGAATTAATTCATCAATTGAATTCCCATACAGTACAGCGATTGCGCTGAACGGTTGGCACCGCGCTTGTCGGCAACCTCAGTACCCAGCGGTGGCGCGACGCGGTGCTGCGAAGTGCCGACTGACCAAGGCGCCAAGCTCCAGATGTACTAGTGACTGAAAAACGATGATAAGAAATAGAGGGATCAGCACGTAAGTCCGATACAAGGGCCATGCAGACATGTGGCTGCATGGGGCGCCGACGGTAACAGAGCGCCGGGGGGGGGGGGTTGTTGTGTTTCTCCAGCGGCAATAATGAAGCCTTTCAGCGATGCTGAAATTTTAAAACAAATTGGCCGTAAAACGTGGATCTAATGACCATTATTGTTGGTCATATTTTTATGATTAAAATGATTTTTTACCAATGTTCTATCTTGTACCTTACCAAGATATAGCAGTTTTGACGCAAAGCGCTTTCTGCCATCTTTGCCCCGCTCCCCCCAAGTTGTTGACACCTGGGAAATAGGTGACATACGTGTTTTATACACCCACTGTCCATATTACAACAACGAACAAACATATTTGGACACACTTGTTTGCGACATTCTCATTTTAATTCGACCTACGTTAAAACAAATAGTCAAATACCTATTTCCTTTATTTTTTTATTTTGGGGGGAATGCGCCGTAAGCCTTGGAGGGATGGGCACCTCTGATAACGAGTCACTCTCCTTCACTAGCTGAACCAAAATTATTGATTTGTTTTTACTTAGTACATTTGTTTTGGAGAGTCAGATTCTTGGTTGATAAATTTTTAATTTAAAACGCAGAACGGCCACGAGCAGCCGTAGTTTACTAGTCAGCATCACGTTATCCTCCTCCAACCACGTGCATCGGTGACCTGATCGCCCAGAGGGGGGTTCTCATCATTGCATTCAATTCAAGTCCAAGACCAGTACGGATAACACCTCTCACTTCCTTTTTTTAAATTCAAAATTCACAAGGTTAAAATTTTTCAGAGCTATTTAATTCTATAGTTTTCTTTTATTACTACAAGTTAATAAACAGTTATTTAATATCCAACCGATATTTATAATTATTTCCATTTCCATCATCCTACACAAACTAAGCTAAGATCGAAAAATAAATATTACAATAACTTCAACTGAAACCAATTTATTTTACAACTTATTTCATAACTCGTTTACTGTTTAGTATACGACCCCGGGCCTAACAACTGTTATTGGTGTCCAAATTTGTATTATTAAAACGACGTTTTAATCGAATCATTTACTGCTTTCAAGAGTTCCGCATTTTAACTCATAACACTACCCGCTATATCCCCCCCCTTCGTTGTCGACCACCCGGAAAATAGCCGGGCGACAAGCATATTTTGTATTACCACAGTCCTTTTTATAATAATCTGCAAAAATGCTTCGTACATGTATGCTCGAAACCCTCAGCTCCTTTACTCGAGGAATATACGCGCCTGAGAGAACCAGTGTTGCCAAGTCGTCCGGTCGCAGTATTACGCCAAATGCCGTATATTGAAATATACACTCAGCGACACTAGCGCACCCACGGTCATTACATGAACTAATAATATTCGTTTCAGGTGCAATATGACGACCAAAATCAATTTTTAAAGTCATCACTATATGTCTCTACAGGGCAAAAGGAGATGAAATAACCCAAGTGTGCATATGACGACCATATACGGTCGTCATAAGCACCGGTCGCCACTTTACATACACTTTTCCTTATGTACGGTTGCCACAATGATAGTTGGGTGAACATATATATATATATATATATATATTATATATTATATATTTTAAATATATTTTTCAAATTTTTTTGTCGAATATTATTAAAAATCCGACCACGAAACAGTAGGCTGCAGTACTACATCTGTAACAGGTATAAGCGGTGTGATCCATTACAGATATAAGTTTGATCTCTCTCTTGAGGTGTGACATAATCTAATAAGTCATCAATTTTGCGCGTTATAACGACGTGAAAATATGATGTATCGAATTGTACTTTATGCTATATTGCGTATATATTTTAGGGTATTTCAGGAGTATTTACTGCTGCATTACATTACTATTGCAATAGATGCATATAGTGAATATCCATTTCTTTCGCAGGCTAGTATTATTAGTTAAACTGTATGTTTTAGTTATAGTCTATGCTGTTCATCGCCAAAATTTATGTGGAATGGCTATAATCTATGTCTGTAATAGGCATAAGCTACGTACAGTAGACCCCTCTTAACTGACCTCATTTTAACCGACAATCGGATTATCCACCCTTGCTGGTCAGATATTAAAAATCGTTTTAACCAACTCTGTTTTGACGACAGTTCGGTTTAACCGCCCTTTTTCTAGGAATTGCGGCATTTCCGTTCTCAAATCAGGCGATGGGAACTTTGCGCCCAACTCCACAGGTTGTTTGTTACAGGTTAAAATATTATGAATACAACATTCATAATTTATTAAAACATACAGTGGGTGCTTTTCAGAGTGCATAGTATGATAAATGTCAGTGAGTTTTCGTTTTTGTATCCGGAAACCATCATATCATTCATCATTAGAGTAAAAAAACATGCACGTTGTGTGTTGGTGGGGTGGGTAAGAGGGGATAGAGAACTCGAAGTCTAAGTTTTTGCAATGGGGTTTTGTGACTCGTATCCAGTAAGAAGTTATATAAATCAACTGCCTAACCCGTAATAATGAAATGATTGCTTGTTTCTTATCACTAATTTTGACAATTAATAGGTACTGCATTATGTAAAATTTGTTAAAAATATATCAACGTGTTATTGAAAGTGTATAACATAAACAATTTTCGCCTTGTCTAATATTTAGTTTGTAAAATGTGACATTTATACAGTAAATTTTTTGAAAAAATAGGATGATAATTATAGTTCATTTTCTAAATAATCCACAAACTGCTTTAGAATTATTTTAGTGGAACCCTAAATCAATAGAGCTGTTATTTTAGTTGTTTAGAGGATTACCCTTTTTAACCGACCTTTTAAGCTATCCGACCTAGTTCCGGCCCGGTAGGGGGGTCTACTGTATCTCTCAGATATGTACCAGCAGCACAGATGAAGGAGTTTTGCATCTGTATAACTACAGTATTTATCTTACTCTGTTCTGTACTGATTTATTTTAGTGTAAAAAAATTTAATGTTTTATGTTTCATAGTAGTTAAGCTAAGTTTCTTTATTTTTATTTTGTTACGTTGCCATACTGATAATTCAAATCGTTGCTGTTCATCAAATTCGTAACGTTCATTCTATGACTGGCACCCGAAATATAATACGCGCGTAGACATTGTAAGTGTAATTTTAGAATATAACGAAAAGTATAATAATTTTAAACTTAAATTTAGCTAATAAGTAAAATGATCTTTGTTATCTGTTTTATCCCTTTTATTTAATAATTCGATACTCTCGAGTATTTTGATATCTCATGTTAAATGTAGCAATTCTCTGTTTGTGAAACGATTCATGTTAAGATTTGAAAAATAAATTTGTAACGTTAACTTTGCCTTCTGTAATTTTGATCTATTTCTATGTTAAAAATCAATTATATTATATTGAATTGTACTAATCTTAGGTGGTGAATTGTTGTTTCAGACGAGTTCCTGTATTATATTAAATCGGTGTCCAGCAAGTAAAGTAAGATTATTCCTACGTATCCATAGAATCCATTATATTCAGACAATTGACAAAGTTATTAATTTCGATAAATGTAATTTAAGATAGCCCTCAATATATTGATTCTTCCTTAAGATGTGGTGTTTCAATAAAATCCCTCCTTGTGCTTTGGACTATTTCAGTTCTTAGTTATGTTTAGCTAATAAACTTACTACTCCAGCAAATATAGAGAATGACCCAACTTACTATTCCAACAGATAAATGGAATTACGGCCTTAGCCATTGACAAAAACTACTTCGTATTAATTTTATATTAGATTAAAATTATCCTAAGAGCTCTTAACTATTTTAAGTATAATCTGATTGCTGAGCCTTGTGACCTTGAAAGAGAGTCAGACTCAAATTTTATGATTGATTCTAGTACTATTTAATGTACTGAACAGGAATATAGCGGACGCCAGACTGGCATCCTTGGGCGATATAGATTTTTAGGAAAGCCCGGAAGCGGTATTTCATTACCACAATATATATTGAATATTCAGGGAAGCCACACGACAATATCTCATTAAAAGTTTCACTCGGAGTTTCAACCGTCTAGTCGTGGATTTGAATAGAGTTAATTAACAATGACAAAGAACCTTTTATCGCAACTAAGTTTTCCCCGCCGGAATGTATCGGTGCGCGCTCAAGTTTAGCGGTTATAAAAAATCGATGAATATACAGGGTGACCTGGAATAACTGTCGCACATTTCACCGTTTTATTTTAATAAAAGTAATAAAATGCCATACAACTCATAATAAACTTTTTTTCTCAAAGAATTTACTTTCTTGGTTAACTGTGTGCTTGTTTTTGGTCAAATTCAGTCAATTAAAGTGGCTACAAGTCCATGTTTCCTAGCTTTAAATACAGTTTTTCAAGCTGTAGAGTGTTATAGATGAAGGCTAATAGTTGAACTATTATATTAAATCATTCATGAATAAACTACGAGTAAAGTGCAACCTGTACGCCACTGTATGAACTGACTATGTACACTACAGGGGCAAACCTAGGATTTAATTTTGGGGGATATCATATAAGAAGAGGGAAGGGGGTATTAAGGTACTCGCAAAACCCCATACCAATGTGACAGTAGACAAATAAGGTCGTCGCAATAGGCAAGTGTCGCGTCACAAATATGGACGTTGCGGTAGACGAATATCGTCGTCGCGGTAGACAAATATCGTTGTCACTGTAAGCGAATGTAGTCGTCGCAGTAGACGAATATAGTCGTCGCGGAGGACGTATCGTTGTCACGTCGCAGTAGATGAAAGTGTCGTCGCGGTAGAAGGATATCATTGTCACCATAGATGAGTATCGTCGCCGCGGTAGACAAATATCGTTGTCGCGGTAAACGAGTATCTGCGGTTAACGAGTATCTGCGGTAGGCAAATATCGTCGTCGCGGTAGGCAAAGATCGTCGATGCGCTATATAATAGATGAGTATCATTCGTCGTTGTTGTAGACGCCGTGGTAGACGAATATGGTCGTCGCAGTAGACAAATAAATATTGTTGTCACGTCGCAGTTGACAAAAATCGTCATCGCGTCGCGGGGGACGAAAATCGTCTTCCCGGTGCGGTAGTGAAAGATCGTCTTTGTGTCGCGGTAGACAAGAATTGTAGTCGCGTCGTGGTATCCGAAAATGGTTGTTTTATCGTCCAAAATTTTTGTTTTCCAAAATTTCAGGGGGGATGTATCCCTTTTATCCTCCCCCTGGGTTCACCCCTGCTAGGTACAAACAAGCGACATTTGCATTTGCAGCGGCGGCCCATTGAACGGCCAGTAAAATAAATTTTAGTTTTATGAAAAAATACATTTCAGAATCCCCCATTTAATTGTGTTATACTACAGGGTGTTTTTTTTTAATCGCTACCCATTTTTAAGATTGAATAATGCACATATAAATATGAAATGAGTATTGTTTTATTAATATTTACATTTTATACAACCTATTATTTAAGTTTGATCACATTTAGTTTACATTATGTGCTCAAACAGTCCGCCATTGGCACTTGTACAAAGTTATGTTCTTTCCATCAAATTCCCAAACACGTGTTGCAAGGTACCTCTTTGAATTTCTTGCATTAAATTTGTTGTTTGTTTTGAGGTGCTGAATATCCTGTGAATTGTTTTCGTAAGCCTTAATTTTTATGTATTCCCAAATAAAATAATATAGTGGGGTCAAATCCGGGGATCTTGGGTAAATAATCCTCCCCCGATAAAATAAAGTTTTGGGTTGCGTTTTTAATGTGTGTGTGTCTTTAAACCGATATAACTCACGTAAAAGTGGTCCGATCTGAATGAAATTTGCCACAGACATGTAAAGTAGTATTATTCTACGAAAACAATTCACAAGATATTCAGCACCTCAAAACAAACATAACAAATTTATTGAGAGAAATTCAAAGAGGTACCTTGCAACACATGTTCGGAAATTTGATGGAGAGAGTATAACTTTATACAGATGCCAATGACGGACTGTTTGAGCACATAATGTAAACCAAATGTGATCAAACTTAAATAATAGGTTGTATAAAATGTAAAGATCAATAAAACGATACTCAATACATATTTATATACGTATTATTCAATCTTAAAAATGGGTTGCGTTAAAAAAAAACACCCTGCATTAAACAATATTAAGCTAACAAAAATTGTATAACACATTCTTAAGTAATAAAGTCAGATTAATGAAACAATATTTTCTGATATCATTAGGGTAATACTGTTAATTTAATACTTTTAATTAATACTTCTGGGGCAGTGATAAATAGTTTTTTTTAATAATTTTAATAAAAAAATATCCTTTAGTAAGAACTACTAGTTAAAAAAGTACAGTTCATCAAAGTAATTTTAAAATTATTTGCTGGAGCGCGTAAAGTAACAATGAAATCAGCTGACGAGCAATAATTACTTTATCCCTCGCTCCTCAGTAAAGAGCTGTTTTACAATTGGTTTTCAGTGAGTGAACTGGCAGTTTACACGCGTTTGTAGGAAAACACTTCCATATTTATGAGTTGAATAAAAAATTTAATTAAGGAAAGCTTTACAATGAGAACAAGGCAATTAGTTAGTTTTAGTGAGTCGGTGGCGCAGTTGGTAGCGCACTCGTCCTCGGAACTGTGGCCTCAAAGTGTCGCAAGTTCGAGACTCGAGCTTGTCGCATACTTTTAGCAGTACTGTTCACTCTTGTACTGTACCGGCTCACTCCTTGCCTTTGCTCGGTCTCATCCACGCACAGATCTATGGTATATGAGGGTGGGGTAAAGGCAAGGTTAAAAAGAGGCTGCCACCCTCTTAAAAAAATATTTTAGGTCACCGAACAACTTATCGTGTCATAAAAAATTATTACTTAAGATTATGAAGAGAAACCTGTCCCTTTCTTCGGAGTTAAATTTTGACAAGATTTACATATGAAAACAAACAATGAAATACAAAATTTGATTAGGTTTATAAATTTTACAAGAAATGTAAACAATTTAACAACTGGTTACATTTTTTAAACTGTTAAACACATAATACAGAACATGTGTTTTGAAATAATTAGGCCATAATTTGCTGGTGTCTTGTACCTCACACACTCATAGGTCGTGTCAAATGTCATGTCAGTCCTCCCACAAGACAAATGTTTTAATTTTAGTACTGAGCGCATTGAGCGGTCTGGCCCCATCATTTGACACCCATACTACCATAGATTTCAAATACCCCTGTTGCAGCAGACCTGCATACTCAGCAAATTTCAAATGCAAAAGAGCATATTTCACTCCAACATAGCGAGATTTTACATGTTTTTGTAAGCTCCATAAGAATAACATGGGAAATGAGTATGCAGGTTTGCTGCAACAGGTATGTTAAAAGTGGTTGGTTTTATTCAATATTTAGTAAATCTTAACTGGAAGAAGCCATGTACCAAGTTTTATTGAGATAAGTAGAGAAATCAGTGAGATATAGAATTTTACTTATTTCACATAAGAATAACATTGGGACAGTGTACTGTGTTTACCACTTTCAATATCTCGGTAACCAATGGACATAGAGCACTGAGGCAAGATACTAATTGTTTGTTTTTTTTAAGCTGGATTCAATAGAGCTAACAAAAATTGGATTATTTTTATTTTTCTATGTAAAAATCTCAAAAAAAACCATTTTTGTGGGTTTTCTCCCTTTACCCCCCCTTCCGGTGGTCCAAATGGACTGATATACGAACTCGTCCAAATAATTACTACTTTACACGTCTATGCCAAATTTCATTAAGATTGGACCATTTTTAGCGAATTTCCCCTATAGGGAAGAAGCTGTTACCGTAGGTCTCATGGTAAGACCTAAGCCTAAAACCATCATAACTTTTCTTTTTGAGGTCCTCAGATGCCAAAAACACCATTCGTTCACTTTCATAAATATATATATATATCTATATATATATATCTATATATATATATATATATCTATATATATCTATATATATATCTATATATATATGTGTCTTTAAGCACGATAACTTGCGCAAAAATGGTCCAATCGGAATGAAATTTGGCATAGACGTGTAAAGTAGTAATTATTCGGACGAGTTCGTAAACCAGCCCGATCGGACCACCGGAAGGGGGGGTAAAGGGGGGTAAACCCCCCCAAAAATGGGTTTTTTGAGATTTTTACATAGAAAAATAAAATTTTTCAAATTTTTATTGGCACCATTGAATTCAGCCCAAAAAAACAAACAATTTAGTATTTTGAATCATGGCTCTATGTCCATTGGTTGCCGAGATATTGAAAGTGGTAAACGCAGTACGTTGTCCCAATGTTAACCTTATGGGAAATAAGTAAAATTCTACATCTCGCTTATTTCTCAACATATCTTGATAAAACTTGGTAAATGGCTTCTTCTAGTTCAGATCTACTAAATATTGAATTAAAACCACCCAGTTTTAATATACCTGTAGCAGCAAACCTCCATACTCATTCCCCATGTTATTCTTATGGAGCTTACAAAAACATGTCAAATCTCGCTTTGTTGGATCGAAATATGTTGTTTTGCACTTGAAATTCGCTGAGTATGCAGGTCTGCTGCAACGGGGGTATTATGTGATTTATTGTGCTTAAAGACACATCGATATATATACATGTATGAAAATTAACCAATGGTGTTTTTTGCTTCTGGGGGCCACAAAACGAAAAGTTATCATGGTCTCGGGCTTAGGTCTTACCCTAGGGAACGGCTTCTTCCCTAATATAGGGGAAGTTCGCTAAAACATAAAAATTAGTTTGTACATGAAACATTGCATTTCTTTTTGTATGGCATATAACTATGGTAACCAGATGTCCCATTTTGAACGGGACAGTCCCGTGTTTTAGAGACGTGTCCTGTTGTCCCGACGAACTTTCTCAGGACGCCAATTCATCCCGTTTTGGCGTTGTTTGTACTGAGATTCGCTTTGAAAAACACATAATAATTTCAATAACTCTATTTAAATGGAATGAATTTCATGATTACTATACTTTTTGCTTGTGCTTTTTATAGGGCCTTTCTATAAAAGGTCAGTATCTTATTGTTACAGTTGTAGACATTTAAACAGTATCAACTTAACTACTATATAGCCTTTCCAGAGTAAAGGAGTATTGCCTAAGCAATGAAAGAATAAATACACATTTTCCCATTTATTTAAGTTAAAAACGCTTCAAAATTTATAAAAATATCTTAATCCAAGTAACAAGACAATTACATTTCACTGTTGATGGTATTTTAACCCTCAAACTGAAACCTAACCATTTAACATTAATTTAGTTCATTTTCGTTGATCTGTCCCTATTTGATAGACACAAATACAGTTACGTTTAGGAATAAAAATTTCATACATGAAGTAAGGGTATTGTATATACTACAACGCAAACTACTCAGGAATAAGTTCTCAGTTAAGTATGTATTTATAAAAAAATTACATCTGTATGTTAAAGCTTAAAAATTACTTGATTTAAAACCTCCATTCACACACGTCCCGTACAGAACCTTTTCATGTCCCATACGGAACTTGAAAACTTCAATATCAATCTGAACTAACCTTTGATAAACAAAACATATTCTTTACATTGCTCTAAATACTTTCAAAACCTTTTTTGTAAATAAAACTAGGATACGTAATTTTGTAACATCCCGTATAGAAACCAGCCTTAGGTCAATTTTTTCAGAGAACATAAAATCTTTAAAATAAATTCAAACCATATAAAGTATTAATAGATAAATCAATATTCAAATAAAAGTATATTTTAACCTGTAAAACCAGTTTAAATAATTTTTTAAGTCCATGAAGTAGTTGTAAACATGGTTAAACTGTCCCAACTTGGAATGGCTGTACAGAACAGTCAAATAAAAAATAATTTGGTAAAGACCAACAGGAATATTGCATAATTGTTCACTCATAAAGTGTCTAAAAACCCACCACAATTCTCCTAATGTTTCATATTTCCCCCTCTTTTTGTGGGGGGTATGGGACACCCCCACACCACACCCCCAGAGGCTCTTGTCCCATTTTGGCTTTTCCAAAATCTGGTTACCTTACATATAACTGTACCAGGGCCGGACTTACAATTTAAGTAGCCCAAGGCTCATCAGCTGGTGCGGTATGTGGGGAAACCATTGATTTCAACAAGGAGAAGTGACTAGTGATTGTGGAGGGGAAGGTGGGTATTGAAGTAACATATTATTGGGGTAACATATTTTTGAGATTTTTTACTTTCAAACAGTAGACCCCCTCTTAACTGACCCTGGCAGGACCTGACCTAGGTCGGATAACTTAAAAGATTGGTTAAAACAGGTAATCCACTAAACACCTAAAAATAAAAGCTCTATTGATTTAGGGTTCAATGAAAATAATTCTAAAGCAGTTTTTGGATTAGTATTTAGAAAACTAACTATAATTATGAACCTATTTTTCAAAATATTTGCTGTATACATGTCATAAAAAATTTATAAACTAAATTTTAGATGAGGTGAAACATTTTTTTATGTTAAAACTTTTAATAGTACATTCATATATTTTTAACAAATTTTACGTAATGTAGGACCTATTGATTGTCAAAATTTGTAATAAGAAACCAGCAATCACTGAATAAATAAATTAATTTATTTCCTATAGTAATAAACATATACAGTACACCTCGGATTATCTGGATTAATGTGGCGGAACACCGATCCGGATAACAAAAAATCCGGATAATCCGAGGTCATTACAATATCGCCTAAATAGAGATTGCGTACCTTAGCCCCTGCTAAATTGATGCTGAAAACGGCGTATGAAGACTGTACAACATCTTTCAAATTTTACAGGGGTTTAGTTTTGAAAAAAAATAAGAATTAAACTTCATTATTAATTTACGAATATAATGATAACTTTTACCGTACTTATACGCTTTAGGTTTGGAATAAAACGCCAAATTAAGTTATTTAATCTATTCAGATTAAATAACCATAACTGGAAATGACTTAGAACCAACTTAGAAAGTTAAAATAATAATGACGAAACTTAAAGTAACTCAAAACTTATTACAGCTGCAACTATTCTTAAAAAATAGCGTAACACATCAAATGCCACCAATAAACTATCTCGCAAAATTGCCGTACCAGGCCTACGACACCGCCCCAGGTAGCAATCCAGAAAACTATGTTCACGAAAATGCTGTTACGCTGTACACTGTTTAGGCAATGTGGTTTCTTCAAGTATTGTGATTCCAAATGCGTGCAGTAATCTATTATGTTTGCATTTTACTCTTAGAAGGCGCATTTCCCGCATAAATTCGCTAAAATCATGTTTTTACCGTGATTTTAATTTTTGAATTTTTCGGATGGACCAGTCCGGATAATCCGGGATCCGGATAATGTGGGGTCCGGATAATCCGAGGTGTACTGTACATACAGTCTTAATATTTTTTGAGAAATTGACTGGCCACTTTAACAAGTTGTGTGACCAGTGACAAACAGAAAAAATTACAACTAAAAAACTATTGAGTCTAGCATTATTCTATTAACATTAAATCTGCCTGCTGTAACATCTGAGGTTTCAATTTTTGATGTTATTAAAAAAATTAAGCCTTAACCATGTTACAGTTTTAAAAAGTATTAAAATGTTATAAAAAAACAGCATACTTTAAAATTAAAAAAAATATTGTTATACCAAAGTCATTTAAATATCTTACATCCTGCTGAGAAAAAAGCTAAGCGATTGTTCTTTTCCAAAAAATATTAAGATTATTTGTATTCTTGATTTGAAGCGGAAGCTTAAGTACTTGGGACCCAGATATTGAAAAGAATGTCGGAAAATAGTTTTATTTACTGCATTATTATTATTATTTACTGCATTATTCATTGCATTATTACGGGTTAGGCAGTGATTTATAGCTTCTTACTGGAGACTTGAGTCACAAAACCCCATTGCAAAAACTTTGACTTTGAGTTGTCTACCCCCTCTTCCCCACCCACACAAACACACAACGTGCGTGTTTTTTTACTTAACTGATGAGTGATATGATGGTTTCTGGATACGAAAACGAAAACTCAAGACGTTTATCGTACTATGCGCTTTGAAAAGCCTATTGTAGGTTTTAATATATTAATGAATGCTGTATTAAAATATTTCAACCTGTAACAAACGACATGTGGAGTTGTGCGTAGAGTTCCCATCGTCAGATATGGGAACGGAAATGCCGCAATTCCTAGAAAAGGGCGGTTAAGCCGAGCTGTTGTCCAAACAGGGTCGGTTAATATTTGACCAGCAAGGGCGGATAATCCGATTGTCGGTTAAACAAGGTCAGTTAAGAGGGGGTCTACTGTATTGGGGAGATTGTTCAATTGTTCAAATGACCAAGTGTTTTTGCTGCTTTCAAGAAACTATTCTGAGTGTAGCAAACATTTTACGTACTTGTTGCTCAAATAACTACTGACGTTCCAAGCAAGTATCTACTTAGAAACTTTAATTAGACAAGGATAAGTGAATTTCCTTTTCATGGTTAAATAATGGTAGATGTGACCCTTATATTGACTGAATAACTTACCTTCCTCCACTCTACTACAGCCTGAAAGTACTTAGGGCAGACTACCTTGCAGCATTCACCAAAGGTATTTGGAAGAGATACTCATTCAAAAATATAAGAAGGGTATAACTTCATGGAGTATGTATGAACTCTCAGGTGTTATAATTCCAATCTCTTGCAGGTGAAGTAAAATATTTCTTACTTCTGCGGGGCAGGCGGTGATGCTTGTGCTTCGTTGTGGCGGGTCCTGGCTGACATGGGTAATTGTGAGCGTGTGTGGTAAAAAAAATAACTGAAGCCAATTCTTGGTGCCCAGTACGGTAGATGCGTGGTAGCAAAAACGGCTAGTGCGCATGCGCGACAACGCGTCACTAGAGCGCAGCAGTGTCATTCTGCTCTCAGCCGTCAACAATAGTGTGTCACTACATGTCGTCCTAAAAAAACTGACTGACGGAACATTGTCTTTTATTGACGATTAATTATCTGTTTTAACTCTATTCAATGATGTAAATATTTCATTAGTATATATTAAAGTGTCTTGATACTCTGAACGACGATTGACACAGAAGCAGTAACTACGTGCGAGCTGCCGAATATACGCAGCCAGGCTAGTACGCTGTCGGCTGCTGCTGCCGCTACTACTCCCCTCTCCTCCCAGCCTACCCACTCCCCGCCCCATGCACGGACTGGGCCCCAAGAATTGGCGCCAGTTATACCTCAAATGATTTTTAGTCTATATTATTTTGTATGTTTGTCATTAATAATATCAGTATTATTACTGTATATACTGCATTAGTAACTTTGTATATTTTCTCCACATGTAATAACTATTAATTTTAAATTGTGTATTTCTGTTAGAGGTTAAGTGGTAGAGAGGACTTGCAAGTCCTAACTTCGCCTCTTAAATGAAGACTTTTTTCATTTCATTTCAATCTTTGTCCCCCACTCGAAAAAAAACCTAATCAGATTGAACTGGAAAAAAGTTTGAAACCTATAAATGCACGAATAAGGAAATGAAATAATATCCTCTATAAGCAACATCATAACTTATTTATTTCTTAATTGTACTTGGCAGTTCCATGAGGCAATAACGAACAAGATTATCATTACAATAAACATTGTTCATACAAAAAGTATCTCAATCTTAAAGTATTCCAAGGTATTGTGTCGTCTAAAATATTGTCTAGCAAAATTATGACAATACACTTGCCCTAAATTGCCTTGCATTGCACTACATTCACAACCTAATAAAAGAACACAAAGATAAAAATTAAGAATACTATTTACCATGGTAAAAAAAGTTAAAACAATGAAACAAACTAAAAATAATTACAACTCATGCTCTCACTATTTTTGGCATTGCTACACCTCTGAAATTACTTAAAAATACTAATGAGCAGGTATCACAAGCTTACATATAGTTACCATAAAAGTTAACATAAAAAATAACAAAAATCATGTTAAAATAGTATGTACCTACATTTTACTTCAGGAGCATTCAAAAATATTTTATTGGCATAACAGGAACAAAAACAAAGTAATGAAAACCTAACCTAAGCAATGTTATGTAGTTAACCTTTATATTAGATGTGTACCAAAATATTCACTCGGTAAAACAGAAATAAAAACAAATTTAAAGAATATTTAGTCTAAATTTACTTAGCAGAACACTTTGATTTTTGCTTGGGCAAGGTTCCATCAGGCGTCAATATGGCTGGGTTGAGAATCAGCTTGAATTTACCTCTCCAAAGTTTTTGTGAGAGGTCTCTTTAGCGTGAGCTGTAAAAGGATGTCTTATTAGTGTATACATGTAAATCCAGTTCTTATTAAATTTTTATTGCTAGATCTATTGGTACTAACACCTAATTAGCATGATAGCATTTAATTTTTGTGAACAAGAGCTAAGGTTTATTGAGTTCGGTTCTGTAAAGTCATCGGAGGAACCGCTGAGAAGGCAAAGCTAATTATTGTATCTACACTCTGACCTAGAGTAGCAGGCTGCAACTGAAATCTGTTGCGTTTGCAAACTTCTCAAGCTGAAGAGGCGAATTAAAGCCGAAACGGAAACACAAGCCAAAGATAAATGATCTTCTAGAGTGTAAGCTCAAAGAATAAGTTTGTGCTTGCCAAAACGATTTTGGAAACAAGGCTCTGCTCTTCCAATACCATTTGAGTAACGGATCTCTTTTGGATAATTTTCCTTTTGGGTTACCAATCTCTTTGGCGTAAGGTTTGAACAACCAAGTTGCCCATCGAATGGCGCACAAAATGGGTTTGAATTAAGAAGGTCTCAGTTTGGCATGTTTTTCGGTTTCGAATTATTCGGTTCTCATCAGCACTGCGAAGAAGCAGTGGAATGAAAGAAAATACTACAGTGAATTTACTCACAAGTTGTTGAAAATGCAAAGACGAAAGTCGAAAGACAAAAGTCGAAAGACAAAAGTCAAAGCAGTCAGCATAGTGTAGTAAGTTTTACAAAGCTAATTATTGTATCTACACTCTGTCCTAGAGTAGCAGGCTGCAACTGAAATCTGTTGCGTTTGTGAACTTTTCTTGCTGAAAAGGCAAATTGAACACAACATATTTCAGTTGCAGCCTGCTACTCTAGGACGGAGTGTAGATACAATAATTAGCTTTGTAAAACTTACTACACTATGCTGACTGCTTTGACTTTTGTCTTTTGTCTTTGCATTTTCAACAACCACAGAGGAGAATCAGAGGTATCTCCTAATGTTGTGCTCAGTGGGTGTTGAGCGCTGCCCAGCGGGTGTCGAGGACTGAGGCTGCGAATCAGGAACGAACCCACGATTTATTTTCGGGGGGGGGAGGGGAGAGATATACTACAAGGGGGAAGAGGGTATTTAGGTACTAAAACAACCGTACTAATTTGACTATAGACAAATAAGGTTGTCGCGGTGGGTGAGTACCGCGCCAAAATAGATGAATGTGGACGTCGCGGTAAACGAATATCGTCGTCAGACAAATATCATTGTCGTGGTGGACACATATATCGTTGTCATGTCACAGAAGACAAAAACCTTTGTCGCGGTAGAATGATATCGTTGTCACGGTAGACAAGAATCCTTGTTGTGGTAGCCGCCGCGGTAGGCGAATATGGTCGTCGCAGTAGACAAATTTTGTTGTCACATCGCAGTTAACAAAAATCGTTGTCGCGTTGTGGTAGACGAAAATCGTCTTCACGTTGCGGTAGACCAAAATCGTCTTTGTGTCGAGGTAAACACACAAAGACACAAAGGTTGAATAGAGACAAAGACGGTTTCGTTTACCGTCTTTGCTTTACGGTAAACAAAAATCGTCTTCGTTTCACGGTAGACAAAAATCATAGTCGCGTTGGGGTACCCGAAAATCGTTGTCTTGTCGTCCAAAATTTCTGTTCACCAAAATTTCGGGGGGGGATATATCCCCTTTATCCCCCCTGGGTTCGCCCCTGCCACGAATAGTTTGGATGCACGCTTGCGCAAGTAAAATGGTGGCGCACGCTTGGCCATTGCTTGCTCTTAGAAACAAAATTGTGGGAGATCACTGGAAACAGATGGCGACTTGCCCAGCAATGGTTACAGTGCTTGCCACGAGGAGGCGCACGCTTGCACAAGCTTGCTTGCCTCCAGTCAAGAACCAAATAAATTTGTTTCTACATGCAAGCTTGCAGCAGTTGTCAGTTCGTTGTTGTCTGCTGATCCAGTAGCATCTTATATTTTTAGGATTTGAAAACTGTTGTTTTGTGTATTTCCCCTGTTAAAGGTGTTAAAACTGAATAGTGAAGCCTTAATTGAACAATTCTTCTGAGACAACTCTTGGTGACATTCTTTCTAAATGTAATCAAATGTCTCTGGCATCATTCTGAAGTATTCATAAATATTATTCGGTTGACTCTGATGATCCGGAAAAATCCTTGCCTACTCCCCATCTTCATCACGGCCCAAAAAATATTAATTTACCCACTCCTCTCTAACAGGTCCAGATTCTACCAATAAAAATGTCAACAATCCATTTTCCAGCACAACCTCCTCATCGTCTGTCATCTCCATGTTGAATTATCTACTGGAAGTCTATACGGTATCTGGCAACTAAGCTGCTGCTGGTTGTTAAAAGTATAACCACACAATCGGCACAGTCTGCTTGCGCAAGTTTGCGCCACCATTTTACTTGCGCAAGTTTGCGCCACCATTTTACTTGCGCAAGCGTGCTTCCAAACTATTCGCGGCCTTATTTGGTTCACGATTGGAGGCAAGCAAGCTTGTGCAAGCGTGCGCCTTCTAGTGGCGAGCACTGTAACCATTGCTGGGCATGTCGCCATCTGTTTCCAGTGATCTCCCACAATTTTGCTTCTAAGGTCAAGCTTGGCCAAGCGTGCACCACCATTTTACTTGCGCAAGCGTGCATCCAAACTATTTGCGGCTTAACTCTGCGAGAGAGCAGCACCGTCGCTGCCCTCTCCTGATTTAACTTAACTGTAACTAGTAACTGGATGTAACTAGTACCTTAACTGTAACCGTAACGGATTCAACTGTAAATAGTACTCGGGCGTAACAGAAGTACTGGGACCTACACCGTTCAAAATTAGGCTGAAGAAGTGGCTGAGCAGAAAGTGATTTTACTCCATCGAGGAGTACTTCACCACCACCATGGATCTCTGACCCTGAATCTGCCGCCATAAGTGTAAATATTGTATATAAAATTAGTTTAATGATGTTTAAGTAATAGTTTTAGCGACAGAATCCATCCAGGCATCTGGTCAATGATCGCCAGTCGGTAATGGTAAAGAAGACCCATTTAAAAGTGACCTCTATTTGATTCTTCTCTGTGGAGGAACCTAGTAACCAAACTTTGACCTCCCTCTGGAGTGACTGTGACTACTGACCGATATGACCAGATTTTTTTTTAGAGGGGACAATGAAATACAAAGAAGGCAGAAGGCAGTTAAAATTAGGGACTCTATCGAATGAGGAAAGTACACTTATACTCTCTGAGAAACTTTAAAGCATTATCGTACTTTACATCATGAAATAAGATGAAATTATGAATAAATGTTGTCATTTACCATTGAATCCTTGCAAATTCTATTTCCTGAAAGCATAGAGTGGAATGCAAATATTTAGTCTAACATGATCACACATACAGTGTTTTCAAAAGAAGATCTAGGTCACCAACTGTGGAAGGTGATTTCTCTAACAAAATATTATAAAATATTATATCTCCATCTTAGCAAACTCGCTTAGTCGGGAGATTTTCAAATCATCGTAAGTTTTTACGTAAGCATTTTCATTATCAGTCAGTATCAGTCAAAGCGGGCAGACGATCACGCTCTGGCTAACGAGTTTATACGTTAAACGGGTTTTGTGTACTTTTGCATAGTTTAATCTTCTTCAACAACCTTCACATTATTGCGTAAACAGTAAAATTTCGTTAAACTGATGTGCGTGCAACAATCCATATATGGACGAATATTCTATTACAAAATGTTCCGGAATATTTTCAGGAATTTTACATCTTAACTTTGCTGAGCCTAAAACATGTGCCGCAAAGTAAGACTGGACACGTGAGTCCTAGTGCCTCGCTAGAGAGTAGTGAGTCTGCAACAACATTTTCTGAGGAATTTTTCATAAATACCCTAGAATCGTTCAAAAAAGAAATGTTAGGAGAATTGAAGAATTGTACCGAGGAGAGCACTGAACTTCAAGAGTCGCTTATCTTTTTATCGGACACCGTTGATACATAATAAACTTTTGTAAACGGTTACGGCACAATCAAACGAGACATAAGAAGATAATGTGAAATTGATTAATGAAAGCACTTCGGCAGGTGGTAAATAACACTTTGGACTGGCGTTTTAGAAGCATGGAACAGCACTCGAGGAGGAAAAACATCGATAATCGATGAAATCGCAGAGACCCACAGTGAAGATGTCAGCAAGATCCTGGAGGACATGGCCAAGCCAATAAGTGTGGAGATGAAGAAGGAGGTGGTAGGCCAGTTTCACACTATCCGATTTTTGTCGGTCTGAAAAAAAGTCTGTCGTTAAAAATAACAATCCGACAAGAAACTGAGCACTCTTTCACACGATCCAGCAAAAAGTCGGAACACCGGGTCAGACTAAATTTTAATTTACCTTATCAGTTGTACATGTTCCTTCATGAAAATCACAATAGACCGCGTATAGCTTATAGCATTGTGGCTGTTGAATCGCCTACGACGTAAAATAAAAAAAGTTGAATAAAATAAAAAATAGTTTCGAATAGTGATAAAACTGTGTGAGATTAAAATCACTTTTTATTCAGTCATTGCACCTTAAACTAATTACTTACCGAAGGCAGTTTTATCTTTAACGTTTAGCTTATCGAATGCTTCGTTTAAAGAGATAAAAACTTCACCTCCAAAGCCTTTTTCGTTCATACTCTATCTTTATATTCAATATGTTTATCCCTCAATACGGGTCTACATTCGAGGTGATTAAAAAATGATTGTCAATTTCTGCCATCGTTGTTATTTTTGGGCTTAATTATTTTGCAATTATAGTTCGGTATACCAACAATACAACTTTTAAAACTATAAAAATACAAACAACGCAAAAATATAAAACAATTACTAACCAATCAGATGATCTGAAGAGTATTAACAGTATTGACGAATGTCCTATATGACAACAATAGCAGCCGCAAGCATATCTGTTGGACAGTGTGAAAGCGGCCACTTGATCATATGTTCCACTGTTACGAAATGTGTCGGATGAATTCAACCCGGCGTCGGACAAACCAGTGGTACCATCTGACTACCGCCGGGCGTCAGACCGACAAAAAATTTTTGTCGCATAATGTGAAAGGCTCAACACGGATCGGACAGTGTGAAACTGCCCGTAGCGGCGCATCGCCTTCCAATCTACAGTAAAGCGAGGACACCGCCCATCATCGTCAGGTTCGCGACCTATGAGGAGAGGGATGTCTGGATTCCGGGATACAAAGCTGTCCATCCTTTGACTGCGAACAAGCTCCAACAAGCTCAACACCAGTCTCTACGTCCTGAAGAGAATAAAACACTCAAGTGACGAAGCCACCACAAAGACCACATACCATGCCCTATTTGAGTCTCACTTGACATACGACCTTGGAACCTGGGGAGGAACCACAGCTGGAAACCTGAAATGGATCCTTCTTTTTCAGAAAAGAGCCATCCCAACTGTCAAAGGATTCGATTCAAGAGAAAGCTGCAGACAATCTTTTACAGAACTTAACATACTGACAGTCATCGCTCTATACATCGAGGTGATTCTCTATGTGGATGGAAAATCTCTTCTAAAGGGGTTAGACATCCATTGCCATAAATAACACCAGGCATGCATCAAGGTACCAGCTACCACATCACCACAGCGCACTGTACGAAAAAACACCTGCTTACAGTGGAAGGAAGTTCTGCAATGCACTTCCAGAGGATGTCAGGAATCACACCGGAAAAAACTGAAGACCGCTCTCACCAACTGGTTGACAAGAAACCCGTTTTACTCCTTGGATAAGTTCCTGAAATGGAAGGAAAACCTCCAAAAACACTAATTTACCCTATTGACACACTAATGTAACACTAATGACGCCATTGCAAATCTATGTTTTGTTAATAAAGTGATTTTGATTTGATTTGATTTGATTTGAACATCGTCAACTTCAACTTCAAAAATTCAGTCAAGGTATTTGTTAATGAATACTTAACATCTGAAAACAAACAGTTGTTGAGGAGCACTAAGAAGGTAGCTAAAAATAAGGACTATAAAGATGTGTGGTGTAAAGATGGAAGAATATCTGTAAGAAAAATGAAGAAGAGAAATGTATCACTTACACATCAAAGTTAGATGAATTGTAATAAGTGGTACATGCCAACCAGACAGAAAAGCTCTTCTCAAGAAACTACCTAAGCTAGATAGAGGTGTCATTGACACATATCATACTGAACGTATGAACGTTGTATGAACGTTGGCAGGACAAGTGTGAAGTGCGAATGTTGACAACAATGCACTCTCATAGTATGTGCGAGACAGGGAAAATAAATTGGGGAGCCAATGAGATGACAGTGAAATCTATCAGTGTGTTGGACTAAAACAAACACATGGGGGCTGTAGATGAAGGGATATACAGCTTTCCTTCAATGTAACAAAAAACTGCTTTCCTACCTCTGCATGGAAATAATCACACTGCCACATCTGTAAAAAGTACGCCAAACGGTTCATTTCCCACTCGCTAAATCAGGGTTAGGCCTACTTATTAGGTTAAGGTGGCACACAAGAGAGATCACTATGACGTCAAACACGAAAGACCAGTTTCTAATGGTCAGAAATCCCTTGACACTCACTGTATTCTAAATTCTAGTTGCCTTGCTCTAAATCAGCTGATCTCACAGTTGGTGTTTCTATACACTAACTTCCGATTTGTTTAAATAGAATAAACAATTATAACCTCAATGAACTTTTGTGTACAGGTTATTTAATAATAAGTTAAACCGTTTTAATAATGGTGATAAAAAAAATCGTGTGTGTATTATGACTATTACGAGCACAAATAGTCATTGCCACTCTCGAAATGTTTGGCTGCACTCAGCTAACGCTTCGTGCTGCCATCTACAATTCTCGAGTGGCAATGACGTACTTTGCACTCTTAACACACAAATAGCTATTTTCCATTTACTGGATGTTCCAATAAGATACTCTTTTATTTTGGGTTTCTTGTTGAAACAAACAGCGAGGCAAAGGAAAGGTATCCACCTATCTCAGTTTCGTTTGGACTTGGTGGAGATATTTTTGCCAAACACTGTGTAATGGAGACTAGCCCCAAAGGTGGGAGACCATCGCTCGGTCTGGGGCCCTCTCGACTGTCCGCCTGGCATTTCTTGGAACCCGTCCCACCCACTGAGAAAAACAAAGGCCAAGAAGACAGTGCCATGCATGTGCAAACACCAAGAGAAGATCCAAAAAGAGACAAGACACCTACTAAATGTGTATGCCTTGCAATGCACCTCTTTGCATTCATCCATGAATGAGGGAGTTTCATTCACCTCAAGTCTACTATATGTAAGTTTTTTTGTATTTATCTACCCCTAATTATACTTATGAACTAAATAATGATTTTTTGTTAAAACTATAACCTATTTGCCTATGTTTACAAACATAATTCACAATACTTCATAACTATCAATTTCAAGATTTATATCATTCATAAAGAGTCATTGAGGATAAAAAAAAAAAGATTCACTGTTTAACCTGTTGAGTCATCTTAAGACTTGAAAAATAACAAGTTTTAAAAAGCAACAATAAACCTATTACTATATAAAACATGTTTTCTAATAAATATGAATGAAAGCAAAAATCTCCAAACCATCCCGGACTGGGCCTGTTCATTGTGTTAAAAATACTCGGATTTTAAGAGGTTAAAGGTCTTCAACATCATCAGATGGAACAAATGCACTGAAAGAATGGATTATAATACAAGGTCTACAACACAGGGATTATTTAAATGCAACCTAAAGTTAACAAAGTGATTTTTAGAAATTTGTTTGTATTTTTTTACCAAATATTTATAATTTGTTGCCAGAATATGAAAATCTCAGTGTTTAACTATTCAAAAAAAAAAATTGGTAATTAGATCAAGAGAATATTGATTGTCTACTGCAGATTTTATAGTAATGTACAGGGTGTCCCAGAAAGGAATGCACTTTTATTTTGGGGAAAGCCGAATGTCCAAGAGAGATAAGATAAGGAGCTTGTCAGGGCTTCGTAGCCATGCTCGTGGAAAGACGTTTGCCATGGATCGCTTGCCATCAGTGAACATAATTAAATCCTGATGATCAAATTTGAAGCCACAGGATCAATTATGAACCTTTGTCCCAACGGCCGCAATAGAGAACTGCGTTTTGAAGAAAATGTTGAGCGTGTGTTCGAGACTCTGTGGAGGATAATCCACATCGATCGGTAAGGGATCAGTAATAAATTCCCTGCGGTACATGTAACGGTCTTCTGTTTAATGGATCAAGTTATTTGGATTTATATTAATAAATTACTGATTTGAACACTTGATCATATGGTACAACATGAGACTCTTTAAGAGACCGTACATTGTTTTAAGACTGATATTTTTCAAAGTTATTATTTAGTCATTTTTACAATAAATCTCAGGGTTTTCTTGAATGCTTTTAAAATGTACGTAATTTTAATATATTTCTAGAGTAGATGAAATTGTAATATAAAATCAACAAAAAAAAAAAATTTTATATTATTACTGAGCTGTATTTACTCTACACTCTATGTTAAGTAGTCCTTGTTGGAAATAAAAACAGTTTATCTAGTTACACTCCCTTGGTTTTATTTCACAATTTTTCTTTTACAGCATTACAAGTTCATGTTCTTGATATGAGCAAATAATTGAGTTTAATTCTCTTGCATATTAATACAGTTAATTTATATAATAGTTCAATTTCCTTGAAGCCCTATATAAGCACAGTCAATATTTCTACTTATCCAATTTGAAGATAGATGAACTTCAGTGACTTGTCGTCCCTGCCTCCTGTCGTGACCACGAGTTGTGCTGTGTCGACTCCGACCTAGGCCCCGTGATGACTCCGATGTTAATTTCGTCCGAACATGTCAAATATTTCTAATACTACGACGCGATATACTTTCGAATGAAAACTGTACTTGATAATTATGATATCTGACTTGTTAAATTGTCTTAATATTTCACCCACGTACTATTGCGATGTCGCAATAATATTGTAGACTTGGACAACATAAGATGCGCGGTGACTAAGTTGATGAGCGCCGTAACTGCGAATGAATCTGCTCATCTCCCTCCTGATTTTGTGAAAACAACCGACCGAACCGCTCCTCGCGGAGAATACCGGCAATACCTCGACCAATCAGCGCTCTCGATTTCACCTTCGCGATATACCTTAGACAACGTACTGCTTATTCTGTTCTCCGGGTGGGCGTGACCAACGACAATCCTTGTACGGTGCTGCTCTCCTCGTCTGCAATTTAAACTAATCTGGTCGCATGCCGTAGCAACAAAAATGACGTCATAGAATCCTTTCCCCTGAGAAATGATTCCAAGCTTGTTCACACGGTCTAAAAATAGCTCGGCGACTTCCGTCCTCCTGGAATGCCCAGTTTTCGAGGGAAACAAATATATTGTTGCCAACATTTTTAACCGTTCTTTGACATTTATTGCGCAATCTTATTTTCGACCCGCATAATTTTGAATTTAATTTTATTTCGTTGACCGATATTTATTTATTTATTTTAATATGAATTTAACACCCATCACATACATTACAATGATTAATGGTCATTTACAGTCGTTCTTACGGATGTTACCTCGGGCTATCAGGCGAAGATTGTGGTTTCGACAGGACGGAGCTATACGTGTCACAAAGCAGGATACTCCATGAAAGCATTAAGGCAGCTGTTTCATTTTGAGAGCGGCAACGACTATTTGTGCTCGTAATACACACAATACTTTTCCTACCACCATTATTTAAACAGTTTAACTTATTAACTAACCTGTACACAAAGGTTCATTGAGGTTATGTTTGCTTATTCTATTGGAACGAACCGGAAGTTAGTGAGTAGAAACGCCGACAGTGAAATCAGCTGACTTAGAGCAAGGCAACTAGAATTTAGAATACGGTGAGTGACATGGGAATTCTGACCAATAGAAACTGTTCTTTGGTGTTTGACGTCATAGTTATCTCTCTTGTGTGCCACCTTAACCTGATAAGTAACCCTGATTTAGCGAGCGGGAATGATATTAAAGCGGAAATGAACAGTTTTGCGTACAGTTGACAGGTGTGGCATTCCATGCAGTGGTAGTAAAACAATTTTGTTAGTGAAAATTGCAAAGCAAAAATCCTGTGTAGTTTATAATCACACTGCGTAATTGCAGCCGTAAGTGATGATTGCAAAGCATATCGGGGGTATTTCAAATTCAAATTCAAAAGCATTTATTCCAGAAAAATATACATGAACAAAACATAATAAATATAACATGGAATGTATTCTTCCGCATAGACTATAGGTCTGTGCGCGGAAGAAGAGTTCAGTTCAGCAGTTTGTTTTGTCAATTGGACATTGAAATCCGCAATAAACACTTTACACAAAACTAGTTTCACTGTTTAATTTAAATATAAACGTTACTAAAAAAACGAAAACATAGGAAAATTTAAAAATGAAACAAACTAAGTTAAACATAGGATTAATCCTAAAAGCTAGTGACCAAAACACCCACATACACATGGCATGCCTGTCACCATGCCGTCATACTAGGCACTAGAAAATGGTTTACAAGATTAATTTGACAAGGTTCAAGTGTACGACGACCGAATCAATGTCTCAGCAGCAGCCCACCCAGCGCAAAGGAGCCACTCGCCTATTTTCCTTTTGTACTGCGAAACACTGCCCCCCTCAGCATTAATGATTTCAGGAGGCAAGTTACGATAAAGAATATGTGCAATATAGAATGGAGAATTTTGTACAGAGCTGAATGTGGAACGAGGAACGTTATAACCAAAATGTAGCCTATTTCTAGTTGGATAATTATGACAAATGTTGGTAAAAATTTCCTCTTTGTTGGTCTTGATAAATATGAGAAGTGATTTGATGTAAAGCTGCCTAATATTCAAAACTCTAAATTCTGAAAAAAGTTGAAGAGTTGGATATCTCGGTGGTTTCTTTAGTATAATTTTGATGAGGGACCTCTGTGATACGGCTAGCGGCTCCAGTGCCGCGGCAGAGACCCCGCCCCACGCCATGACACCGTACTGTAGTACCGACTGCACGTGGGCGAAGTATACAGTCCTACAGTGCTCCACGGTCAGAACCCTGCTAAGCTGCCAAAAAGCATACACAAGCTTTCTAAGCCTTTGCTTTAAAAGCTGAATATGTGGAGTCCAAGTGAGCCGTTTATCTATTACAACACCTAAATATTTATATTGCTCAACACGCTCTATAGCTACGCAGCCACAGGACCCCGACCGCGGACCACTACAGGAATGCAAACAGAGTTGCCCGCAATCTGGACCTTGATCAAAAGTGGAAGTAATAGGCAAACATTTGGTTTTTGAGACATTTAGGGTCAATGAGTTATGATCAAGCCAGTTTTTAATTTTACTCAAGTCCAGTGCTGCCAACTCATACGTCTCCTCCCACTTACAGCCGGTGGACACAACTGCTGTGTCATCTGCGAAGAGAAATAACTTACCGTGGAGGAGAAGATGGGAAATATTGTTTACATAAGTTAAGAACAATAACGGCCCAAGATTACTTCCCTGTACAACTCCATAGTCGATAGCCGTAATATCGCTGTCAATTCCGTTTATTGAGACTACTTGAGATCGATTGTCTAAATAACTCGTAAACCAGTTTAAAGCCGTACCATTAACACCCACGTAGCTCAACTTTGAAATCATTTTTTTCCTATCAATTGAATCAAAGGCTTTTGCCAAGTCAAGAAAAGTTATGAGAATTTTATTTTTTGAAGCAATATGAGAAGAAATATACTTAGATAAATCAAACAATGCATGAGAAGTACTTTTGATGTGTCTAAAGCCATATTGATCAGGGGATATTACTTTTTCTTTCTCTAAATAGCTACTCAGTTGAATTTTTATACATTTTTCCAAGATTTTAGAAAAAATTCCAAGTAAAGATATCGGTCTAAAGTTAGATATCAAGTTAGTTGGCCCAGTTTTATGTATTGGAATTATCTTGGCTATTTTGAAAACGTTAGGGAATATACCCGTACGAATACTGAGATTGATAATGAATAATAATGGTTCGACAAGGAGATTTGCATAACTTTTAACTAACTGCGAGGAAATTCCGTCCCGCCCCGCTGCGGAATTTCCCCTTATACTAGAAATTACGCCTAACAGTTCTATTTGTGTAACCGGCCGCAGATGAAACACAGCGTCGATGGCGTGGTCGGAGTCTTCAACGCCCGCAGGTCCACTGGGACACAAAGCCGCCGCCAACTGAGCCCCCACAGACGCAAAATATGTGTTAAAACTATTGCATAAATCTTTGGTTTGCTGAGGGGAGGCAGTACTGTCGCTTGTTGCAAAGGCTTCTATCGGAAACCTTCCTTTATCGGTTGGTCGACCTGCTATTTCATTGACGACGCGCCAAAATCTCCTGGGATTACCTTGAGTGTCATCGATTTGTTTCCTATAAAAACTGAATTTAGCGCGCTTAATGACAGAATGCAAAATATTTCTAAACCTATTGTAGTTAATTCGAAGTTGTGCGTTAAATGGTTCCTTCTTAAGTCTTTTGCTCATTTTGTCGCGACGGCGAATAGAATTTATTAGGCCAATGGTTATCCATGGTTTGATTTTGAAAGAGCGGGCAGGTTTCTTGGTTAAGGTAGTATGACAGCTTAGGATAGGATCAACAGAATTTATGAGTCTCTCGGAAGCGAAATCTACATCCTCACAATTAAGAATGCTGTCCCAATAACATACTGCAAACATACTGGCTAATCGTGGCCATTAGTGACAATCGTAAAGCATATATAGGTTGTAATGGGCAGTTATACTGCACCAGGACTTGTAGCAGTTCTTAAAGTTGAAAAACAAGAACAAACAAAATAAAAAAATAACAAAAAAAATAACCAAAAAATAACCTTTTACAAACAAAAAATGTTGCTACAAATTAGAAAACCGGCGTTATATTGGGGATAATTCATTCATAACCTTGGTAAAAAAGAAAATCTCGACAGACTAATCACAAATCTGCCTAGATTTGACGGTAAGACTTGGTTTTCACTAGGGGTATGCGAGTATTTGACCGGTCGAGCTTTTAGGTCGAGCTTTTCAGTATTCGGCTCGGCTCGACTTTTTTCGAAAAAGCTCGACACTCGAGCCGAGCTTTTGATAAGAGAGTTCTTAACGGAAAGATAATTATTGCGGTCTATTTTTGGACACGTTAAAGCGGAAGAGTGTTTCCCTCCCAAGAAAAACAAGCAAAAACATTCCCTAGTGATAAGGAAAGGACATTGACAGGTAACAAGAAATATTATCTCCATTTAGACGGTAATCGGAGCTACATTTAGTTGACCTTGGGGAACGTGAAATACAGCATTTAAGTCTATTGTTTTATCAAGGCTTATCTCTTAAACGGTATATCGTACAAGTTTCATCTTGGTCTCATTTGATTTATAAAAATAAGACAAAAAATATGAGCCATCATTTATAGTTGTATGACAAGTAGTTTGTATTTTTGCATTTTGTAATAAGGATTCCTTATCTCCTAATGGAGATAGGGAACTCACGCTCTCTGGCACACGCACACACGCACTGAGTCAGACAATAGCAAAAAACAGGGAAGGGGCTTAGAGTAAACAACCTCCACTCCCCCCCCCCCCCCTCCCTGGCCACTGATAAGGAGAGTGAGAGAGGAAGCTGTTTCTTTCTTTCTCTCTAATCCGTCATTATTTAATTATGATCTTTCTTCTTCTTAATTGTACATTATTTTCTTCACAAAAGTTTAGAAATGCAACTAATTTTAGGATTACAATAAATTGTTGTTGTTATTAAATATAATTTCATTCTTATATATTCTGAAATAATAAGTTTAGCCATGAATATTATGCCACAATTGGGACTGCTATTTAATTTTTTATCATCTTTACTTAGTGAACATAAAAAAATCAATCTTGTGTTTGACTAAGTGTAAATGTGTGATTTTTTTTTACTAGATATTACTATTTTAAAACCTTTCAACTACTCCTTTCTACTCTTGAAATTAAATTTTGTAGTACATATATGTAACTGGTTGAATTATGTAATTTTAACTATTTATTTCAAAGTAAAGTATTGTGGGATTGGTTATTACTTAAATATAATGTAGATAAAAGTAAATTTTAAATTTGGTATTTTTCTTCATAAATTATTTTTTGAGCCTGTTTGATTAATTTTATGTAACTAATACAAAATACTGATGAACCTATCAGATAATTCACTTGTTTTGGAGATAAGCTTTCTATTTTTGAGCTGGTGGTTACTTAAGGTATGCAAACATTAGTCTATTGTATCTTTTAAAATTAAAATCAAGCTTCATAATTTCATTTAATAATTTGGCGATTGTTAAAAAGCTCGGCTCGAAAACTTTTGAAAAAGCTCGGCTCAGCTCGAGTTCAAAAATCACTATTTGCACACCCTTAGTTTTCACGCAACGAGACTTGGTTTTCACGCAATGTAAGATGACGAGATTCGTCTGCTGCGATGCTGCTACGAGATCGTCTGACAGACGAATAGTGTGAACAGGGCTTGTAGCAGTTCTTGAGGTTGAACAAAATAAAAAAAACAAAAATAACAAGAATAACCAAATTCCAAAAAAATAACAAAAAAATAAAAAAAACCGTTACGTAATCGCTGCAATAATCGCGGCCGTAAGTGACGATCGCTAAGCAAATTTGGTGTAATGACAATCAAACTGTATATCGCGGCCGCAGAATTAAGAGTAGTTTTATTCTGTACTCTATCTCGGCCAGAAAAGACGACAACTATCAGCCGCGATCAACGAATGCCAACCTTTATATCGGTTTTCTATGACAATCCACTTCGGTACCTCACTGGAAATTACGATCGCAATGTTCTAATTCCGTCAGAAACAGTTAGAGGTGTGCGGATATCCGAAAACTCGGATCGGATTCGGATCGGATCGGATATCCGAATCCGATCCGAGAGTTTTATAACTATCCGGCAAGACTGACTTGATATCCAACTCTATCGGATAGACTGCATATTTTGGAGTAAATTTTAAGAAGGATCAAATTTTCAAGTTTGGAAATTCTTCCAAACAAAAGAAGTCACTGCCAACGAAAGTACTGTAGTGACAGAAAACTTCGCTGAGCAAAAACGACGCTTTGAAATGCGACGGTGGCGATAGCGGCTAGAACAATGCCTCATCACGATGCGATTGTGTTGTGTTTTGCATCAAGCGATGTATTTCGGTTGGTGATATCGCGACTCGTGATTAGATCGAGATCGTTGTATACGATCAGAGTACTGCGCAATACCCGACGCGATAACAAACAAACATTTTCTTAAGATAAATTCTTGTATCGTAGCATTAAATCAGTTCACAAATCATATTACATCCTTTATTAGTTCTGTCTCGATCAGTATCCGTTACCGACGAAACATCGATTGGTATGAGAGAGAATGAGAGAATCGCAATCAAGACCAATCAGAGTTCGCCAATGACCGACATGACAGTGTCCAACATCCAACAGTCGTCTTCAATTGCCAAAACGAAATATCCCGTATATACCCCATAAATAAATAGTCGTGTTGATGTTTTGTATGAGTATTTCAGGCCGTAAATATCTTAAGCGTCCTGGGGGCTGTTTTTAAACGATGTTGGTGAATTAATAAAATTGACTTTGTATTTTGTAATACTAAGATTCCATTTCGAAACCGTAAGGATACAATGGAGATGAATAGTAACTAGTGATTAGTAGCTAGTATCTGTGAAACGCGTTTAGAAACACCCCCCTGTTAATACGATAAAATAAAAAGCCTACAATAATTTTGGACTGCTTAAGAGTTGGCCAACTTGTTCATTTCATTGTTTGTCTTATCATCTCACTTCGTTTTGTCGTCGTCTGCTTTAAATTGAACTAACTCAAGTACGTCTTTCATTTAATCGCCAAATTACTTTAATTTTCAATTAAGCAATTACCTACCTAGAAATAGAAAGTTGAACGATAAAAAATAAGTTTTTATTTTGCTGAAATATTATTCTTTGACGAATAAAGCCGAGTCAAGGTCGGCCGGCTGTACTTTCAGTACGTGATTCAAATGTGCATTCTTAGATAACAGTACAATGCTGAGTTGACAAACTACGCCTTGAAAATAATTAGTGAGTTTGCTTGTTGTTTGTTATCTAAAACAAATAGACCTTGGTTCCTAATTAAATGACCAAGCTTTAATACTGAAACCTACAACATTTGAAACTTATCTTGAAACTCAGGTTAAGTTTACTGCTAAGACTTATTGTTTTGTTTTTTATAGTATATAATTGTAGTGAATCAAAATCTTGGTTGTCAGGCATTAATGTATAAATAAAAATGTAAAGCTTTCTTCAAATATGAAGTGATTGGTGAATCAAGTTTTATATTTAATCCTTTTGTATAATCACTTGGGCCTAGTCACTGAACAAATAAGGAAAAGAAAAAAATACAGAGGCCTAGTGAATAAATTTAGGTTGAATTGAAAAAAGAATTTTTAAGTTGCAAATCCTGAACTTGATTAGGCCTAATAAGCTTATTCAATTAATTACTACCTATGCTTAAGGGGAATCAATAAATTTCTAAATTATTAACAGATAATTAGTTGTACATTTGCATACTTTAATAATTGACATTTGGCCTATATTGGAAAAATATATCACAACAATCAACAACTCAAGCCTATCAAGGCAAACTTACCTTACACATTAGGATAATGATATGGTAGTTCCTTGCAATTACCATAGGCTTTTGAGAAAACTTAAATCTGCTCATTACGTCGCGCCGTAAATATCCGGATCCGGTATTATCCGATCCGAACCTGTTGCTATCCGATCCGAATCTGATCCGATCCAAAATTCACTATCCGCACACCTCTAGAAACAGTGATTACTAAGCTGGATATCGGCTGGAAATTACAATCCCTATATTTATCTTGGCATTATATAAAAATCGTACTACAGTATCCTAAATATCTATCGATTTTGATCATTATCCGCTTATTCTGAATTTTCCGCTAATCCGAACCGGGGTTGGTCCCAATTAGTTCGGAACGCTTTGGTAGTGGGACTTTACTGTAATAACTCTGTAAATGATTATTAACTTTAAAGCGAAATAAACAATTTTTGATTCGATTTGATTCGAGTGGGTTTGGACGTACCGAGGGCCTCCTTCTGGCCCTTGAGGCAGACATTGCAGTCCAGGCAGCGCAGGCTGAAGCGGTTTACGTCGGTGAACTGGTGCGAGGTATTGGCCTCCATGGCCAGCGTCTCGGCCTCTCGAAGGATCTTGTCGTCCGCTGTCGGGAAAACTGTCTGTATCTTGTCGTCTCCCTGAACAGAGTATCATGATAAATTAACACTTTTTCATCATACCAACACAGAAACATCTGTTTTCATTTCCTTTTTGTTAGTTCGAAAGTTACCCATTGCCCAGCCTAGGCCGGATAAACTCTCATCCGACCTAGGCCGGAAAGAACGGAAGTAAACAATCAGCTGATTTTCAGCAAACCGACGTTTAATGCTTGTTTATTGGTGGTTTATTGGTTTCTTTTAGAGGAATGTAGTGGCAGCACTGCATCCGTGGCAAATGTTTTGTTATAGGTTAGGTTATAGGTTTGTTATAGGTTAGGTTAGGTTTGAAGGTTAGGTTTGAAGGTCTATTTGTTATAGGTTAGGTTTGAAGGTTCGAGAAACGTAAGTTTATGCGAAGACTATGTTATAATTGAAGGTATGTTTTTTCTGTGTAGCATGATGAAAAATATCGTACGTTACACGGCCGGGAAGTTTTGCCGTACTCGCATGAAAATCCCGCACTCACTTTCGCTCGCGCGGGAACTATCCTGCTCGTCCGGCAAAACAGTACTTCCCGGCCTAGTAACGTAATATACTATTTCCGTGTAGGACGTCTTTAGACGTCTCAAATTCATTGATTAATAGCGGAGAACGTCCTAAGACGTCTTTATGTAAGGTTTATCAAACAGACTTACTGTCGTCTCCGTTTTGGTAGTAGGGGATTGAAACTCTGTCAGCCACTGGGGGACATATAGTTTAACGTCATCACCGTCGCTTACTGTTCCCGCGCTCCAGTTAGTGGTGCTTCTAGCCACCATGTGGCTAGAACCTTCCACCATGTGGTGTGTAACCTTCCACCGTTAACAAGGCAGTTTGGCACGTGTTCCTGTCATATTGTAACGTACTCCTGTGCGGATTTTTGTTAGTTTGCGTGTGTTTTGATTATCCTGTGTGATAGTGCGTAAATAAAATAAGAGAAATTTTGAGATCTGTTTTGAGATAGTTTCGACTTTAAAATTTACAGGAAACCTACAACTACCGACCACACAATCCATGAGTCATCCCATCACCCACATAATCAGAAATTGGCAGCTTATAATAGCCTAGTACATAAATTACTTTCCCTTCCGCTAAGCCAAGATAATTTCAGTGTTGAAGTCAATATTATTAAATATATCGCTGTGGCCAACGGATATAAAAGCTCTATGGTCGATAAGCTTATTTACAAACACAGAAATAAAATGAACAACCATCCTGAAATCTGGAGAAAAGAAATATGTTTGTACTGAGTACGGCGTCACATTAAATAATACTTTACAATCGGAAATGTCTAAGAACAATGTCAAAGTTTCATTCAAAACAACTAATAAACTTTCATCTTTGTTAAAAAAGACGCAGTAATGCTAGTAAAAACGACATTGATAAGACCGGCATTTATAAGATAAAATGAAATGACTGTCCTAGTTTTTATATTGGCCAGACCTCCCATTCGTTTTCCAAACGTTTTAAAGAGCATTTGCCCCGTAAATCAACAAAGTCTGCTTATGCCAATTACCTCATCAATTCAAATCATAATTACTCTGATATCAATAAGAACTTGGAAATCCTTCATTTCTGCAAAAAGGGGAATTTTATGAATACCATAGAAGAGTTTGAAATATATCGGTCATCCAAAGAAAACCCACAGTTTTTACAGAATGATAAACTCGCCTTCGAATAAAATATTATATACAACAGAGCAATGGCATTAATAGGTGATGGGGATTTTCATACTGTGTCGAGACGAGATAAGGATGAACAGGTCAAGCAAGGCTCCCTACGTCATCCAGCCACGACTACCGGCAGTCATGACTCAACACCCGCCGGCTCCACACGCGTGTAATAGTAAAGTTGTACTGGCTTGTTATGTGTTTTAATGTTTTCGTTCGTTTTTGTGTAGTTTGTAAATGTTTTAAACTTTTGACAACTTCATCATCACGGAAGATGGGCAATTGAAGTTTTTGTACACTTGAAAATGAACCTTCAAATGGTTCGAAACCAGTGGTAGTGTAGTACCAATAACAGGATCACTCGACAGTAGCAGGTAATGTAAACCATTTTGCTTATAGTACGTCCATTCCATCGTCTCACACACTGTCATATCTGGGGGCAAAATTCTTCAACATCCTGCCAGAAGAAGTGAAAAATGTCCAATGTGAGAAGAAGTTAAGAAAATACCTTATGAAATGGCTACATCAGCACCCCTTCTACACAGTGGATGAGTTTGAAAACCGGAGGCAGAACATTTTAAAACGCAGACCTTTATATCTTTTGTATTAGTTTTAGTGATAACAAAACTAAAACGAATAAAAGCAACTAATAAGCATTGAACAATAAGCACAATGCACAACCCAATTGTTGGGAGCACATGAACTAATAATCATTGTTCGTTGCTTTTCTCTATGAACAATGTAAATGAAAAATTATTGTCTATTTATGTGATTCTCACCCCAAAAGGTTCCAGGTACAGAGGGTCGTAATGGATGCCGTCGAAGATGAGGTAGACTCTGTGGTCGTATTGTTGGTCCTCCCCAAACCGGTTGATGATGCCATTAACCGTGTCCACTACGGCAATCTCCATCCCGTAGAACTTGGACAACACTGCCAACTCTATTGCACCTATCCGACAGAAACAATCATCCTAATATCAACCTTAATTAGTGTAAACCACATTTCACTTATAACAATGGGCTATAGACAGACTTAAAATTTGAAAGTAAAAAAGAAGAAAAATCCTATACATGGAAAATTGTGTGTTAAGGAAACACAAAAAATAATAATTGATAAAAAGATTAAAAATTTTTACAGCCCAATCTCAAAATATTATGAAAATTTTATTAGGAACAATATTATAATTATGAAAATTTTATTATGATTAATATTATAAAGTTTCATATTAAAGACATATGACATAAGGGCATAATTGATATAATTTCTTAAGGATTTCTTTAGAATTGCATACCACAGTATCGCAGCCATCTAAATCGTGTTGTTGTACCACCGATTTGATACTTAAATGGAGCTAAGTGGTAGACGGGGTTAGTTCATGGAACTTTGGTATTATACGCAATATAGCGCGCTGTGGCGGTTATGTTAGGTTAGATTATCATAAATATGTTAGTAGAACTTTCCTCATTTCATTACGAATCGAACGTTACCACTCTTACTACTCTTAAAACTAAAACGCAACCAGCTTAGTCATACTTTTGCCTGCCAAATCCCATTGGCAGGTGATGCGTGCACTCCAGTCAACGTCCTGACCTTGGCCTACTTTAAGGGTATTTGGCGGGCCAAAGTATGACTCATCTGGTATCGTTTGATTCATAACGAAACTAGGAAAGTCCTTTTAACATATTTATGATAACCTAACATAACCGCCACAGCGTGCTGTATTAGGGTGGCGATCGGGTGAAGTCGCTAGGCCCTAGCGGTGGCACTGACGTGTTCAACTCAATCCTCGCCAACATCGCTGCCTTCTGCAAAGCAGAAAACAAAGACCGCTCATCATAATTATGTCCAATTTGGACAGGAAGTCAATCAAAGTATGTTCTTTCCAATTATGTAGTCATTTTCAGTATCCAGTAAAAAATCTCTCAAAAAACATTGGCCTCTGCATAATACCATTAAAGTACCTAGTTCACTCTTAAAACTAAAATTTAAGCTTTCTTAAGAAGGACACACTCCTTAAACTAAAATGTAAGCTGATATGTCCAACTCATCAAAATGGTCTTTTAGGTCTTTTAGGAAAAAATTATTACAGTACACTCTCGATTATCTGAGCCCCAATTATCAAAGACTCCGGGTTATCCGAGGCAGCTCTAAGCTTAAAAATACGTTTTTATTTTCTTACTAGGCATTATAATAATGCGTGAAACAAATGACTTTATTTCAAATTCTATTATTTGCAACTCAAAAGGACTTTCATTGTTGTATTTATTGGTAAATACTATATCTAATAAAACATTTTACGTAGTCTTATTACAGCTCAACCTCAAAACATAGGCAAACTCCGTATTATCCGAGGTTCAAGTTATCTGAGGGTCCCTCAGTACCGAAGACTTTGGATAATCGGGAGTGTATTGTACTTTTGCTTTCAACGTATGTATTAAAAACGCAACTGTTTTCGCACATTAAAAAAAAACAGAAGTTTGTGTTTTTTACAAACTCACCTCCCCAAGACTCAGATTTCTTGATCCACTGGCAATACTCATTATTCGGTCGACCCAAGATTGCTTCACAGTAGTTTTCAGGATCACTCGACACTGCTTCAGCAATAATTTCCCGCATGTGGGCTCCACAAGTTACATCTATTTTACCTACACAACAAGCACACAAACTAAATAAGTTTAGCATCCTTCAAAATTTACTCAGCAATTTATTTCATAGAATGAGCCTGGCATAACAGAAGTTAACCCTTGAGCGGGCGCTTTACCGGTAAAACGGCAGCGGGCGCACGCGGAGTTTTACCCCGCAACACTGAATCGCACTAATTTAACCCACTGTACTTGTTTTATAACGAAATATTGCATTTACATGTTGATAAACCTCATTAGGAATCACACTTTATTTTTGATACGATTAATTATTGAACCTATTAAGTGTAATAATTCGATTGAACATATTAAGTAATTTTCTAAGATAGAATAGGTATCAGAGCACACCGCAAACTGACACGACATCACTGAATTGCAAATAACAAGGTACCAAGGGGTTGAGAAGAGGTATAAATAACTTTAAGGGATTCCTGGAATGAGGTGCGTGGGGTAAAAAGCCGGAAACGACTGCCAACACCCATTATAGGCCTACCTGTTTATTTTAACACATGCAGAGGAAAACTCCGCATGCGCCCGCTCGAGGGGTAAAACTGTAGCTATATTTACAAATTTGGCAAACGACTTAACAATTTGGACCAGGATTTTAGAAGGAAATCACTGAATGTCCTAAATGATACTCTGCATTTACCTATTAAAGAGTCACAAAAAGCTTTTTCATAATTTGTGTAAACATTGCACTTAATTTACTAGACCTTTGTTTCTAAAAGATTTATTTTACTCTAGCCGATACCAACTGCTTTGCCTGTTGAAAAGATAACAAATACCGTATTTAGTTAAATTATACATTTAATTTAATATGCAATTTTCATAAATTAGCTCCGAATTGTTTTGATTTTAATCACATTTCTACCTTATACTATAATTTTTAAGCATGAGGTTCCAATTCTACACCCTTTAGGTTGCAGATAAAGATTCCATCCCAGATTGGAATATGAAAATGTGAAACGCTTCTTCTGCAGAATTTTAAGTTTCCTTTTAAAGATGGACAAGTGTTATGAATTAATTGGCTAAAATTTGCAAACAAGTTCTAATTTTACAATTGATTCTTAAAAATAGGCCTACTTAAGGTTCCAAGTTATTCTATTATTGAACTTAAAAAACGGGTACGGTACCTATCTATTCATTTGAAAAAAATTCCACTTCAGGATGATTTAACTTTATCGCACTTGCGTTCTTCCCTAAATCCTGATGGTCAGTTTGATTCATGAGAATGAGAGGCCAAAAAAATATATCGACGATTAATAGCGCAAAGAGCAGATTCATGCCCATGTTTAATAGTTAATCTCACTAACTACCCCCATTTCATGTTTGATGGGGGATTTACTAGATCATACAACTCCTTTTAAATTACAAACTGTTAGTCTTTGGGACATGAATTGCCGTCATTGCCATTCATAGCTATTTGAAGAAGAAAATGGAAAAAATGGTGCTGCGGTGAAAGGTACTAACAACATTCTTGACCTTTCTTCTCTTCAAGAGCAAATTATTCTGATCGTTGTTTTATTGAAAGAGCGGCCTACAACGATCCATTTGCCTTTTGCACCTCAAAGTGTTCCTTTCGGGTATCCTTTTTTTTAAGATTGAGGGTTTGTCAAGGGTGGATTGTCAGTTTCTTATTTTAAGACTGAGGGTAGGCAGGGCTAGATTTAGAGTGCATGCTGCTCCTGTGCAAAATAAATTCTGCCACCCCCCTTACACTGCCACTGGCAGCACTTTATTGTTTTGTATTTGTTATTTTAAATTATCTCATGTAAATGTAGGCCTACTTGCAAATTTAAAAGCTAGATTCAAAAATTTTACACAAATTACTGTGTTAGTTCAATGATAATAACAGTTCAAGTTCCTAAAGCACACCCATTTTTCAATACAGTAGAACCTCGCTAGTCCGACCTCCGATAGTCCGACTCCTCGGTTAATCCGACCATGCTGCCGGGGAAATAGGCCTCTGCTAGTTCGCCCTTAGCGGGGTTTTCTCATCGGTTGGTCCGACCACGCAATTGAAAATTGATGTTTGTTTACATTTCCAGTGTATTCCTCCGATCACGTTGGCTCCTGTCGATGACGTATTACTCATTGGGAGTGCGTATATCGTTCAGTAGAGCAATAACATTTGGTGCGGTTAGTTTTTTTTTGGTCCTAATGTCGTTTTTTACAGTACAGTAGCTTGTTAAACACTCTTAATGCATTTTTTTCTGATCGAAATACAGTTTTTGAACGTTTTCATGACAATAAAATGAGTTCATCCGATAATCCGACCTTTTTGCTGTTCCAATCATGCCCCCCCCCCGTAGGTGACGGATTAGCGAGGTTCTACTGTAATAATAAACTAGAGATCTTCTAGGTTACGTGCCCAGGGCCTGATTAACCACTAGGCTAACTAGGCGTAGGGCCTAGCCATCCAGGGAAAAACAAATGAGATGGAAAATGAATAATGTTTTATTTTTTCAAAGAATTAAAAAACAAAACAAAAGTCCCGCGCCTTCTTTTGCGTAAATCCGGCCTGCCTGGCATGTGTTTTATAAAATCTAAAGGTATACCATATAGTCTTATATGAGCAATGTTTGCTTGATTGCACAATTATCTCGAAAATGACACCGAGGATTTCCTTCAAAGCCTCAAAACAACCAATTTCTGACTCAAAAACGTGTTCTATGAAGGTTACTTGGTCAGAGAAAATCTACAAAACAACAAAAATATTTAGCAAATAACATTGTCAGACTACAGATGTTCGCACACTACAGCCAAGTATAAATAATAAAGTGTTTGAGATAAAGATCAAATGGAGTAATAAAAAAATATTATGACACTGAATTTTATGACACTGAAAACTTACTAACTCCTCAAAGCAGAGCAAAAAAATACTCCCAGCCTTAGTCCTGAAGTTTGAGAAGTCAGCGATGCTACCCGATAGCATCGCTTTTGGAAATATCTCTCCTAACCAGAATCGTTAATGAGGTAGGTTTTTTTTTGTATTTTTTGTGATACTCATTCATAAGAAGTATGAACTTTAAGTTCAATATTTCATAAAATACCTTTAGCCTATACACGAACTAATAATAGTGATTTTAACTAGGCCTACCAGTATGGTGGTATTGGTATTGTTATTTGATACAGATCTCTGGGATAACCCAGCTAATGTATCATTGAACGGGAGAGGGAGGGAGATTAGGAAAAGAGTGATGTAGGACCTAGTAAGTCCATACATCAGGGAGAGGTTGGGGTGAGAAAGGTATATTGTGCTGGTTCAGAAAAGGTTGATCCTTGAGTTTTCTGTCTGCTCAAACCCTTCACCACGCCCTAGAACAGATGTTAGTTTTTTTTCACCCTTTTAAGTGTTGTTAGTCATGTACCAAACAGTGGTCCATTGTTAGTTGGTCCCACATTGAGCAACTTGCCTGTTTTTTTTGTTTTTTTTTTTTGTTTTTGTTTGAAGCCAAGCAATCGTGCGAGCGTGTGGCCATGCATTGGTGCTGTTCAGTGTTTGGGTTCGTGTGAGTGGGTCAGTGTATGTGTTTTGTTGTTTGTCAGTTTGGAGTTGATCATTTCAATTGTTGGCCCTGGGTGTCAGATGTGATTGTGATTTGTTTGTGGTTTGTGTGTCAAGGTGGTGGATGTTTTTATTGTTGAGGGTCGTCTGAGCTGATTTAGTTAGAAGTTGGTTGGTCAAGCAGTTCGAAAACTTGGTTGGACCACCAGTTGTTTACTGTGTTTTCGTTCCTGAAATCACGGATAGGTCATGTGTTTTTCTGGTTTGCCCCCCATGTTTTGATAGTGAAGGAAGTTTGTAAAGACATGATGTGTTAGTACGACACCCAAAGGTCGGATAGTTGACAGAAAAGTTTCTGAGCCCTGAGCCAACATTTACTATTTCTAAATACTTATGTGTGGGTGGTGTTTTGTGGGGGAGAGTTTTTGTGTTCTTTGTGCCTTGTCGCTTTCGTGTTTCTGGTGCGGTATATTTTCCTGGGCATGTTTGGTACAGCAGTGCCGTCAGACCAGGTTTACGTTCGAGACTCCATCGGTATCGGCACATGAAACAGATAAAAGACAGGTATTAGACATCTGAAATGGTGAGATTTTGGCATCGCCATGAGTGAGTGCGCCACCCCCTGGTGAGTGCGCCACTACTCGGAACCAGCGGTGCGGGGGGCATGATTTTAACTACCAGTATAGTGGGTTTAAAATCATGTTTGTGTCAGGCACTAACACGGTTGGAAAAGGGTGGTTAATTTGAAAAATTTTATAGAAATTTCTTTTCAAATACCCTTTTTACGATGATTTTGGAGATTGGACTAAATTTTGAACCACCTACAAAGAAGAATATAGGTTAAAATGCCATTTCTACGAAACTACACAGGTTTAACAGCAGGGCTATACCCAGCTTTGGCAGGCCCCGGAAAAGATATTAGGCCAGGCCCTCATGTCCTGGTACCGCACCCGTTCCACTCAAAGCCGTAGCTGATTTCCGGCTCGTCAAAAGCGGTGACCTTTTTTCTTACTCGCACGTGTCACTTTTGGCCCCTTTGTTGTCGTTTCCGGCCCTGTTGCCCTGTTTACCTATTCCCGGCCCTCTATACATTTCAGCGGAGGGCCCCCCCCTTGGCCCCGGGCCCCGGTAAAGTTGTCCCGGGAAAACCGGTCTGAGTACGGCCCTGTTTATCAGTGGGCATGGTTTCTTAAATTGTGAGGCACCGGTGCATTTACCTTACTGGTCCAATCTTAACTCATCGCTCCAACATGTGACCGCATTTGTTTAAAATACAGTGTTATTTTTATTATTTAATACATTGCTTGAAATGGCGACCTACCAAGGTAGGCATTTTAAGCCAAGTATGAATGACAGGATGGGTGAAGGATGATTGTGGCGCGATCCAGTAGTCTTGTTACTGACTAAGGCCGACATGTTCCTTAGACAAGACTGTTAATTAACTGTTATATTTGGATAGGTTTGTTGTTTTAGCAACTTATCAAAATGTTCTGTGCCGTTTCAGCAGATTTTAGGCAATGTAATGGGCATACAATTGTTATTTTTAACCCTCCTGAGGTCGCTTAAAATTATAAACATCGTATCTCGCTCAAGGAGGTTTTGTCCGGGTTTTAAATAATGCACAAAATGTATTCTAAATACAGTACACCTCGGATTATCCGGATTAATGTGGCGGAACACCGATCCGGATAAGAAAAAATCCGGATAATCCGAGGTCATTACAATATCGCCTACGTAGCGATCGAGTACCTTAGCTCCAGCTAAACTGATGCTGTAAATGGTGTGTCAAGACTTTACATCATGTTAGTCTTTCAAATTTTATGGGGGTTTAATTTTGAAGCAAATTTAAGAACTAAACTTTATTATTAATCTTATGAATTTATAATGTTGACTTTTACCGCGCGGTTTAAGTTGGCTTTATTAAAAAGCCAGATTAAAATATTTAATTTGTTAAGATTAAATCATCATAACTCGAAATAACTCAAACTTGAAGTAATCATGATGAAACTAACCCAAAACTCAAAACTTATTACTATAACTCTTCTTAAGAAATAACAAAACTTATCAAATGACAGCAATAAACAAACTCGCAAATTGCCGCAGGCTACGCCTTTTTGATTAGCATCCCAAGTAGTAATCCAGAAAACTACGTTCACGAAAATGCTGAAATGTGCTGTTTAGGCATTGTGATTCCTTCAATTATTGTGATTCCCAATTCATACAGCAATGTATTGCATTTGCATTTTACTTTTCAGCCGTAAACTTGCTGAAATAATTTTTTCCGTGATTTTAATTTTTTAATTTCTTGGGTGGACCGGTCCGGATAATCCGGGATCCGGATAATGTGGGGTCTGGATAATCCGAGGTGTACTGTACTTAAATTGTTTGAAATAAAAATAGAATATGAGAAAAAAATAAGTTTTCACGCTATATCCCTGCAAAAAAGGAGTGAAAATTGCAAAGTTAGTATAACAATGTAACTATTATTATAAAACACATTGTAATGCTCACGGAGGTTTCCTCAAGGTATCGATCGAAAACGCTCACGGAGGAATCCTCCGGAAACTCAGGACATCGCTCACCAAACTAACCTGAGTCGGGTAAAATTGGAGGGCACGACGGTCAAATGCTTTAGGAGGGAGGGGCAACAGCTACACAAAAGGACATCGCTGCCAACCCCAAGATAAATATTTACCACTACAACAAAAATCAACCCGGAGGATTCCTCCGCTTAGCGTCCCCTCGAGGGTTAAGAATAGCCTAATTAGGCCTAATGAAGGGCCTAACTTAATGTTGACATAAGACAACAGAAATTTGGGACAATCGCATGTCCCAAGAGTCTTTTTTGGGACACTAAGACATTTAGGCGAAAAATGGTGACAGTCCCAAAAATTCGGGATGTAGGCAACCCTGCTGTGAGGCCTAAAAAGTTTTTATGGGTATCTCAAGTTAACTAGATTGATTGTTACTTTGGTATTATACAGAGGCCACTCTTAAAAAGCGCGCTGCGGTGGATATTTTAGGTTAGGTTATCATACATATGCTAAAGGGACATTCCTCGCCCAAATCCCATTGACAGGTGTTGCGCATGCTCCAGTCAACGACCTGACCTTGGTTTACTTGGAGGGCATTTGGCGCGCGAAAGTATGACTCATCTGGTATCGTTCGGTTCAGAATGAAACAATAAAGTCCTACTAACATATTGATGATAACTTAACAGCCATTCCAAGTTCCGTACGGGACAGTTAGACCGTGTTTACAGCTAGTTTATAGACCTTAAAAATATTTAAACTGGTTTTACAGGATAATATATGTACTTCTACTTGTCTATCAATTGGTCAATTAATATGTTATATGTTTTGAAACTTTGCAAACACTTTATTTATCTTGAAAAAATTAACAATTGGCTGGTTCCGTACGGGACATCACAAAATTACGTGTCATCATAATTTTGGAAAAATCTTTTATTCCATTTGTAAAAGAGGTTTTTAAAATATTCAGAACAATGAAAGACATATTTCTTAACCACTCAATGCTATCTGTTAGTGTTTATCAATGGTTACTTCAGTATTATATTGAAGTTTTCTGGTTCCGTATGGGACATGTAAAGGTTCCACACGGGACTCGTGTGAATGGAGGTTTTAAATCAAGAACTTTTTATGTTATAACAAATATGTATTTGTATTTCATTAATACATACCGAATTAAGAACTTATTTGTGAGTATTTTGTGTTAAAGTTTATGCAATATGCTCACATTATTAACAATATTGTTATTATTAAAAATAACTCGATTTAGGCTCAAAAATCAGTGACAGATGAACGAAAACAAAGAAAAATGAATATTTAATGGTCGTGTTTAAGTTTGAGGACTAAAAAATCATTAAAAGTGTAATGTTAACAGTTTTCCTACATGGATTGAGATAGAATTACTATTCCTGAGGGAGTTTTCACTAAAATAATCAGAAAAAACCCGATTTCAATCTCCCTCTTCTGAGGCTCATCTATTCTGGAATGGCTGTTAACCTACCATAACTGCCGCAGCACACTGTATTAGGATGGTGATCAGGTTTAGCCACTAGAGATTGCAGCGACGTGTTCAACTCAACCCTCGCCTTCTGGGAGGCAGAAAACAAAGACCGTTCATCATAATTAGCCTATGACAAATTTTGACAGTAAGTCAATCAAAGTAGGCCTAAAACTTATGCTCTTTCCAATAGGCCTAGTCAGGGCTTAATTTGTAAAGAAAAAAGGACCGGAGCTATGGCACGAGTGGCCGCCGGGAGGGTATGGAAACCCCCCAGCAGAAGGGGGGGGGGGTTCAAGGGCCCTTCCCCGGATTTTTTTTTAATTACGATTAAATTTGATGCATTCTTAACGTTTATGACCACAGTTTAACAATTAGGCCATGTTCACTTTCGCGCTAGCAAGGTTTGCCCTACCGCGGCTAGAGTGTACTTGTGCCATAGTGGTCGTGAAGGTTGTGATCTCCAGCGCTATGTAAGTTTAGCGCCACTCACGACTCACTGTGGGAATTTACTAGCGTCGAACAAGGGCGCACCTGATTCGTCCCAAACATTTGACGAACTATTTGCCGCAAGAGGCCTTATAAGATCGACGTAGAAATGAGTACGGTAATGCCGAACGCACTCAGTACACGCTCGTTTTGGCCTAATTGGATTTGCCCTTGATTGAAGATAGTAAACTTCCACCATCACTTGCTAAAGCCTATCTCGAGTTTATCAAGTGATCAGTACATCCAGAATGGAGGTTAAAAAACTACCATCTATTACCTTGCGTGAAACTATATAGGCCTAAAGAAAAATAGAGTTGTTAAATTGACTTACTGTAGAGGATTCCCAAATTAGAAAGAGTTGTACACTTTTATAAAATCGCTTTTTAAACAGTAGGCCTATTAATAAATTATGTGGCCAGAAAAAGGGTCCGGAGCCGTACCAGTGAGTTGAGAAACCGCGCTCCAGTGAGCTCCGGTTTGCTAAAAAGTATCGGAGCTGTGCTCCGAGGTGCTCCGGCTGAAATTAACCCCTGCCTAGTGAAATCGGTAAATACCCAGTAAAACAATCTCTCTAATATAGTGGTCTAAGTATAGCACTAAAATGTACCGATGGATTAATTGTGAAACAGATTAAACAAGGTGGATATTGTTTTTCAGCCTCAAGGCGTAAATCTCATGCCATTAAACTAGGCTAGTTGAAAAATTGAGTGTAAATTGTCTCCATAATGTAGCCTCAATGAAAAACTTAGATTAAATTAATCCAAGCTGTATACCTGAGAGTACATATCCTATGCTAGTGAACAAGCAAGAATTATCGGCAGGTACAACTTTCTTCAGGAGAATTCCAGGACTATCCATGGTGTTTTCCGATATGTGACGCCGGCTTTCATTTTCCTCAACGGCTATCTTTTGTTCCTTTAAAATCACAGGTTGAGCTTTTTCCTCTACGATTAGGATGTCACCAGAGTTTATTTTAATTTCATCAACAGTTTTGGTATCATCACTAAGGTCCAACTGCTTAGGTGGGAACCCAGAAAGCACATTAATACTAGTAGTCGGAATTTTTGAAATTTTGGCTAGTTCTTCCTTTAACGATCCAATCGTTGACGAGGAGCTAAGACTTCTTAAAACCTCCTGTCCGTGCTTTGTTTTAACTTTTAAAACTAAGCTAGCCATGTTTAGTTAGGTTATTTACAACCTAGAAAAGATTAGACTATGCTAACGAAAAAGTTTATGACTCTTCAATAGATATCAACGGATTTCAGCATATGATGTTTGAAAAATCCACTTTGTGTCCAATGCCAATAAAAATCATATATTCACTCATAATTTGCCTTGACAACTAGTCCAATGCCAATAAAAATCATATATTCACTCATAATTTGCCTTGACAACTAAATTTGGGTAAATTATTAAAATAAAATTAAACTAATGAGGTCAGTTTGTCTACCACCGGTTGACCTAGTTGATCACGATCAAAAATTGCTAGTTGCCCTCTTGAAAAACAATCAAATAAATCGGGTGCATAGAGTAACAATAAACATAGAGTAACAATACACCCCACAGCGCCTAATCCTATAAGGACTAATAATACTGTAACGTCTAAAGAACCGACTCTTTGAAAACAGGTTTGTTCAGAGTCGTTCTCAAACTTTTTCCCAATCGACCTAGTTTCGCTATACTGGTTGCTGTGTCGAAATAAATGTTTATTGAAATGTTATATACAGTGTGTAAATTAAGTATGGAAACAAATCTGTATTTTTTCATCCGAAGGAGATAGAGATATTTTGTTTGTGGCGTTGGTTGTTAGTCCAGGTTCCGGATTTTTTGACATCGAAAATTTTTTTTCATCCCCCTCACAGGGTGGGGGGTAAGGGGTAACTTAATTTTTTCAAATAGCAACCCCTATTGAGTGACCCCTCATCTTAAAGGGTTTCTCAAAATAAATCAAATGGCGCCAACCCGAGGTCAATACCTCAACCCTAACCCAAATGGCAGCCATTTTAAATTCTGAGATGAACACACGAGATTAACTATGGAGACCTAAATTTACCTTTTAAGCGGGTTACATTGGGCAAGTTAAACTCTGGATACCATTGTTAGATGGAAAAGTGGATGTTTTCGCCTTATTCCTGATTTTGCCTCATCCCCCAAAATAGGGTGTTTTGGGGGCAACCCCCTAAATGTTAATGCAAACCCCTGCTGAGTGACCCCTCATTTTGAAGGGTTTGTAAAAACATAATCAGTGGTGCAAACTTAAAGTCGATATATCACACCTAGCCAAAATGACAGTCATTCAAAGATTTGATTGGGTGAAAAAACACCCATTTCACCTTTCAAAATATTTAATGCCTGCTTTAGCAGCCATATTGAGTCATCCCTCATTTTATAGCTCTTAACAAACTTAAAAACATGATTTAAATTAATATCCGTCGATCCTAAAAAGACATCCAAAATTTTGAATAATAGAAGTAGGTGCTTTTTACCCAGTCACATTTTTTAATACCTGCCACATTGGCTAGGGGTGACATATTACCATAAGGTTTGCACTATTGCTTATGTTTTTACAAACCCTTCAAAATGAGGGGTCACTCAGCAGGGGTTTGCATTAACATTTAGGGGGTTGCCCCCAAAACACCCTATTTTGGGGGATGAGGCAAAATCAGGAATGAGACAAAAATGTCCACTTTTCCATCTAATAATGGTATCCAGAGTTTAACTTGCCCATTGTAACCCGTTTAAAAGGTAAATTTAGGTATCCATAGTTAATCTCGTGTGTTCATCTCAAAATTTAAAATGGCTGCCATTTGGGTTTGGGTTGAGGTATTGACCTCGGGTTTGCGCCATTTTATTTATTTTGACAAACCCTTTAAAATGAGGGGTCACTCAATAGGGGTTGCTATTTGAAAAAATTAAGTTACCCCTTACCCCCCACCCTGTGAGGGGGATGAAAAAACTTTTTCGATGTCAAAAAATCCGGAACCTGGACTAACAACCAACACCACAAACAAAATATCTCTATCTCCTTCGGATGAAAAAATACAGATTTGTTTCCATACTTAATTTACACACTGTATAATATTGTTATTGCATGTTCCGTATTGGTGAAAAATACCCTTTTTAAGATTATTTTTCAGCTTTGTTAAATAGCAAATTAAAAAACTATAAATATTCTATATAAATGGAGTGTATATTCTTCAAACGACAACATTGTGATTACTTAGTTAGGATTGTAAACTCCGATGCATCCTTTTTATTTTGACATGCATGGACTCATTTTTAACTTCAGGGACGTTTAAAAGTGTAGAACGTCCATATTACCGTTATTAAATATCTACAAGTACCAAGGCCGTAGCCAATGGGGAGGTTAGGGGGTCAGAACCCCCCCCCCCCGAAATAGTAGGAATAGCATTGAAAACATAGTAAACGGGGGTGAAAACCCCCCCGAAATAGGCGAAACCCCCCCAAAAACCCTCCGAGCAAACGTAGAGGGGCT